>RCWM02000348.1:600000-1007500 GCA_003667255.2 Euschistus heros | reverse complement strand
ATATATATTACCTTTATATTATATATCCACCTGTATATATTATATTTTCTTTAAAGTTTAGGAGCTTAGCAGTATTTTATTTTATTTTATTGCAGAAGTTGGGGATGAAAGCCGGGGAACTTCTCCTGGAAGATCTCTTGGAAGAAGATCTTCTTATAAAACTTCTAGGGGTAGGTATTCATTGTAATTTTTTAATGAAGATCTCTTCTCTAATTCACATTGTTGTATAAATCATATCAAAACACAAAAAAAGTTGCATACAAATTTATATATTTATTTGTAAATAACAGAAACTATTTCATATTTTTTAAAAGTTTTAGATCCAGTCATTTATCTTGTTTCTTACAGCTTATATTAATTCTGTTAGGGAAAAAAAAAAAAGACAAACTTGTGATTTAAAAAGTTTAAGACAATTAAAGGTACAAATATATTTAAAAAAAAAAAAGTCGAAATAGGGTTCGGAAGTGATATGGTTGGTTACAGATGGTTCACCAGAGGTACGGACGATGACACGGCCAAGGGTTGTCCCAGCAACAAGGCGCAAGTCCAACTCCCTCATGAACCTTGCCGGTAAGATTGCTAAAAGGTGTCGGCTATGGGCATCGGTGAAGGAATTAATTTAACAGGATGTTTTCCTTCTTATGTGTTACTGACTTACCTGGTGAAATGCTCATTTTTCACTTTTGGTTTAATCTCATTTTTGGGAAAAAGAATTATAGATATGTTGATAGGTTGTTGCATTTTATAAATTGCTTGTTAGGAGCAGTAATTATCATATTTACAAAAAATAGTGCTTTGTATATGTGTCTTTAAAAGGGACTAATATGTATTTATATAGCTGTATCTCTTTTTTTTTTTTTTTTTTTTTTTTTTTTTTTTTTTAATTAATAGAAAATAGTAGTGGAGGATGATATAAATATAAATACTCATATATTATATTTACATAATGATACTAATGTGAAACATTATGAATGACAAAATTTCAGGAACTGGTCCTACACCTTACAAATAATGGCCCTTTTAATTTTTTTTTTTTTTTTTTTTTTTTTTTCAACTTCCAATGTTTCCCAAGTAATTTTGTTTTAACTCATTACAGATTTGTGTAACGGAAAATTTAACAGTATTATGGAAATACATATTTTTAAAGCGATAGTCCATTTTTGTTGACTTGGATTTGGTTTTAGTTTTGACAAGGATCTGCTTTGTTTCGAGATTTTTATTTTAAAAATTCAGTTTAAAAAAAAAAAAAATTAAAGATATATATAAAGTTATTAAAGATATATTCATTCACAAAGATCATCAATTATTGGATGCTACTCATTTCTTTAATAGAGGAATTCAGCATGGTTGATAATTGATATGTGTCTAAAGAATAAAGAAATATTCACTAATTTTGATTTACAAAATGGAAGCTACCACTACCATATCAAGGGACTTAACTATCATGTAATTTTACTCCTTTCAGCGGGTGTAAATTATAACTATGTTACTTGAAGTGGTTTTTAATATCATACAGATCATATGTAATGAATTACCTACACACATTATGAATATTACATTTTTCGTTTAATTTTTGAATTTTTAGCAGTGAAAAATCTGGTTCTTGTAAAAGGAAGGTGTTTTATCTTTTTTGGAAAGAACTGTCCATATTGATTATATGGTTCAATTTTCCATGGCATCAATCAGTGTTGAGAATAATTTAAAAAAAAATAGCTATTTGAATATGAAAGTAAATATATACATTTGATATGGAATCAGTTCCTAAAGTTTTGTAGCTGTTAATTTCACTTCCTAGTTTTCTTATATGTCTGTGTTTATGTTCATAGCTTACAGTCTATTAATACAACCATGATTAAATCCTTGAACATTAAACTTTTTCAGAGCAGGTAAACCAAGAACATTAAAATTTGACTTAGTATAAAACTTCTTCAATTTAATTGTTTTTTCTTAAAATGTTAGACTTTAGTGACATAATTATTGCAATGTTTTTTAAATCATTCTAGTGTTTTTCAAATCTGATGTTGGCTAGACTTTATTCTCTTGTTAAATAAGAGTTTTTCATAATTACTTTTTTTTGGTTCGTTAATATCCTCCATTTTTGTAGATAAGATGGTTTGGTGTTATGGTCAGAAGTAGAAGTAGGTATTAAGTATGTTGTGCAGAAATAGAAACAGATATAATATCGTTCCCATTATACTCTTAACCATTATCACCAATTAATATTTTTATTATATTCTTTTAATAATGTTTTGTAAGATACATGAAAAGAATTTCATTGGATTTATGAAGTTACATTACAAACATATTTCTTTTGCAGTTACATCTTATGGGACCGTGCACTATTTTGTCAGTCGTGACGTAGTGGCCAATTTTTTTAAACTAGGAGGGTACTCTGCTATTGTTGAGTTCTGAGTTTGTTTACATTTAGTTTAGTTAGCCCATGTGTCTTTAAGTTTGTTATTTTAAAAAAAAAATAAAATCAATAGAATTGTTACATTAATATTAAAATTAAATTAAAAAAAAAATTCTGTTCACGGCTCATCGAATATCTGAGAATAAAAAAGGAATTATTCTAGTGGAAAGTGATCATGTTTTTAAAGTGGAAGAATGAATATCCAACTTAAGCAGCCCCATCCAAGCATTTTGATTCCACAAACGAGTGTTAACAATTCTCTATATGAAGTCATAATTGAGTTTAGTCACCTCTTAATATAAATAATTGGATACTTAAGAGTAAAGGTTATGAATTGAAAACTGATTTCAACTAAATTTTTCAGAGTCGATTGCAACACTATGAATTATTTCAGTTACTTATCATCATTGAATTTGCAATCTGAATATTTGTAGTTTAAACTTAGTGGATCTTACCAGATTTTCATTTTTAAGGGTGTTGACAAGGCACTTGTACATTTTTCTTCTTTTTCTTTTTTTTTTTTTTGTTTTAGAATCCCTGTTCCTTTCTTTTGTAGGATTTATAACTGTTAAGACATTAAGTAATGACATCGAACCACTGCTCCACCAACTGCATCAATCCCATATCGCTTCCATTCAATTTCATATTGATTCCAATGTTTCACTTTGAGTTTTAAATTTATTGACAGCTCTTTCCTATAACCTCATGTGTAAATATCCATTTCTATAGTTTCAACTTAGTTTGTATTGTTGAGTGTGTTATATTGATATTTCGTCTCACTAAATATAAGGAGGTGAAATGGAAGTTAACATTAGTTTCATTATGGATTTGGTGTTTTCTTATTTCCTCTTTTTTAACATGAGAGCGTGTAACACGAATTAACATTACTTTCTACATAGATTTAGTGTTTTATATACAGGGTGTTCAGCATAAGACTGCAGTAACTTCGAGAGGCGATTCCAGGCATCCAAAAAATTTTATATAAACTATAGCTCGATTCTCATCCATTTTATAGATATTTTTAATTTTATGTTTTATCAAGAAATTTCTAATTTTTGACAAATAATTGTCTGTATTTCCCGAACTATGAAACCTAGAGCAATTTCAATATGCTCATTAGAAAGAAGATTAAATTTCTTTTAAAATAAACTTATTTAAACTTCAAAATAGAAGCATCTAGTATTTAACTTATTGATCCAAACATATGAAATAGCAAGTTTCTGATTCCGTTCCAAAACTTTGAAGTTTGGATCAATAAGTTAAATACTGGACGCTTCTATTTTGAAGTTTAAATAAGTTTATTTTAAAAGAAATTTAATCTTCTTTCTTTCGGGAAATATAGACAATTATTTGTCAAAAATTAGAAATTTCTTGATAAAACATAAAATTAAAAATATCTATAAAACGGATGAGAATCGAGCTATAGTTTATATAAAATTTTTTATATGCCTGGAATCGCCTCTCGAAGTTACTGCAGTCTTATATGCTGAACACCCTGTATTGATATTTTGTTATTTCCACTTCTTTAACGTGAAAAATTTTCTTTGTAGGTGAAGGTAGATTGCAATATTAATTCCATAAAACACTTCCACTCAGAAAAAATTTTAGAAAGTGTTTTATATTTTAATATTTGTTTAAATATGGATTTAGTGATTGTGTGGAATTATGGAGAATAACCTCTCTCCTAGAAACGTAGCCACCAAAACATCAAAATTAATAAGAAGTAGGTAACAATCGATTAAAAGGTATTTTGGGGCAGGAGCAGGGATGTGTAGCAGTTGTTTGATGTCGTTAACTAACATTTATTACAGTACAGTCCAGCAAACTCAAAAGCATGTGGACTGGAAGGGTGCTGTGTTAAAGAAATGTTGGCCTATTGGGAATAAGAGCTTAATAATAAATAATAAGTAAGGCAAAGTAATAATTAAGACAGCCCTCAAGTTAACTTTCAGGAGATTGATCCTGTTCCTTTTTTTGCCTCATTTGTGGAAGTTAATTGATAGTATTGGGATTTATATATATATTATATAATATATAATACTATAATAAATAATACATATCAGGGTGTCTGCTAGTCGGGAATTTCGTGTGGTTGGGAAAAATTCGGGAATAAGTCGGGGAATTTACAGAAAATTAGTGAAAGTCGGGAAAAAGTAGTTGTTAATGCTAAAATTTTCAGACTTTTTTCAATTTTTCAATGTTCCCAAGGTACAAGGATATTATCTTCTAAAAGAGGCCATTTTTTCCCCAAAAACTGACGTTTTTTTCGATATGGTCACTTTTTTTGTGAAATATATCCTGAAATACATCATTTGAGATCAGAATGGTACCTGTGGGCCCAGCAGTTTTCTTAAATACGGCGGATAACAAAGTGGGTTCTGGGGGAAAATACTGTTCTGTCTTTTTATGGTTTATTTTTCAATCAAAATTTATTTATTTTTGTTATTGTTAAATAATTGATTGATGAAAAAGAAAAATATAGCATAATCGCGAATTACGTCATCATCAAACATGGTTTTATATACCTACATACTAAAATGCTTAAACAAACGTATATATATATTGTAATGATTTTCTTGAATCATTAATTTTTAATAAAATTATATGTCAGTAATTAACTGACTTAAACTAATTATGGGGTTCTGTCAATATTCTTTTGAATTATGACTGGAAATATTTAAACAAGGATTTGTGGATACTTTTTATATTTATTGTAAATTGCAATATGAAAACAATATTTAATTTTACCTTTAATCTAAATTCTAAAGTCCATTAAGGAGAGAACTTTTAAACACTTTCACATATCTTGGTTCCATAATCTTCTATCACTCCTAACACCTAAATGCCCCAAGGTCCAAAACTAACTCATTCTGTCTTCTTCCTTCTCTGTCCTAAAACCAACTGCCCCTTTTTTCCTACCTGCCTCAAGGGCTGGTACTACCTCTCCAGGTATTGAAGGTTTCCTTAATCCCTGAGCTCCTACCTGGTTTGGACCCTTACTTCCAATATTTGCTCTTTCTTGACTTAAATTGCAAATATCATTACAATATATATATATATATATATATATATATATAAAACCATGTTCGATGATGACGTAATTCGCGATTATGCTATATTTTTCTTTTTCATCAATCAATTATTTAACAATACAAAAATAAATAAATTTTGATTGAAAAATAAACCATAAAAAGACAGAACAGTATTTTCCCCCAGAACCCACTTTGTTATCCGCCGTATTTAAGAGAACCGCTGGGCCCACAGGTACCATTCTGATCTCAAATGATGTATTTTCAGGATATATTTCACAAAAAAGTGACCTCATATCAAAAAAAAACGTCAGTTTTTTTTGGGGAAAAAAAAAAAAATGGCCTCTTTTAGAAGATATATCCTTGTACCTTGGGAACATTGAAAAAAGTCTGAAAATTTTAGCATTAACAACTACTTTTTCCCGACTTTCGCAAATTTTTGTAAATTCCCCGACTTATTCCCGAATTTTTTTTTTTATTAACCCAACCACACAAAATTCCCGACTAGCAGACACCCTGATATGTATTATTTATTATAGTATTATATATTATATAATATATATATAAATCCCAATACTATCAATTAACTTCCACAAATGAGGCAAAAAAAGGAACAGGATCAATCTCCTGAAAGTTAACTTGAGGGCTGTCTTAATTATTACTTTGCCTTACTTATTATTTATTTTCTTAAGCTCTTATTCCCAATAGGCCAACCATTCTTTAACACAGCACCCTTCCCAGTCCACATGCTTTTGAGTTTGCTGGACTGTACTGTAATAATGTTAGTTAACGACATCAAACAACTGCTACACATCCCTGCTCCTGCCCCAAAATACCTTTTAATCGATTGTTACCTACTTCTTATTAATTTTGATGTTTTGGTGGCTACGTTTCTAGGAGAGAGGTTATTCTCCATAATTCCACACAATCACTAAATCCATATTTAAACAAATATTAAAATATAAACACTTTCTAAATTTTTTTCTGAGTGGAAGTGTTTTATGGAATTAATATTGCAATCTACCTTCACCTACAAAGAAAATTTTTCACGTTAAAGAAGTGGAAATAACAAAATATCAATACAGGGTGTTCAGCATATAAGACTGCAGTAACTTCGAGAGGCGATTCCAGGCATCCAGGCATATAAAAAATTTTATATAAACTATAGCTCGATTCTCATCCGTTTTATAGATATTTTTAATTTTATGTTTTATCAAGAAATTTCTAATTTTTGACAAATAATTGTCTATATTTCCCGAAAGAAAGAAGATTAAATTCTTTTTTAAAATAAACTTATTTAAACTTCAAAATAGAAGTGTCCAGTATTTAACTTATTGATCCAAACTTCAAAGTTTTGGAACGGAATCAGAAACTTGCTATTTCATATGTTTGGATCAATAAGTTAAATACTAGATGCTTCTATTTTGAAGTTTAATAAGTTTATTTTAAAAGAAATTTAATCTTCTTTCTAATGAGCATATTGAAATTGCTCTAGGTTTCATAGTTCGGGAAATACAGACAATTATTTGTCAAAAATTAGAAATTTCTTGATAAAACATAAAATTAAAAATATCTATAAAATGGATGAGAATCGAGCTATAGTTTATATAAATTTTTTGGATGCCTGGAATCGCCTCTCAAAGTTACTGCAGTCTTATGCTGAACACCCTGTATATAAACACTAAATCTATGTAGAAAGTAATGTTAATTCGTGTTACACGCTCTCATGTTAAAAAAGAGGAAATAAGAAAACACCAAATCCATAATGAAACTAATGTTAACTTCCATTTCACCTCCTTATATTTAGTGAGACGAAATATCAATATAACACACTCAACAATACAAACTAAGTTGAAACTATAGAAATGGATATTTACACATGAGGTTATAGGAAAGAAGCTGTCAATAAATTTAAAACTTAAAGTGAAACATTGGAATCAATATGAAATTGAATGGAAGCGATATGGGATTGATGCAGTTGGTGGAGCAGTGGTTCGATGTCATTACTTAATGTCTTAACAGTTTATAAATCCTACAAAAGAAAGGAACAGGGATTCTAAAACAAAAAAAAAAAAAAAAGAAAAAGAAGAAAAATGTACAAGTGCCTTGTCAACACCCTTAAAAATGAAAATCTGGTAAGATCCACTAAGTTTAAACTACAAATATTCAGATTGCAAATTCAATGATGATAAGTAACTGAAATAATTCATAGTGTTGCAATCGACTCTGAAAAATTTAGTTGAAATCAGTTTTCAATTCATAACCTTTACTCTTAAGTATCCAATTATTTATATTAAGAGGTGACTAAACTCAATTATGACTTCATATAGAGAATTGTTAACACTCGTTTGTGGAATCACAATGCTTGGATGGGGCTGCTTAAGTTGGATATTTCATTCTTCCACTTTAAAAAACATGATCACTTTCCACTAGAATAATTCCTTTTTTATTCTCAGATATTCGATGAGCCGTGAACAGAATTTTTTTTTTAATTTAATTTTAATATTAATGTAACAATTCTATTGATTTTATTTTTTTTTTTTAAAATAACAAACTTAAAGACACATGGGCTAACTAAACTAAATGTAAACAAACTCAGAACTCAACAATAGCAGAGTACCCTCCTAGTTTAAAAAAAAATTGGCCACTACGTCACGACTGACAAAATAGTGTACGGTCCCATAAGATGTAACTGCAAAAGAAATATGTTTGTAATGTAACTTCATAAATCCAATGAAATTCTTTTCATGTATCTT
This sequence comes from Euschistus heros, assembly GCA_003667255.2. Classification (NCBI taxonomy): domain Eukaryota; kingdom Metazoa; phylum Arthropoda; class Insecta; order Hemiptera; family Pentatomidae; genus Euschistus; species Euschistus heros. The sequence continues at coordinate 999,302 of RCWM02000348.1, read as the reverse complement.
ACAAAACATTGCCAACCAACCAATATTTGCTCTTTCTTGACTTAAATTGCAAATATCATTACAAATATATATATATATATATAGATATATATATATATATATTTTTTATGTTATTTTTTTTTTGTTTTAAGTTTTTTATTATTATTGGCACTACGTCCCAAGTTGAGACTTGGCCTGCTCCAACATCGACCGCCAGTTTTCCCGATCAAGTGCTGCTGCCTTCCAATTTCGGGTACCAAGCAGAATCCTGGCATCAGTAGCTACGGAATCTTCCCATCTAAGCTTCGGACGACCAACTCTTCTTGTTCCGTACACCCGCTCACCTAACACCCTCTTTGGAATTTCTTCATGGTTCATCCTTATTACGTGACCGGCCCATCGTAATCTGGCTAGTTTAATGACATGCACAATATCAACATCCTTATAAAGGTCCTTTAGCTCATTATTTGTCCTTCCTCGCCAGGTTTGATTAATGCATACTGGTCCGAATATTCTTCGGAGAATTTTCCTCTCAAACCTCAGGAGTGACAATTCGGTTGCTTTTGTCATTGTCCACATTTCTGAGCCATAGGTAAGGACTGGGCGGATCAGCGTCTTATAAATTCTAAGCTTTGCAGCCCTGGACAGAGCTTTGCTTCGGAGATATTTTTGTAGTGAGAAATAGCATCGATTTGCTGAGAATATGCGTCTGTTTATTTCTTCTGCGATCCTATTTTGGGAATTGACTTGGGCCCCTAGGTACACAAATTCTCGTACCTTCTGGAATTTGTGAATCCCTATTTCGACATTTCCTTCTTGCTCCTGTTGTTGGTTTGATGTAGTCATATACTTTGTCTTCTCGTTGTTCACTGTGAGTCCCATTCTTGCAGCCGAGACCTCTAGTGCTTCGAATGATGTAGCTACATCTCTCCATGTTCTACTCATAAGGTCTAAATCGTCGGCATATCCAAGAAGCTGAACAGATCTATTCAACAAGGTCCCTACTACCTGTATTCCTGAATTTCTCACAGCCTTTTCTAAGGCTATATTAAAAACAAGGCAAGCCAGGCCATCACCCTGCCTGACACCAGTCTCTGTAGTGAACCCTCTAGACAAATCTCCACCAACTTTAACATAAGAGATATTGTTCTCCATTGTCATTTTTACTAGTCGAACAAGTTTATGGGGTATATTCATTTCTAACATGGCTATATAAGCTTCCTGACGATTTATGGAGTCATAGGCCTGTTGGAAGTCTATGAAGACATGGTGCGTGGGAATCTGGTATTCTGCCGTCTTCTCCAGTAGTATCCGGAGGGTAAAGATCTGGTCAGAGGTTGACCTTCCCCTTCGGAATCCAGCTTGGTATTTTCCAATTTCCTTTTCAGCAAGAGGTAGTAGTCTGCCGTATAAGATAGTTGAAAGGATCTTGTAGGCGCATGGAAGTAGGGATATGCCTCGGTAGTTGCAACAGTCCAGTGCGTTACCTTTTTTATATATGGGGCAAATAATCATTTTCTTCCATTCCATGGGCAGTCTTTCTTTCTTTCCATATTTCACTTAATAGTTCCTGTAGTAGCTTAATCAATTCACTACCACCATGCTTTATGAGCTCTGCAGGAATTTCATCACAACCAGGCGCTTTATGATTTTTTAATTTATCTATAGCTTCCAGTACTTCTTCTTCATCAGGTGGCTCAATAAAGTCCTCATTGCTAGTTGCTTCCTGTAAGTCCCATCTCTCTTGTGGTTTTCCATTTCTATTGAGAAGATGGCTAAAATAATCAGCCCATCTATCCTTGATCTCCTGCTTGTTGGTAATCAGGCTTCCATCTTCCGCTTTACAGGCTTGACTATGAGGATTAAAGGGCTTTCGTCCCATGTTTACCTTTTGAAAGAAGTTTCTGCTATTCTTTTCACTAAAAGACTGTTCTACCTCTTCTAGCAGTTTATTTTCCCAATGTCTTTTCTTCCTTCTATGAGTATGCTTTTCTTCTCTTCTGGCTAGTCTATAATCATCCACCGATCTACGTGTATGTCTTCTTTGTACCATGGTCCTGTAGGCCTTATTCTTTCTCTCCGTTATTGCTTGGCATTCCTCATCAAACCATCCTTTCCCCCTTTCAGGTTTCTTGGTTCCCAGAATCTCTTTCGCTGTTACAGACATTGCTTCCTTGCATGCTTCCCACGTATTATCAATTCCTTTGTTAACATTAATTTCTCTAATCTTCACATCTAGAGAGCGAGCGAAATTTTCACTTACTTCAGGCTCCTTTAGTTTACTGATGTCAAATCTAGTTGTTCCACACCCATGCTGCATTTTAGTGTTTGAGATTCTACTTCTTATTTTACTAACAATTAGGTAGTGGTCCGAATCGGCATTTGCCCCTCGATATGCTCTGACATCCAGTAGAGAAGATCTGTGTCTGGCACTCATGAGGATATGGTCTATCTGGGATGTTGTTACTTGTCCAAGGGGTCTTCCGCCATGTTCCCAAGTGAATTGATTTATGAGGGAAACATGTACCCCCAACAATTAGGTTCTTCGATGCTGCAAAATCCACAAGTCGTTTTCCATTCTGATTACAGACTTCATGCAGACTAAATTGGCCAATAGTAGGTTGGTATATCCTTTCCTTACCAACCTGGGCATTGAAATCACCGACCACAATCTTGACATCGTACCGAGGACATTCATTGTAGATCCTTTCCAATTGATCGTAGAATTCATCCTTAAGATCATCTTCTGATACTTCTGTTGGAGCATGAACACATATTAAGCTATAGTTGTGGAACTTTCCTTTTATCCGTAGTGTGCATAGCCTAGGGTTAATTGGTTTAAATCCTATTACGAGTTGTGACATCTTCTTCCCAACAATAAATCCTGTGCCAAAAGTATGCAGGCGGTCATCACAGCTGTAATAGACGGTATATGTTCCTTTCTTGAAGGTACTCTGCCCTGTCCACCTGATTTCCTGAATGGCAGCTATGTCTATGGAGTAGTTGTCAAGAGTGTTAAGAAGCACTTGAAGTGCTCCAGGTCTATAAAGTGATAAAATATTCCACGAGGCAAGTGTGAAGTCCGTTTGACGTTTGCTGTGTTGTTTCCTGAATTCCAGTCCGGCTAATCTTTGTGTTGCTTTCGTGATAAATAAAATTTAGGGAGAGTGGGTTTATCAGACCCACGTCCCCGATTCAGGTGGAGGGGCTGCCTCCTAAACCTCCTGACCGGTTCCCCTTCCGGGGCGGCTTCCTAGGAAAGGAGACCCTAGGGTATGTAATGTTAGTGTCCTATGTCTGTAGTGTAGGGTGTTGTAGTGTGCTGATTTAGTGCACTGTATGTGTGTCAGTGTGCTGTTCCCCAACCCCAACCTGGAGGGCCAGTGGCTGACTGCAGTCCAAAGACCGGGCGATGGGATCGCCACCTCCCTACGCCATTTGTTTTAAGTTAGTTTACTAAAATTTCGAATATTTTGAAGTTAATTTTCTTTATAAACAAATTTTTAATTATTTGTCCCTGTTCGGGCGCCATTTTGTTATGTTTATTCTTTGTTGTAGGTTAGTTTACTTAAATTTCGAATATTTGAAGTTAATTTTCTTTATAACAAATTTTTAAATTATTTGTCCCCATTTGGGCTGTAGTTTGTATGTTTCAGCTTTTTATTAGATAATGTAAAATTATTTTCATTTATATAAAGTTAACTTAATTTGTTATGTTATATTTGAGGGAATATCAAGGGTCGAGCTTTTCAAAGATAATGATTTTGACTCAAGAATATATATTTTCAAATAAAAGAAATAAAAACATTTTACAATTAGATTACATTTTACATAAGATACCTTCTATCTTCTCAATGACTGTAGGTTCTCACAACCTAAATGTTCCCCAATTTGTCCTTCTTGCATGAAACTTCCTTCTTTTTCTTCCTTCGCCAGTTTATTCAAACACTCCTCTCATCCAGACTGCTAGTATAATTTATTATTTCTTCACACATGTGACTTGTTAAATCTCAGAGAGATGTTGATATCTTGAACAGCTACCTTTCTTAACCTTCTTACAATTTTAACTCTTTTACCTGCCCGAAATGTTATTTTTCTTGTTTCTAATCCTTTTTATATATCTTGATTTTCCTTTTTTATGGTTCACATTTTTCTTCAATAATTGTTTAGTTTCTTCTTGTCCTTTCTTCATTTTCTCAACTGACACATCTGTTATGTTTTCTTCAACTTTATTTGATTCTTCATCTTCTTGGTTATTTACGTTTTTATTTTATTTTCATTTCGGTATCTATTTTTAGGTAACATCCCTCTGTAGACTTAATATGTTCTTCTATATTGTCATTATTATTATTGCTCTGACTACTCACACTATCACCTTCAATATTTTGTAACTTTGAATTTATTTCATCAATTTTAGGGTTAATTAATTTATTTAATTCATTTTTCAAATCAACAGTAGTCTGCTCTAATTTCATATTAAATTTAGTTGATTGTTTATCAAATTGTACATTAATTTCAGCAGATTGTTTATCAATTTTAGCGGATTGTTCATCAAATCTATCATTTAATTTAATTAACATTTCAAAAAGTAAAAAATTTGTGTTTACATCTAATGGGTTTTTTGTTGAAACGTTATCTAAATTAACAATTGTTGGTTTTCAGTCAAATCATTGTTTAATTGCTCAGAATCACATCTATTTTCTAAATTTTCCACATCAACATCCAGAACATCACTTTGTTTATACCTTTTAATAACACTCTCATCAGTTACTTTTAAATTGACTACAGTACCTTCCTTTTTAACATTAGTTTACTTAAACTTAAATTGTTGTTGTGTTGTTCTTTGGGCGATACAGTCCTTGCAGGACCTGGGCCTCTGCCACCATCCTTCTCCATTCCTCTCGGTCCTTCGCCAGGTTTCTCCAATTCCGTATCCTAGATTCCGCAAATCCTCCTCCAGGTCATCGATCCACCTGCACCTGGGTCTGCCTCTCTTCCTTTTTCCTCCTGGCGTGCCATCAAACATTTTCTTTGGTAGCCTGTTGGGTTCCATTCTTTCGACGTGTCCCAACCATCTAAGCCTGCCTTTCTTAATGGCACTGAGTATATCAGGCTCACCGTATAATAGCGCAATCTCGGCGTTGGTTCTAATCCGCCACCTGTGCTCCTCTCTCACAGCACACCAAAGATCCTTCTTAATATTCTTCTCTCCCAGACCAGCAGTGCTCTTCCGGTATCTTTAGTGAGAGTCCACGTCTCACTGCCATACATCACAATTGGTCTTATTATAGATTTATAAATCAACAGTTTTGCCTTCCTTGAGAGAGTTTTACAATGGAGAGCTTTTTTTGTATTGTATAAAAAACATCTGGTCCCTGCAACCATTCTACTCTTTATTTCAACATCCGATTGTTCTTCTCCGTTACGACTCCTCCCAGGTATTTAAATGTACTACAGCAGTGAAACGTGTCCTCCCCCACATCAACCGTATCTCTTCTTCCCTCTGACTGTCTGGAGGTTTTCATATATTTGGTCTTGTCCATATTTATTTCTATGTATACTATGAACAACATCTAGCACGAAGGAAGAAATATCTGGAAGAAAAACCATGTAGATTCGAGATGAAGGGACTGATGGAAGAATCTACAAGACAAAAGTACATAGAACGACTACAGCACCGACGCCAAGAGTGGCCTGGGGGAGTGCTGTGCGCGGAGGAAAGGTGGAAGAGATTGAAAGAGGATATCAGGAACACGGCACTGGAAGTTCTTGGGGAGAAGACAAAAATTAAGAGGAATCCTTGGTTTGATGACGATTGTAGAGAACCGTACAAGAAAGAAATGAGGCTCGGATAAAGATGCTCCAAAGGAAAACACGTGCTGCATATGACTCGTTTACTGAGAAAAACAGAAGAAATGCGAACGAATAATACGAGATAAGAAAAGGGCATATGAAACCAGGCAAACTTGAGGAGATGGAAGAGAATTTCAGGCACGAGAAAGCCGAAAATTCTATAAGGGAGTCAAAATATTAAGGGAGGGCTTAAACAACAGACGGAACTATGCCTAGACCAAAACGGAAACCTTCTCACTGAGAGTGGGACCAAATAAAAAGTAGGTGGCAGCAGTACTTTAAAGAATTGTTAAATCCTGAGACATGCAACAATCACCTTCACCAGACGGACCAACCCGACAAGGATGAAGATATTGATGAGGAGGTCCCACCTGACAAAGAAGAAATAACCAGAAATAATTCTATCACTAAAAAATAATAAGTCCCCAGGACCTGACGAAATTCCGTCAGAGCTATTAAAATACGCAGGAGAAGAAACCTGGGAAGAGATCTTCAAGGTAATATGGGACATCTGGATAGAAGAAAAAATTCCGTTCGACTGGAGGGAGGCTACTATAGAGTCCCTATACATAAGAAGGGAAATAAACTAAAATGTGAGAATTACAGGGGCATAGCACTACTACCAGCAGTCTATAAAGTCCTGTCTGTGGCGATATGTCGGAGGCTGGTGGAAAGGAGTGAACGAATACTCGGAGAAATATCAGAGTGGTAGTTTCCGTCCAGGACGATCAACTACGGACCACCTATTTCTATTAGGCAAATGCTTGATAAGACGTATGAATATAACGTCGATCGCACCATATCTTCATGATTTCAGACAGGCGTATGATAGTGTCGATAGAGGAAAGCGCTGGAAGCGTTACGGGCACTCGGAATACCAGAAAAACTAATTAGATTGACAAGAATGACATTAGAAGGAACAAGGGCCAAAGTAAAAACCAGAGTAGGCATCTCGGAAAGCTTTTTTGAAGTTAATAGTGGCTTGAGACAGGGGGACCCGTTATCGCCTGTGCTGTTCAATCTCGCCCTAGAAGTAGCGATCCGAGGAATAAAGATGAACCCAGGATGCACTATTTACAATGGCCTTACACAGCACATGGCATATGCTGATGATGTAGTTATCACAGGTAGAACCGAAACAGCATTGGCCGGTGCTGTTAAAGAATTCACTTAAACTTAAATAATATGCTAAATTGTATAACCCCTAAGAATATTTATATCAAATACAAAAATCATTAATTTTGTTGACACACTAAAAATTATAATAAAAACCTTGAGTCAAAATCCTAAGAAAAGTCCTTTTGACGGGCGCCATTTTGTTATGTTTATTTTTTTGTTGTTGTAGGTTAGTTTACTAAAATTTCGAATATTTTGAAGTTAATTTTCTTTATAACAAATTTTTAATTATTTGTCCCTGTTCGGGCGCCATTTTGTTATGTTTATTTCTTTGTTGTTAAAGGTTAGTTTACTAAAATTTCGAATATTTTGAAGTTAATTTTCTTTATAACAAATTTTTAATTATTTGTCCCCATTTGGGCTGTAGTTTGTTATGTTTCAGCTTTTTATTAGATAATGTAAAATTATTTTCATTTATATAAAGTTAACTTAATTTGTTATGTTAATTTTGAGGGAATATCAAGGGTCGAGCTTTTCAAAGATAATGATTTTGACTCAAGAATATATATTTTCAAATAAAAGAAATAAAAACACTTTACAATTAGATTACATTTTTTACTTAACGTATTTGTAATTAAAATACCTTCTATCTTCTCAATGACTGTAGGTTCTCACAACCCAAGTGTTCCCCAATTTGTCCTTCTTGCATGAAACTTCCTTCTTTTTCTTCCTTCGCCAGTATATTCAAACACTCCTCTCATCCAGACTGCTAGTATAATTTATTATTTCTTCACACATGTGACTTGTTAAATCTCAGAGAGATGTTGATGTTTCAAAATCCGAGAGATGAGAGCGAGAGGTGTTGTCGCCTCGAAGTTCCATAGCAGAGAGCCATGTTGATTCTCCGGAATCCGAAACTAGAGAGCCCGTGTTGATGCCTCGGGATCCATATGCAGAGAGAGAGCTAAAAGACGCCAGCCCCAAGCGTCCTTTCAAAAAACCGTTAACGGCCAAATCTGCTCCATCATGGCCTTCATATTTATTATGTCTTAACTTAAAATAAAATATACAAAATTCAAATTATACAATAATAAAACATTTAAAAATCCTTATCATTTTTAGCATATCCCAAATTTAAATTGATAAGCAAAAACTACGTAACAATTAGATTGGCGTTGAACTCTCGCTAGCGCCAAATTCAAACTTGAATTCTTTTAAAATACAACTTATCTCGACTCCGAAATATCACTACAATATATAATGTAGTATCACTACAATGTATAATGCTTCCAATTTGAACATAAATTAAAATGATTAAAAATAAATGAATTTTAAAGATTAATGGTGAGTTTCTATGTATTTGTTTTTTTTTTGTTTTTTTCAAATCTAAAATACAAAACTCTCAAACATTAACAATCCTTGAACCATCATTTTTTCTCTTAATGTCATCGATTTCTTGGTCTCAAAAGCACCAAATTAAAAAATGACGAGTGTGTTAGAAGCGCAATTAAATAAGATATTTTTCCTCAAATTTGCTGCCATCTGAGACTGAAATTAAAAACTCTGGATTACTTTCAACATTTTCCGATTCACAAAATTTTTCACTTATTTTGTTGTTCTGGCTGAAATAAAGCACAAAAAGAGGCCCAAATAATTTGCCATGGTAATAATCTTATTGAAAAATTAATGTAGATTTTAACGGTGCTATCAGATTTTCGGAGAAATTTTTAGATTAAAAGATATCACGGTTTTTTGACATCAGGTAGTGGTATCTTTCAAAATGGAGAAAAAACGAAATGGTTGAGAATTGGACCATGGTTAATATGAACTTTTTTGTTCATTTGGTGTCGAATCTACTGGTGAAGTTTGTCCCACGAGTAGCAACTCACCCTGTATATATATATATATATATATCCTATACCTCAGGTTATCGTGAGGGGGAGAGGGGGAAAGGGTTGAAAATCGTAAGTTCAGATCAAATAAATCCGAATCCGTTATTTGTAGTACATTTGGAAAAAAATTGATCCTATGAATTTTTTTCCCCAAATCAATAGTTTTAAAGCTATAGGGAACAATGCACTACTCCACGAAAACACGTTTTTCTGTACTTTTTTAAATCTAACTCCGAAACTATTTGTCCGATTAAAAATTTATTTTTATGGATATGTTAAGTAGCAAAGTATGCATAGATTGATTTGTTTAGATTATTATTGAAACATCATTAAAATATCGATTGGCAAGAATTTCTAAAAAAAAGTTTGAAAATGTCGGGAATTTCTAAAAAAAGTCAGGAATATGTCGGGAATTTTGATAGCTGAAATTGGTAGACACCATTCATATGCATTGAATACAATTTTTTTACCAAATAGCTAATATTTATTGAGCTCTAAGGCATTTCTTACTGCCCTTGGAAATTCTCTTTCTTTTGATTTATTGCAATGAATTGCAAATGATTTTATCTAGAATAGCAACTATTGGGTTTTGATCTTTTTGCCTTTTTCTCTGAACCAAATGAATTTTATCCCATGTTTGTTTGGCTTTACATTCACCTAAAATTTAAATTAGAAACGAAATAGAAAATAAGTGCTGGTAATTTTACCAATTTTAATTTCAATCCCTCACTTAAGGAATCCTACACTACACTTACCATGCCTTAAGTAGGTTACTGTTAATATGTTTTAATTAAAATTCAAATTATGATTGTGGTTAATGAGGTTATTCCTGATTCTATCAGATATAATATAAATAAATTGCAATTTTAGATTTATCCAGCTTTTCGATTGTGACATTAATATATTTTCTTAGAAGTTGATAGTGATAAAAAGTATAAAGAGCCATGAACCAGAATCAGTATTTATCTTTTACAACTATTTTGTATCTAGTATATTTCTATTATATAATCCAGTGAAACACACTAACCATGGTTCCTTCTGGACTGTCTGTTGCCTATTTCATCAAAACTAAATTTTTATGTTTACTTTTTTAAATTTTTTTTATTTAATGCCTAAGCCGACAACAGGACCATTTAGGTTAACCAAATTGATACTTATTTTTCAATTTTCGAGTGGGCCCTATAAGTTCAGAAAAAAGCATATTGAAATGATTATTTTCTTCTTGTTTCGTATAGGCCAGCAAAGGACCACAACGCTCAACTATTGCGTTTTGGTCGGCCTTTGATATTGGTCTAGTAGTTAGGCATCCTCTGGAAATGTTTATTTTATCTATTTATTAAAACTATGGTTTTTTTCTATCATCATTTAATATTATAACTACAAAAATATATTCATATGAAAATTTCTTGATAATCTTTCTTAATTAAGCTTTTAATACTATTATTTGTTTGTTTTTTTTATTTATCTCATCAAGAATAAAATCTAATAGACTTCATAAAAATCCTATCAAAATAATTGGATTTTGAGGTTTTGATGTTATGTGACTCCATGTTGGTCACACAACTCTCTCTATCCCATCCCATCCCATTAATACTCAAATCCACAATATCAGTCCTGATGCAGTCAGTCCTCCCACCTGTGTCTTGTTCTACCCCTCTGACATCCTTGACTGTTCAATATTGATAAAAAATTTTAGGTGCTGTTATTATGAAATCCAATCAATTAACTTGTAAATTTTTACCATTGTGCTGCTATTATCTGAACTATATTCACCAGATATACCACCACCATTTCATGGAGAACCCTCTAACTTATCCAGTATGCTCATACTATTTTAGGCCAAATATTCCACTCAATAATTTATTTAAAAAAATATAAAGATACTGTTCTTCCCTTTACGTACGTAAGCTGTCACGTTTCGCTTCTGTAAAGACGGTTCTTTAAAGTTAGTCCTGATAGAACAATAGTCTTATAAATTCTAGTTTTTATTTCTGGATTGTAGACACAGTAGTTTTGAGACTGAGAAATTACTAGTGTTCCATCTTTTAATCTTTCCTTTATTTCTTCTTAAATATAATTTGTCTTAGATATTGAAATCCCAAGATACTTTAACTGCTCTAGTATTCAAACTTCACTCTTGAGTTTCTTTTTCTTTTTCTATCTTCTCTGAGCCCTAAAGCATGAATTAAATCTCTTGATTTTTAGTTAGAGTTATACCTAATTTAAAGTTTTATTATTCCTCCAACCTATTTGGCCTTACTTTAATTAGTAATTTATGGTTGATTAAATTTTCTATTACTAATGTATAAGACACTAAGGCCTAAAAATTGTAAAAAATTAGGTGTTAGTTGTTTGTTATTTATTTATTAATATTTTAGTAGCTAGTTTTGATATGAAAAAAAAAAAAAAAAAATGAAGACATCCTGACATTTCATGTTTAAACATAGTTAGGAAATCATGACTTTTCAGCTATATCCAGAATAAATTATACTTATATTGGAAAATGTCAAAAAAACATGCACAAAAAGTATTGGAACACTATGATATTGATTCATAAAATAAGGGGATTACTGCGGATTATCCCTGTGTTGTGACAGGAATTACAGCCAGTGGTCTTAGGAACATAGGTTCTATTTATATATTTATTGTCATTCATGTATAACGATTGAATGGAGAGGAAAAGAAATTCATGCTGAATTACAAAAAATGATGAATAGAATCTATCCTGAGTGCAAATTTTGCATGAAGTATAATAATTGTTAAATTTAAGTCACATAAACGTCTCAAATATTATAAATAGGTTCAGTTTAAGAATGTTTTACAGTACAAAGTCTCTTTCTGGCCTCCCAAAAGTTAGTTCGGAATTCAATGATTTGATTATAGCCTGTTACCTATAATTTTTCAACCTATTTTTTTCTATATACGAGGGTAAGTCAATAATTATCCGCAATATAGCTATATTTTTGTTTATGTTGGCAGTACTGTTCTTTTGTGTTGATGGTGCATGCTTTGTTTATTCGTTGTTATGTTTATGTGCGTATCAAGCTGGTAGGTTAGTTTTGTTATCGCTGTCGTGCTGTTAATAATGGCCGCTCCACTTTCTATTTGCACCAAAGAAGAGCAACGTTCAGTGATCCGTTTTTTTGTGGTCGGAAGGTGTATCAGGGGCCGAAATTCATCGAAGACTTTTGGTACAGTACGGGAACAATTGTTTGCCACAACGGAGTGTCTATGAATGGATTGAAAAATTCAAAACACAGTGAACAATAAACAGTGAACGTTACAGTGAGATGCTTACTGCTAAGCTGAAGCCTGCAATTCGAAGCAAACGCCGAGGACTGCTGTCAAAAGGCGTTGTGTTGTTGCACGACAATGCCCGTCCGCATACAGCTGCCCACACTGTAGAAACGCTTCAGAAACTCAATTTTGAAGTATTGAATCATCCTCCATATAGTCCCGATCTCGCTCCATCTGATTTTCACTTGTTTGGTCCACTCAAACAGGCAATTAGGGGCCGTCGATTTGCCTCGGACGAAGCATTAAAAGAAGCGGTGCATTCCTGGCTCGCATCTCAACCCAAAACCTTCTTCCATGAGGGCATCAGGAAACTTGAACAACGTTGGACCAAGTGCGTTGAAAAGCAAGGGGACTATGTCGAAAAATGATGTACTTGTAAGTTTCCTATTTCATTTAAATAAAATTTTATAACTATATTGCGGATAATTATTGACTTACCCTCGTATTTGAGATAGTCCATTATCCTTTCAACAAAATTCAATTTCTTCACATAAGAGGCCCCATTTTTAGGCAAAAAAAGATCTATTTTGCACTCATCAGTAAATAATATCCACTCTCAAAATTCAATAGGGCGATTAACATTTTCTTTTGCATAAAGTTCTTTTTTCTTTCGGTTCAGGCTGCTTACAAAATATTCTTAGGTGCTGATTGGCAATGTAAATGTAAACTAAGCCCCAAATTTTCCTTTATTTTTCTAATATTCAACCACTCTTATAATGACGAAAGAACTTATGGGTGGCCGGAACTAGGCTTTGCTCCATAAAACTGTCTTAAACTGTACCTATTTATAATATACTAGAATCCCTGTCACGGCTTCGCCCACTCTTATAAGTAAAGAACTTATTATATATAAGAACTTATATAACGTTAACTAATAATTGAAGTTTTTTTGTTTATCGATTAACATAAATCTAGTATTGAAATATGCAATTGAGCATTATTTCATTAATGTTATTTTCACGCATAACAGTAATTTTTAACCTGGTCCCATTGGGTTGATTTTGTAGTTAAAGTTCACATAAAAGCATAGTTAGACATCCAATTCTTAATTTTAATGTATGAGTTGGTAATCCAGGCGGACAGAGAATAATAAGAAAAAGAAATTCTTGTGGATAATCGACTCCATTATCAATGCTTACAACTAAAGGCCCATGAATATAAATCATATTTTTCACACAATATATTTAAAAAGGAAAAAAAAAAAAAAAAAAAAAAAAAAAAAAAAAAAAAAAAAAAAAAAAAAAAAAAAAAAAAAAAAAAAAAAAAAAAAGCATTGACATTTTGATTTGGTAATAATTTGTATTCCTCAGAATTATTTTATTGATTTCATATGGTTGGATTTTAATTTCTAACCATGAAAGTATATGACAGTATATCAAACCTAATTTCTTGCACTCAACATTGTGCATTTAAATTTTTAGTATTGTAAATTGTACTATTGCTAAATCTTCCTAGAAGTGTGAAAATGATGTAGTTAAAATTTGGTAAAAATGGATTCAGTAGTTTTACCATTGTAGATCACTTATCGGTCAATTTCTAAACTTCTCTGGGATCCACATATCTAAATATTTTAAATTAATTTAATTGAATATAAGTAAATTTTTTTATCAATTTCAAGCTCGATATAAAACCATAGCATTGTAATGTCTCCTGTAGAATAGCGTTCGCTAGCTATTGGTCAATTTTTAAACTTCACTGTCATCCACATATCATCACTTTTTTAATTAAAAATTAATTGAAAATTAGTAGATTTTATTAATTCTAAACCTTTCTGGAACTATAAAGATGATGTAGTTAAAATTTGGTACAGACTGGTTCACTAGTTTTCGTGGTAAGTGATCATAAACGAAAAATGGCTTGTCCTTTTATATGATAATATAGATGAGAAGGTTATGTGGCTTGAATTTAACAAGTTTTATATTTTACGCAAACTTTTGCACTCATTATAGATTCTACTTATTATTTTTGTTATTCAGCTCAAAGTTCTTTCCCTCATCCAAACATGAATGACAGTAAATATATTTAGAACCTGATTAGTGTCCCTAAGTCAGATGGCTAAAATGTCATGATTTCTCCCATATATATTTAATTTAAAGTCTATTCCTATTTTATTGATTCCAGCTGTGTACTTTCCAGAAATTTATTCTAGTTAAAAAACAGAGAAAACCAAACTTTTTTGTTGGTATTTCAAAAATTCTTACAATAGCTGTACCTATAAATCAGAGAGCAAAAGTGTTATTTATTTGTCAAAAGATCATTTTTCAACTTCTTGTAACTTATTTACTTTAAATGTCAATATCTGCTATCTTTTATAAATTTTTAGAATGGTCTTATATCTAAAGATAAATTTGATCCTTACCTTGATTGTCCCTGAAGCTGATAATGAATTCTTTATTATATTTTTAATGGGTTTAGTTATTGATTTATGTGGTGGAATTAATAAGTATCCCTAAGGTATTATGCTCTTCAAAATGTCACATTGACGAAGATAGTTAATAGTATGGGGTTAAGTTGAACATATAGTTCAGCTTGGTAACCTCATGACCACTTATATGAGTGAAGTAAACCCTAATAATGGTGTGTGCCAGGTGCGGGGTAGCTTAGTGGGTAAAGCACGGAACTCGTGGATCAACTTCGGGGTCTGCAAACCCCTCTTGGGGCACAGCTCTATAAGGTGGGTACCCCTAATTGGCAGAAAAAAACCTGGCGATTGAGTGTGATTGATGACCACATCACCTCCTTGTATACTACTATTTGTATTGTAAATGACTATTGGTCATGAAACAATACTTACCAAGTACTGAACTCTTTATGGTTTGCAGTAGTAGAGTTTTTTATTTATTTATTTTTTTTTAAGTTAAAATTATAATTGCATTTTTAAAAATAAATAATTAATAAGAAAGAACGTATTTTTGGTTGTCAAATATAGAGAGAATTGTAGTTATTTTAAAGGATTTGTCTGATGTTTTTTTTTTGCCATTTGATATCAGTTGAACATATTAGGTTACTTTAGTAAGGTGTGCATAACAGCACTGCTTTTAAAAGATTTCAGTCTATTGTCTGATTGTTTTTCTGCTTTTATTTGTAATGATTCTTAGATACATTTTACCTGCTGTTGATGGGATCAATGTTTTTCCTATTAATTTAATTAAATTCTTCAATCATGGTTTTTATTATCAGATTAATGCTTTGTTTTTATATTAACAACCATTAACCTTTTTTTTTTTTTTTTTTTTTTTTTTTTTTTTTGCCTGGCCTATAGTAAATAAGAAATTTTACTTATATCTGCATGCTTAACATTACAATATTTAATTTATTCTAACTATTATTATGTATAATATCACTGTGTCAGTCTGATAAAAATGTAAATTTCAGCTTTTTCTGAAATTAAGTTTTAAAATGTTATTTAAAAAATAAAATAAAAATAGAATCATAAACTTTTGACTGTAGTTCATAAATTATAGCAGTGTTATTTTGATTTCATCTTACTATATATATATGTATCATGTTTTTAAATGAATAACTCATTTAAACTTACTACTATATTTTAAGCATGCGCGTGCGCCCACACGTACTAACACACACACACACACACACACACAAATATACCTAAAGCAACTTTTAATAAATTTGTCTTATTATACATATAGATAAAAGTTCTTTACTTAATAAGCATGCATGCTTTAATTTAACAATAAAAACTTTTTGTTATTGTCATTTCTGTTTCTTTTGGCATTCTTCATTTCATAGCAATCACAATCTAACCTTTACGCATGATATTGACTCTTGAAGAATCCTTTTTAAATTGCTCCTATACCTACCTCTTTCAACTAACTTTTTTTTTTCTGAAGCGTTCTTTTCCAGGTAAGCTTAGTTCAGGTCAACTATTATCCATTGTTCCTTATTTTCCTTACACACAAGACCTTATTCAAATTTAAATTTAATATCATAACTCAATACATACACTCACACACTTTGTGTGTGTAATAACGTTTCTGAGCTTCTATCAATAAAATAACAACTTATTTTGGTGATGTTTCGAGATTATATTGTTCTCATTGATATCTATTATATATATATAGGTTATAGGTTTCAAATCAACAAATAAAATATTTGTGAGGTATGCAATAAGCTACCCCTTCACAGCCCTTGGCAGGACATCTGAGAATTAACAACCCTTCTTGGAAGTAGACACATCTGGGCCGTACCACAAACAATACTTTTTCTACCTTTCCCTTACTTTATAATATTCAGAGTAAACATTATATTATTAGTTACTTTCCATGATTCAACTACTGAGAAGTCAGTAGGTGTGTTGGTATAAGACCTAGGGTGGGGCGATACTTCAAAAAGGGGCCAGAAAAATATTTTTGGGGACTTGTGACTTGAGGTCTTGTCCTTCTAAGTTGGCCTGTCTAGCTGTACCCATGTAGCCGAGTAGATTTCGTCATTTCCTGATGGCACCTCACCAATCTGAGACCATGACTTCTACTGAAAACACCTTATCCACATCATAGCATCTTTCTCATTAAGCTAAGTTTGTTTTATTTCTATTTTAGTTTTAAATTTAGTTATGATCTCTATTTCATATGGTAATTTTGCTATGTCAACCTTATGTAAATATACAGTGCTTTTAATTTAAATTGCTTTAATGTCACTTATTCAATTAATTCCTATAGATTACTTATTTTTTATAATTAAATTACCTCAGTTATTTATCCCCATGCAAAGCTCAGGAGAAGAAGTTATAAATTTAATTAATTAACTACTTTAAAAATTATTTATAATTTGTCAGGCAATTAAAACCTGACTGGCATCCCTTTAGATTAATGCTGATCCGGACTCGACATAGAGCCTGGTCATAGCATTAAGAATGTCATCCCTTTTGTTGCACCGATTTTTCATGATCATAATAAACCAATTAATAAGTTATCATAATTAGTGTTTATCAATTTAATTAGTTATTAATCAGTGAGTGACACAATTATTATTATTATTTTATTTATTTATTTCAAACAGAATAATGGTTTTTGGTGTGAATCAGTTTACTATAAGAAATTTATGATATGACTTTTAAAAAAAGTTTCATTTATTTTTTGGGTGTGAATGCCCGATAGTAGAGGTTTAATATTTGAATTTTTAGAGTGATTTTAATATTATTTACTTAAATAATGTTAGTAGAAAGCATGACAAAGAGGTCTAAAAGAGCTCAAAAGGCTAGGATGCAAAGCAAATTGGAGCATACAATTTTTGAAATGGATATTAGGAATAATAGTTGCGAGATATTATCAAACATAGATGATTTAAATAATGAATTGAGAGATAGTAACAATGCTTTCCAGATTGAGAAAGTAGAGGAAAAAGAAAAACCAGAAGTTGAATTAACCAGCTCTTATCCCACTACTAAAAAAGTAATCTATGAGAATCAATTGAATGAGAGACATTAAAGCAATTTAAATTAAAAGCACTCTATATTTACATAAGGTTGACTTAGAAAATTGCCATCTGGAATAGAGATCATAACTAAATTTAAAAACTAAAATAGTAACAAAACAAACTTAGCTTAATGAGAGAGATGCTATGATGTGGATAAGGCGTTGTCAGTGGAAGTCATGGTCTCAGATCGGTGAGGTGCCATCAGGAGATGATGACATTTACTCGGCTATATAGCGGGAACTGTTAAACAGACCACCTTGAAAGGACAAGACCTCAAGTCACAAGATCCCGAAAATATTTTTCCAGCCCTTTTTGAAGCATCCTCCCCACTCTAGGTCTTATAACAACATACTGACATACTGACTTCTCGGTAGTTGAATCATGGAAAGCAACTAGAGATATAATGTTTAGCCCAAATATTATAAAGTAAAGGGAGGTAGAAAAAACTCTATCCTTTGTAGTACAGTCCAGCTGCAAATATTTTATTTGTTAATTTAAAACCGATAACCCTAATACATATCATTGCAATAATGCCCTACAGTGAAATAAAAAAATAGGTTAAAATAAAATTAAATAAGCAACAATATAAATCTATGAAAAACATGCATTAGAATGTATAACTGCAAAATATGGAGAGTTATGGAACTACTTACAATGTTGTTGGTGGATATTGCTATTGGTATCTACTGCCAAACTATGACAACTATAGTATACAACTGAATTGGGGAAATGTGGGGAAAAGGTAAGGGATAAGGATATTTGTTAACGTTAATTAAAGTAAGTTAACGTGGGTATTTGCAGACAGTGGTATTCTCGGGTATTACAGGTAGATGGAATTTCCATTACTTTGTTATATTTAAATGGATAAATGTTATGATGTATATATATTAATTTATATATATTAATCAGAATGTATTAAATTATAATAACATGTGTAATTTGTGTAGGGTGTCTAATTTTTTGTTTATTGGGTGGTTTTTATATTTTTCTATGGTTATCATTTCTTTAATGTATCATTTAATATGGAATACTTTAATGTATCATTTAATATGGAATACCCATGCTAACCCTCATCCCCTACTTTTTTCCTAAATTTCCCCAGTTTAGTTGTGTACTAGTTATTATAGTTTGGTAGTAGATAACCAATAGCAATATCTATCAGTAACATAGTAAGTAGTTTTATACTCCTCCATATTTTTCAATTATATACAGTTATATATTGTAATGCATGTTTTACCAGTGACCTAGTTGGTCAAAAGCGATATGTTTTTAGGAAATGCAAGAGCATTATGTGCATTTGGATATTAAAGTGGTGGAAATAGTTAAGAGCTCAATTCTTCTTATACTAAATAACACTATCTTGACTAGGAGTCTGGTTCTAATGAGTGAGCTCCTTTTACAACTCTGTTTCTCCTAATACATAGTATAAAATTTAACCTGGATTTGACCGATATTGCTATATCTCGCTTGGCTGTTTAAAATTTTGGTTTGAACAAAAAAAGTCATATTTGAAACCTCTATTTTTCAATGGCTTTTTTGAGATGCTCTAGCTCAGTTTTTGTTGCTCAGATCGAAAATTTGACATCTTGTCAAAAATGGAAAATATCTTTTGTTAAACTAGGGCCTACTGTTTAACCCTTTAACAGGCAATGTATCCTGGAGGTTACCCATATTTAATGCGTTTTGCTCAATAAATAATGTAATGTCCTATGCATTATCGTGTAATATCCTTTATTCGACCTTGAATTTCATGATATATGAATGGGGTTTGTGTGGCTAAAGCCATTCAAAGGAAAAATAAGAAAAGAAATGTATTCAAAATTACCCAGCTCGCCCGTTAAATGGTTAAGAACTATACTGGTTTGAATGTAAAAAGTCATGTTTGAAACCTCTATTTTTAAATGTAGGAATTTTTTTGACATGCTCTAGTTCTGTTGATTAATGAATCATAAATTAAATGGAAAATATGTTTTGTAATATAATATTTGTCTCTAGGACCTACTGTTTAGGAGCTATACTGGTTTGAATGAAAAAAATCATGTTAGAAACCCCAATTTTTTCTCAACTTTGTTAATTATGAATAATCACACTGGTCAACAGTATTTTTGTTAAATGGGTAAATGTGGTTGTCTCATATGTATTTTTCTATGGTAATTCCGATTATAATCATCAAAGTTGTCCATGGGGCTCAGATTTTTTGTAATTTTAAATTTTGTAAAAAAAAAACAAAAACCCTCAATCACCATTGCCTATGCAGCCTATATGAAAGAAACAAATGACAATATGAAGATTTTACTGTCTGAGATACAATACCAGAAGCATTCTTAGAATGTGTGTGGATACCTCAAAGTGTTAGGATTTTTGTTAGGTCTTTAATCAGGTTATACAAAATTTTGTTGTTTTCTGTGTGAGTGGGACATCAGAGATCGCAAAAATGATTATATAAAGAAGGAATGGCCAAATAGGAATCTTGTACTTGGATAAAAAAATGTACTTTTCGTACCACTAGTAAACCCAAAAAATGTTTATCCACCATTGCACATCAAACTCGATTTGATGAAGAATTTTGTTAGAACACTGGATAAAAGTGGCTCTGGATTTGTATATTTAAAAGCCACATTTCCTCAGATCAGTGAAGCAAAAATAAAAGAAGGTGTATTTGTTTGTCCACAAATAAGGGAGCTTGTAAAGCAGTAAGACTTTGAGAAATGTTTGAGTGGAGCCAAAAAATCAGTTTAGATTTCTTTTAAAAATGTGAAAGAATTTCTTGGAAATAAAATAGCAAAAACTACAGAGAGCTAGTTAATGATCTACAAAATTATAAGGCTTTAGGATGTAATATGTCTCTCTAAATACATTTTCTTGACTTGCATTTGGATTTCTTTCCTGAAAATCTTGGAGGATGTGAGTGATGAACACGGTGTGTGATATCCACTCTGGACAAACGATACCCGGAAAAGTGGAATCCAAATATGTTGGCAGACTATTTTTGGTCAATGAAAAGAGGTGTACCAGCCACAAAATAAAGCAGGAAATCATCAAAGGCAGCATTTTGATTTAAATTACGGTTTGAAAGCTGATCAAATAAAATTGCTTGTTTTAACACTATATTATTTTTTAATTTTGAAATTATACAAAATCCTTGCCCCTGAGACAAAAATGCTTTTCAAATTTGCAATCAGAGCACCAAATTCTAAAAGAAACAGCCATTGTAATTCATTTAAAAGCTATTTGAAAATTTATCTCCATAACAGAAAACTGAATCACAGGTAAGTGAAAAA
The DNA here is from genome assembly GCA_003667255.2 of Euschistus heros. Classification (NCBI taxonomy): domain Eukaryota; kingdom Metazoa; phylum Arthropoda; class Insecta; order Hemiptera; family Pentatomidae; genus Euschistus; species Euschistus heros. Next base: position 978,448 of record RCWM02000348.1, on the reverse strand, counting down.
AAATAGAAAACGTTTGACGGTCAAGGAGGCAATCCCTAAAACATGTTCCATGTTATTCCTTCTTTAGCCGGCAGGCTAAAATGAAAGGGGGGCTATTTCTTCATATATATATAAATTATATATATAATATAACAATATATTATATAGATATTGTTGCTAGCTTTATTTTTTATATTTTTTAATTATCCTGTGTGGCTTATATAATTTTATTTTAATTTTTTTTTTTTTTCACTGTAGGGCCTGATTATGAGAACAATATCGTCTCGAAACATTGCCAAAATAAGTTGTTATTTTATTGACTGAACCTCAAGAACCTTACTAAGCATTTAATAATAAAAGTCAAGAAAATATATCCATATATATTTTATTGTATATGTATAAAATATATATATATATATATATATATATATATATATATATATATATATATATATATATATATATATATATATATTGGAGTGGTGTAAAAAGTAAGGCACTGATGTCTATTTGTAGTCAGTGCATTTAAAATGGTGTTATAAAGGTAGATTAAATGTTCCTTATCTTATATACTATTTTATATATTTGCAGATACAGCACATTTATACTTTCAGATTTAATATACAGCCTTGGCCAAAAGTATTAGGCACCAATAATTTTCTCACCAAAAGTTTCTCTAAGAGTATTAAATAGCAAAAATTGAGGAATAACCCATTAAAAGGAACAAAATAGTTCCCTTTAAGGGGTTATTCCTCAATCCTTGGTAGTTAATCCTCTCAGAGAAACTTTTGGTGAGAAAATTATTGGTGCCTAATATTTTTGGCCAAGGCTGTACTTTTCCCCTGCATGGCTGTTGTGGCCCACATTGTTTTCATGTTTACTTCAAATGCATCTAGTGACATGATTATGTGTGTTTACATAGGTCGTGTTGATTTTTACAGCAGACTTGATTGTGGGCTGAGGCGTGTTAGCTCACTGGGTCTGGGTAAAACGCTTGACTACCATTCTTCTGGGCTCGAGTTCGAGTCCAACTGATGGAACAAAATTTACGTTCTATCATTTCAGCCGTGGATTGAATTCAAGGTCGGGAGACCCTCCTGAGGCACACCCAGCCATCCTCTTAAAAAGTGGGTACCCTTAATTAGAGGGAAAACCTGGTGGTTGAGCATGAATTCTGGCCAAATCACCTCTTTTTACAATTGTTGGCTCAGTAACAGTACAAGCTTACCGAACTACTGAATCCAAGACACTTCATGGGTTGAAAGTGGTACAAGATTTTTTTTTTTTTTTTAAATTATGGGCTGGTCTGAAAACTGAATTAATACCATAAATAGTACAGGCAATCCTACTGGTAACCAATCTATCCTGGCTAGCTTGGAAAGATTAATATTTTTTTTTGTGGATCCACAAAAATGGAAGTAATAAACCTTCCCATGTAAGATCAAACCACCTCTTCAGAGTTTTCAAGAAAAACAGATCCCCAACTAATTCTTTTCAATATGAATCAGATCCTCACACAATTATTTTGTATTTTGTCTTAAGAATGTGAAGAAAACTGTTGTGTTTTTTTTTTGTTTTTTTAATATAAAATCTAAATTACCCAATTTTGTTTAATAATTATAATTTTACTGAGGTTGTTACTTAGTAATTAGTTATTTAATCATTATAAAACAAAAACATTTGTTAATATATTCTTTTGTTGAGTGTTATTAAAAAAATTATTTACTTTAATAGTTTTTTGGTCAATTAAATAATATAAATTTATAATGAAAAGATTTATTATGTTAATTATTATTTTCTTTACATTTGCTCTCATATTCATGTGGTAGCCCCATTGGCCGCCATCATTAATTCAGTTAATAAAAGGATTTATGAACAGCTTTCTTTTCTTTTAATTAAAATAAATTGATCAATCACTGTGGCAAATCATCATTTTAAATTAATACCTCTTTTCTAAAACTCTTATCACTTCATATGTATGAAATTATACAAAGAGAATATTATACATTCTGTTCTGCAGTAAAATCGATACTTAGTGATTAAAAAAAACATTATTTACTTAACAACAACATTTTCTTGTAAATATTTATTATATCTGACAAATATAAGCACTTGAACTCTTGGTAATAAATTATGTTGTCAACAGCTATGCAGAGATAAAGGATAACAATGCATGTATTAGTTTTCACTTGAGATGAATGAATTTGACGAAGCCTTTAAAGAAGCAATTTAAATTAGAGGTATTAACGTTTCTTTAGTAAAATGTTTAAGTACTATTTGATGGCGGGGTCTGGGTTAGAGATAACATACTTGAAAAAAAAAAAGTGCATTGCCCTAGCAACCATGACAAACGAAAGATCCCAGATTCGAACCTGACTGGCTTATGGTGGAATTAATACTAATTAATTAATTCCATGCTCTCACCCTCCCAGCCAGGAAACCCCATGCTGCTGAGAGGGCAAGGAAGGGAAGGTATAAAGAAAAAAGAAAAAATACTACTTGATTGCTGTTAAATTATTTATTTTTACCAACCAGCATTTTTTTTTCTTTTTAGTTAAGTATTGTGGTATAATCTGTGACAAATATGTAACTAATTTTAATCAATGCAGGTTCAAGCTGCGACCAGGATAGTCTAGCATATCGCTACACAGATACTGATTCTGGTCTTGGAAGGGCAACACCACCTAGGAGAGTTCCTTCCCCTTCTGGTCCTGGATCTCTACCAGCAGGAAGGCGAAGACCTGATGATAGTCTGTCTGATGCAGGTTCTGATTATAATGGGCCCCGCCTTTATCGTCAGCCTACAACCAAAAGCAATAAGGTTTTTTTTTTGTTTTTTTTTAACTAACTGAATTTGTAATTATAGCCTTTATAAAATTGTAATACTTTAAAGATTGGTCTATTTCCTACCAATTGTTGTTCTTATATATAATATAAAAATGTAACTGTAACTATTGAAACTACTTAATTATTACCTGCCTTCTAATCACAGGAGCCATGAGAACCACCCCCAACTGCAGCTATAGAGGTCATACTAAATTTAAGACCACTGCAGCTGGAGGTGGAAGATAGAGCGGTGCACACCATGTATAAACTTGTTAAACAAGGATTGCTTCTTGAGCCATCTAAGACAGATGGTCAAAAAAAGATTTTAATTAAAATGGAGAGACATTAGTTCCTAAAAAATGAACTCAGATTTCCAAATTAAGAAATTAACTTCATTAATTAATTAACACTGAAATTAACTTCTGTGTCAAAACAGATATCTGTAAGCAACGTCGTACATGTAATGTTATTAATTGCTGTACTGATGGCTTCTTAACAGAACAAGGTTCAGGAGTGGGAATATGGAGAATGAGCAATAGTAAAAGCACATCTTTACCCCTTGGGAAATATACCTCTGTCTTTCAAGCTGAGGTTTTAGCAGTCTGTTACTGTGCACTATTTTTAGTGGAAGACAATACACCGAACAGTCATCAAAATTTACTCAGACAGCCAGCCACTATTGGTGCTCTGAGGAACATTATATCAATGCACTGGCCTTAAATAATAAAATCTGGGCAGGATGGGTGAAAGGGCACTTAAACACTCCGGGAAATGAGAAAGCAGATGAGCTAGCAAGACAGGGCTCAAGCAACATTTCTGTGGGTCCTGAGCCCATCTGTGAAATTACAGTGAGTCTAGCTAAGAGCACGATAGAAAGGCTCTAAAACAACATGGCTTCTCACAACTGGAATCATAAGAGACAGAGACAGACTAAACTGTTTCTGGGAGGAAACAGCAAGGAAAGAAGCACACAGCTCCTTAATTTTGATAGGACCAAACTTGAAAACCTGATAGAAATATATACAGGGCATTGCAGGCTTAATAAGCACCTCTGCATAATGAAAACAAAAACATCCCCATATTGCAGATTCTGTTATATGGAGGACGAAACACCCTACCACATCCTTTGCAAATGCGATATGCAGGAAACATGGCGCTAGCACATTGAGCCTCAAAAGGCTGAAGTGCAAGATCTGATAAGTGTGCCTAAGACCACTGGCCATAATTCCATTTACAACAAAGGGATAATCTGAAGTAATCCCCTTCTTTTATACAACAATATCAGTGTTCCAAAACTTTCTGCACCTGTATCTTTGGAATTTTCGGACATTAACATACTTATTTCTGGATTTAGTTGAAATTTTGTTATTTCTTCAGTATATATTTAATTTAGAGTGTACTAACATTGTATTGATAGCAGCTGTGTATTCTCTGAAAATTTATTCTGCTTAAAAAATGGGTAATAGCAATATTTTTGTAGAAGCATAATTAGACATCCGATTTTAATTTTAATCTATGACTTGGTAATCCAGATGGATGGAGGCTATTAAGAAATTTTATTGCTTTCATATGGTTGGATTTTAATTTCTAACCGTAAAAGTAAATGATACTGTGGCAAACCTTATTTCTGTCACTCTACATTGTACATTTAAATTATTATTATAGTAAATTTTATTATTGTTAAACCTTTTAAGAATTATGATGATGTAGTAAAATTTGGTACATATAGTTTCAGTAGTTCTACCATTGTAAACTCTGTTGCAGAGTTGTGCTAACCAAGATTTTCAAAATTCACAGGAATCCACATGTCACACCACTTATTTAAATCTGGTTTGATAATTTAATTAAAAATAAGTCAATTTTATTATCAATTCTATATTAAGCTGTGTCCACACTATGTTGACTGACTATGTCGTTCGACACTATGTCGACTTCAGTCTAATTCACACTAAGGTACGTCCACACTACGTCGATCCGAGTCGAACGGTTTTGTCGGTCGACTATGTCGAACCAGTGTGTACATGTTGTCGACTTTGTCGAATATGTCGGGTCGAACCAAACCACAACCCGAATCAAGTCATAAAGGAAGTCGAATCGACAACGACAGTGTGGAATTGTCGAATGTGTTGTTCGACATTACTGAAGAATAAAACAAATATTATTCAGAAATCAATCTAAATTATGTCAATAAATTAGGAGGAAAATGAAAATGGTTGACTGCGGCAGTGGCTAATCCTTTTTACACTGCCTCTTTGGTCAGTGTTCCAACTGATAACTGGTAACTTCCACCACTGAATAATGACTCATTATACTCGTTTTACTATAAGTAAATTTATTGCTTTCTTAATTAATTTTGTTTTCCTTTATCATGAATTAGAGTGACGAGAATACGTCAATGTTTTTTGTGGAACTCCACTGATTTACAGTATGAAAACAAAAATAAAAGACAAGATGGGTTAACCGAGGTTGCGGATATAGTCCAAAATGCGGAGTCAGCCCAGCTGTACAGTGATTAACATCGTCTCCCGTGCAATTATTTTAAACAGTGTTAAAAGTGAATCTAGAGTTTCGGATTTTCTTCTAATGTGTAGTGTGAACATCATCTATATCAAACATAAAATTTGAGAAGCATTGGACTAGCCAAAAAGATTTTATTAGAAGATATTTCTTATAGTAACTTCAGGTAAATTTATCCTTATCTATCCTAGGACTTAAGATAACGCGCCCCACTTGGTCTAGCTCCGCCCACTCTCCTCCACTCTCACCTGCTATAGACAGCTGTTCGTCAGAAACCAACACTTACATACTCGTAAACTAAAGTTTCAAAATTTTGTTTTTCTCACCTTTCGTTCTGCAGTCTTCATTAATTAAAAATGAACTGCAAAGTGTGCAACAAAATAGTTTCCAGAGAAGACAAAACAAAATTGTCCTGCACTGATTGTCAGTCAATATATCATCTTAAATGCGTAAAAGGTGACAGCTTGAGCTCTGATAGCTCAAAAAAATGGTCGTGTCCCGATTGCAAAACGGGATCGAAGATGACAAGTGAAGAAAACTCAACGATAGATCTATTGAGAGGGCTAATAGAGGAGATAAAAGGGATAAAAGCAAAGCTCCAAGGAATCGAGGAGCTGAAAGATATTAAAGATACCTTACAGAAACAATCCCAGCTTTCTTTTGATAACAATGAAAAACTTTTAAAAATTGAATCTCTTCTTGAAGAACAGAAGATACAAATAGGAAAATTAACCAATGAAAACTCTGCACTAAAAACCAAGGTCTCTGACCTTGAAAGTAGACTTATAATTGCCGAACAGAAGCAATTAGAAAATTCAATTGAAATCAGAGGTATCCCTGAGAGGCAGGGTGAGACGGTTGAAGGCACCATTCTCACCGTTGGCGCCGGCCTAGGTATCAAACTGAGTTCCGAAGATCTGGACCACACTGTGCGGCTGAAGCCTAAACAAGAAGGTACTCCAGGTCCTATTATTGTAAGATTTGTTCGCAAATCCTTAAGGGACGATATCATACATAAAAGGCGAACAAAAAGGGACTTTTCAACACGTCACCTAGCCTGGGAAGAAAATGACATGCATCGGATATACGTCGGCGAAGCGATGTCACCGCCCATTAAGCACCTCTATTGGCTGGCCAGCCAGAAAAAAATGGCTGCAAAAATTAAATATGTCTGGTTCAGCGGAGGTAGAGTGAGATGTCAGTAGAACGATGGCTTCCCGGCAATTATAATTAGTAAGCCAAGTGATCTAGACGTTTTTGCCTGACTAAATTTTCGCCAACTCCCTCATTTACTTACTTATTTAATTATTTCCCTATTTAACATTTTGTTTAATTTTATAATTATGTTCTACACGAGCTGGAATATTATTCACTGTAAAACTAGCTTATTTTTCTTTTCATTTTTTTTTAATAACACGAGTAGGTATTATATTATTTTCTTCTATTTCTGGTTTTTAGTCTTCTATTTTTATAATCACACATTCTTCAACTTATCTTATGTATTTATCTTCCACGGATGATTTCATGAATGTGAGTCCAGAATCTAGAAATTCTTTATTTTTCATTCTGTATTCCAGAATCTTTATTTTTCTTTTCAATTTTTTTAATAATACGTGTAGGTATTATATAATTTTGTTCCATTTCTGTTTTTTAGTCTTTTATTTTCATTTTTATTATACTTCAATAATATCCTATTTTTCAACCTATCTTAAGCATTTACTCTCTATAGATGATATCATCAATGCGAATCCAGAATCTAGAGGAATTATATCTTTACATTGTTCCACTTTCCCAGGCCACCAATCATGTACATTCTTGCTACCAACTCCTTATACGTCCACCCAGCCATGAGTAATATCTTATATTAGTGTATTAGTTCTATAAAACCAATTATGACTATATAATGAAATGAAAAATGATTTAATACTTTTCTGTTATGGTCACGTCCATGGAAAATGTTTTTAATTTAGTTATTACATGGCTATAAATAAAACACATGTTTTCTATTCACATGAAATTTAATTGAATTGTTTATTTTTGTATAAACATTTTAAAACAATAGTTGTATAATAATAATAATTATATGCTAGAAATGTTATCGTAAAAATCATTGATTTCTTTCAATATTTCATTGAAAGGATCTTTTTCTGCCACATAAATTCCGCTAAATAAGATTTCAAAAAATTCCTTCTAGTACCCCTTCTTTTTTTGTTGCCCCATTTTGCTGATCCCCACAATCTTTCAATATTTTGGGTATGCTGTAATGTTTTTGGATTGACAAAGTTGTACTTATGGTTTAATGTGAAATGTGTATAACCTTCCTTCCAAATATTTTGATAAGAGTTCCAGCAGTCTGAAACAATAATAGATCCAGACAGGATGTATTATTTTATGGATTTAACTAATGCTTCCGCAGATCTGTCAGGTACTTCAATTATGAAACATTCATTTTTTTTGCGGCAAATGCGACCAAAAACCCACTGCTGTGGTAAAATTCTGCCTGCATTATTCTTCCGTTTTGAAAAAAAACTTTCATCAATCTCGACATATAATCCTTTGCCACCCATGGTTGTATTTGCACTTTCAATTTTCCAAACACAAACCTATCTTAAATAATTTCTGAAATCAATGAAACTATTGTGCGACATACCCAGTTCCGTTTCGCAAAATCTCACCAAGGTAAACTCCTTTGACCAGTTGTAAATGAAGTCAACTACTTTTTTCCAGACTTAATTTCAATCCATCCAGCCATTAATCCAAGACTCAACCAAGCTCTTGTTTGCATGTCTTCACATAGCACCTCCATTTAATTTTACTTTTAAATGTCAACTTCATCTCATGGTTATTTTTACATAGTCTCATTTCAGGAATAATATTATGATGTAGAAAAAATCTTACGGCAGTTTCCTCATCCAAAATATTCCTAAAAATATTTTTTAAATTATTATTCTGAAAGTCAACCAAATTTAACCATATCAATTACCTACTCAAAAGAAATATAAAATTTATATATCATAAGATTTATTTAAAGCAATGTACTAACTAAATTAAAAACATTTCCATGGATGTGACTATAACAGAAAATACCAATAATTTTTATTTTTGGATAATTAAAACTATAAGAACAACAATATATAATTAAATGGTACTTTTTTCTTTATTTTGTTAGTTTTTGCTTTGTGTTAAATATACGTTGAAAAATGAAAATATGATATCTTCAACATTTTGTAGTTGCAATGCTTAATTTTTTATGTTTTAAATTTTGTACCACAAGTGAGGAACATGGCCGCTACTGCTATGCAGCTAACTAAAGCATCTCCGTGTTTACTCTAGTGATTCTTGTGGTATTAGCTCACGTATCAGCTCAAGACTTTGTGTATATTGCGTATTTACAAACTACAACAATCTATGAAGTTTTCCGGCTAGGTGAGTTCCTAGAAACTGATTTATGAAGGTGGTCTTTAAGTGTAGGGCGAGGTAGTTGAGCACAGCGTGGGTAGGGCAGTTTCAACCTGCTGCTGGCTGGGGCTGGCTATCACTTATATTAGCCTACCTAAGACTATCAGCTTCGGTGGTGTAGTGAGTTGGGCGCTCGTCTACTATTCTCTCGCACCTGAGATCTAATCTCATTTCTATAGAAACTTTTTTTTTTTTTTTTTTTTAATTATTTTACACATGTATGTATTTTTATTTATATTTATACATCTTTTTTTCTCTCTTATTTATTTTTTATTTAATTATTATTAAATTTTAGTATTATTTGCAATAATCATCATTAATACTATGGAGTACGAAAAATCATCGTGCTTCGACTCCGATGAAGATATGGCGTGTTCCGACTACAGTGAGTCTGACTCTAAGTTTCTTAAGGGCAGAACTTTGTCAAAAAGACAAAGGAATACTGCTCTTGAGCCTCCTGGGAACTCTCCCGACAAAAAAAAGGAAACAAAAAGAGAAAAAAAAATCGAATCAACCTCCCACTCCACCACAAACTCGCAGTAAGACAGTCGTCACTGCAGACACACCTATCGAAACTGCTAACAGATTTCAGCCATTAATTAACATGCCTTCAGACATCACAGTAGCTCATCCACAAAAACCTCTAACAGATATCAAGCCATCTCCAATCTATGTTACTGGAGTAGATAACTACATTACATTTTGTCAAGATATTTCCGAATCAATAGGCCAAACCAATTTCGAATGCTTCACCAGATATCACGACATAAAAATAAATACACAGATTAAAGAATATTATAAATCACTTATAGCCCATTTAAAAACTAAAAACATTGAATTTCATTGTTATCAATTAAAAGAGGAGAAGTCCTACAGGGTAGTACTTCATGGACTTCACCAATCAGTGCCTCCCGATGCCAGTAAAAGAGACCTAGAACAGTTAGGCCATAACGTCAGGCATGTCTCCAACGTGCTCCACCGCACTGAAAAACATCCACTCCCATTGTTCTTAGTGGATCTGGAGCCAGCTAAGAACAATGTGGAAGTTTTCAATATAAAAAGACTCGTGTACTCCGTGGTCAAATTTGAAGTTCCACGAGTGAAGAGAGAAATTGTTCAGTGTACCAGACGCCAAAATCTGGGTCACACGAAGACATATTGCAATCGCCAACCCAGATGTGTCAAATGTGCAGGACCCCATTTAACAGCTGCTTGCATAAAAACAAGAGATACGCCAGGCTCGTGTGTCCTCTGTGGTAAGGGCCATCCTGCTAACTATAAGGGTTGCCAGGTGTACAAATATAGGCAGAACCAGAGAGCCACTAACTCCACTACAAATAAAAATTCTGTTCCTCAAATATCCGAAACAATAGTAGCATCCTTCCAGAATCAACAGACCATTCCACCCAACAATAATTTTCCTAAACACTTTCCACCACTGCCATCAACATCAAAACCTCAACAACATCAGAATCAACAATCCATTGAATCAGCAGCTCAACTAACCGAACCCCAGCCGTCAACCTCAGCAGCAGGATCTTCTCAACTTCTTCCTCCAAGCACCGAATTCACGACCGTCTTACGAAGAAACCGTCGGCTACAAAATCAGGCGCCTCAAACATCCCTCCCATCCCGACCTCCCAAAATAATCAATCTTTTCCTCAACAACTACCCAACAGACCCCACAACCAGTAAACCAACAGACCAACACCCCAATTCAAACTCATGAGCAAACCATACCTCAACAAAATCCTAGCCAAATCCCATTCCAAGTACCATCTTCAAGACAGTTTAACCTTCCGCCTCAAAGATCAGAACCCTATCCGATTTCCTCCCAGGGTTTTGGTGATATCTCATCTATTCTTTCCTCCTTCCTCCAAGAACTCCAAGAAACGATCAGACACTTAATTACCCTTCTCACAAGAGCACTCTCAGATATCCCGTCTATTTTTCCTCGATGATCCAAAACTCTTTGGCAGTTCTTTTATGGAATGCAAATGGTTTGCTCAATCATAGAAATGAACTAGACATATTCTTACACAATAACATTCACGTTGCCCTTATTACCGAGACCCACTTGATGCCTACCTCCTATTTCCACATCAAAGACTACATTACTTACAGAACTGACTACCCCGACAAAACAGCCCACGGCGGTACTTGTATTCTTATCCATACATCACTAACCCATACCCTGATTCCTTCCTCTCCAACTGACACCATTCAGTCTACCGCACTAATCCTATCCTCCCTTCCATTTAACCTTACTCTTTCAGCTGTATATTGTCCTCCAGGAAATAGCCTTTCCCAAAATATTCTACAATCCTTATTCCAATCCTTTGGGCGGCGCTTCATTGCAGGTGGAGACTACAACGCTAAACACCAGCGATGGGGCTGCAGAACATCCAATTCCCGAGGTAGTGTACTTTCCCGTGTATCATCCTTAAATAATTACCATATCCTTTCTCCTAACAACCCTACCTACTGGCCTACATCCTTAAAAAAACGCCCAGATATTCTGGACATATTCATTACCTCTCAAATACCTATTTCCCAAACTACAATAGATTCCTTAGATGACCTTTCCTCTGACCACTGCCCAGTTTTGCTTACCCTACATTCTGCTCCTATAATCAAACCTTCTCCTCCTCCTTAATTACTGGACGCATGGACTGGGACAAATTCCATTCGGCTTTAGAAAACCATATTGACCTTAAAATTCCTCTAAAAACTTGTCAACAAATAGATGCGGCAATAGAACTTCTTACTAAATCAATACAAACCAGCATAACAGAAAACACTTCACAAAATAGAATTTGCCTTTACCACAAAATATTTGCGTTTTATTAGTAGAGAAACGTCGAGCTAGGGCCAAATGGCATAGAACTCGATATCCATCTGACTAAACCTATTATAATAAATTAACTAACAAACTGAAATCAGAGCTTAAAAAACTAAAATTTGAAAATTTACAAATACAAACTGAACAACTAACTGTTTCTGACAAATCATTATGGCACACTTCCAAAAGACTGTTAAAATTCAAATCCTTCAATCATCCTCTTCTTACTCCAGCTCAATCCTGGACCAAATCTGATACAGAAAAATCGCAGGTATTTGGTGAGTGAACAGTTACACAATATTTTTAAACCTCATCCTGATATCCTAAATCCTAACCATGTAGAATTTATTGAAGCAGAACTGGCTATTCCTCTCCAAATGACCATTCCTCCTAAAGCCTTCCACCCTTCAGATATAATAGCCATAATCCGAAGATTGCCCTCAAACAAAGCTCCTGGACATGACCTTATCACATCAAGAATCCACAAATGTCTTCCCAGAAAAGCAGTATTACTCCTGACTTACATTTATAACGCTGTCCTCCGTACAACATATTTTCCCGATTCCTGGAAATTATCAATTATAAAAATGATCCCAAAACCTAAAAAACCGCCAGAAAATCCTTACTCGTACCGACCTATTTCTCTCCTTCCTATCATGGGCAAAATCCTTGAAAAGCTCCTTTTGAAACGCCTTTATCCCTTCCTTAATTTCCATCACATTATTCCTGATCACCAGTTTGGATTTCATCATTTTCACTCCACTACCCAGCAGTGCCTAGATAGATGTTATCTCATCTGCATTGGAGCGCTAGATGTACTGCACAAGTGTCTTTCTTGACGTTAACCACAATTCTACATACTCATCCTTCTTTCCTCAGACCGCTGGTATTCCTCAAGGTAGTATCCTGGGTCCCATTCTTTATACCGTTTATACAGCTGATATTCCAACTCATCCTAATACTATCCTCACAACCTTTGCTGATGACACCAGCGTGTTATCAGTCAATGATGATCCATTTTCTGCATCCCAGACACTCCAGTCACATATCACTTCCATTGAAGAATGGTGTCATAACTAGAGAGTCAAGATAAATCCTAGCAAATCGCAACAAATAACCTTTACCCTCCGTCGAAAACCTACCTCATCCTTTAATGGTGTACCGCAAATTAATGTGGAAAAAATACAATACCTTGGATTTCATCTGGACAAGAGACTTACCTGGAACCCTCATACAAGATTGAAAAGACAAGAAGCTGCACGTAGATTTCGACTGCTACAACACTTACTTGACAAACGTTCAAATCTCCCGATTCACTATAAGAAACTTGTCTATATGACGATTATCAGACCTATTTGGACTTACGGTATAGAATTGTGGGGATCCACAATCACTCCAATCCAAAATCCTTCGAAAAATCCTTAATGCTCCTTACTTTGTCACAAATGAATTAATCCATAATGACCTTAATATCCCATTTGTCGCTGACTTGGCACGAACCAGATACCTCTCCTTTCATAATAAATTTAACACTCATCCAAATCCACTTGTTGCACAGCTAGCTTCCCATTCCATCCCTGGCAATCCTCCGAGGCGTCTGAAAAGAAGATGGCCTCGTGATCTTCTTTTGTAAATATTCATTAGAGTACTACCAATGGGTAGTTCCTCTACAAGTCTTAATTATGTTATCATAGTGCATTGTATACAGCATGTTTACTGGATGTATTTTCTAATACAGTTGTAAATTTCAATCTCAAATAATTGTAAATGTAAATCTCAAATAAAAGAAAAAAAAAAAAAAATTGTACCAAGCAGTGGTGATTTGTTACGTGATTTTTTTTTTTTAAAGTAAAATAGGATTGTTTACATTCAGAGGCAAAAACTGGAAAATAAACATTTCTTCAGGGAATTGTATCGAAAGTTTTCAACACCACAAAAATTATGCTGGTCAATTTTAAATTAAAAAATTTCTAAATTACACCTCCAAACTACCTGGTTATTGTACTATTATATCGAGTACAGTATTTAGACCAGATGATACTCAATATTTAAAATTCTTATGAAGTCTATAAAATTACTTTGATAATTTCAAGATGCCTGAAGGTCAGTCTCAAAATACTCTATCAATTTTATCCTGATAGCAATAAATTTGTAATTAGGTAGGGTCTGTTATAAGATTAGTTCCTTTATAGTAACTTAATAATTAGTCATGATGACAGTTTGTATTATTACTTATAATTTTAATTGGTTAGTTTGAGGTTAGCACTGCTACATAAAAAGTGTTGTTATATGGGATAACACAATGTCGAAGAATACATAAGTAAACATATGTATATGTGAATGCATGAAAATGTAATAAACTGAGTGCTCCACAACTCCTTGTTGGTTATATGTTCTGTGGTTGTGATTGATGGTGTCAAAGGTATTACTGAAATAATATTGTTGAATGTTCTCTTCTTAGTATCTTTGTTAATATTATGAAGAAGTATTTCTGTCATTATTATCTGTGTTGTTACATTAAATAACCTTATTTGTGCATCAAATCTTTTTAAAATAATGCCTTTTTATTATTTTGCACTCCTAGGGTTACAATATTTATTTATATTATATGTATCTGTATATTTTCACAGGGAATAGTCCTTAATGCTGTGGAATATTGTGTCTTCCCTGGTGCTGTAAACCGAGAAGCAAAGCAAAGAGTAATAGAAGAAATGAATCGCTCTGAAGCCAAACATTTCCTAGTTCTTTTCAGGGATTCTGGTTGCCAATTTAGAGCTTTATATGCTTATTGGCCTGATACAGAAGAAGTAATTAAATTATATGGAACAGGACCTAAGCAGGTCACCGATAGAATGTTTGACAAATTTTTCAAGTGAGTAATACGATTTCTATTTTAATTATTTTATTTCAGAATTTCATATTGCTTCAGCTAAAGCTCAGATTATTTACCTACCCAAACTCCAGAAACCAAAGGTTAGGCTAGAATTATTTAATATTACCTAAGTTTCTAACTATATTAACAGTTCTCAGAATCGTTCATTGCTATAAGGTGCCTACAATCCATATGATTAATATTGTAATTAGTTTAGCTCAGGGCCGAAACATGGAGATTAGTCGGGGGGAGGGGGGAAAGAACAGTTTGCCGTCCCCATATCCTCTCCTTCCTCTTCCTTCCCGACCTAAAATACCTCCTTAAGCTATTTTATAGATGCAGTAGTTGTAATTAAACACAAAATGTATTAGTCCAAGAGCCCAGCCACATGCCAATTTAATTGGAAAGACATGAATTTATTTCCTAACCCATTTTATAGTATCATCTGCCTTGGTGTCAGATATCTGCCAGATACTGTGGTCTGGCAGCCTGCATCCATCGGGACAGGGTTTGGCACACACTTAAAATCGCCTAAAAATGCAAAAAATAATTGGAAAGACATGTTCTTGAGATTGGTCTCAGTTTTTAGTATATCCCTTTCTAAACACAAATCGAGTGGTCTGGTCTGTTGTAAGCCGTCGGAAACATGCCACCATACCGGTTTTTATATTGCTGGAAACTGACCAGAAAAGTTAAATAAAAATGTTTATCTACCTTTTTTTAATATTTTGTTAGGACCCATAAGAGTGGTTAAAATCCAAGTTTACAACCCTCAAAACCTAGTGCGATTTTTTTAATATTCGAAAGTTTAGCACTATTCTCATTTTTTCGCTTATATCTCTTAAACATGTAAATTTGCTTGACATAACATATTTAAAATATTAAAGACCAATAAATTTGTGTTAATTTAAGTTTAACTGCAGCTCTGCAGCATAATTGGTTGCGGAGATACAGTTCTCCAAAAATGATGATTTTTCACAAAATTTGATAAAAGTACTGGTTTTAAAAAAACACCTTCGGGTAATCATTTAAACAAAATTAAAGCTAACTATTAGACCTAAAAGCTAAAAGATGCTTGTATGTCTAATAGTTTTCTAAGAAAGAGTAAAAGATAAAGACGGGAAAATCGGATTTGGAGAGGAAGTTATATAGGCTGGTTTGACAAGTGCGTGTGTCTGTAGGATCCAACCTATTTCATTTTTAATTTATTAATATATGTGTATAAGTATCTATTTCTGTATTTAAAAAGATGTATCAGTATGAGGGATTTGTAATTGTGAGGAAAATTCTGCTTTCTGGTTCTCCACAAAAACACGTTTGTCGTTACTCTTTTGGCTATAACTCCAAATATATTTGTCTGATTTAAAATTTATTTTTTTCATCTGAAAGCTGATTAAATTTACTATTGGACCACATACATGAAATGACATATATGAAATTTTGATTTAAATCCCATAAAATACCCATGCTAGTCAAAAATACCCAGTGATCATGTCAAAAATGTCATATTTTGCCATAATAAACACATTTAGCGTGCTAGTATGGGTATTTCATGGGTATAGTAATAAGATATATGAGATAGTAAATTTAACCTGCTTTGAGATGGAAAAAAAAAAGAAAAGAATTTTGGAAATGGACAAATGTTTTTAGAGTTATAGTGAAAAATGTGTCAAAACATTTTGGTTTTCACAACAGTACGGGGTTCTCAACATGCTGGCATGGGTGTTTATCAAAGAGTTGTTCTTAAGTGCATATTTAACGCCCCCTCCCCATCTCACAAATTAAAATTTATATTGTAACTGTTTGTACCATTTGAAAATGTGAGTATGAAAGTAACATAATTATCCAAGTTCATTGTAATTAGTGAAGGGCTGTTGTGATTTAAAAGTGGAATGAGATTTTATGTTCCGTCCTACTATTGGAACTTGTTCCTGTTCCAATTTTTGTTCCACGTCAGTTCGACTAGCCTAGTACATACTAATGAAGGTGTGTTCCGACTTAAAAGCCAAATGAGATTTTATGGTCTATGCCACGTCAGTTTAACTAACCTGCAACTTCAGGGTCCTTAGATATAATTTCACAATCATCGTTAAAACCATTGACATAGGTTATAAAAGCTGATGCTGCAGGGAATGTTTGGAAGCTGATGTTCTCTGTAATTTTTTTTAAAGGCTCAATTATAGTGGACAAATGAGCGAGAATTTTCCACTAACATTGGTTCCAAGGAAAAAGGATGAATCAATTCTTATGAGAGGTCCATTAGCTTTTTAACAAATATAGAAAAAATCATTCATTTCCATAATCAGTAAAACCTTGTGTGGTTCATTTTTCCGAATTTAAAAGAAGAAGCTGAGCTCTGTCGGTAGAATAGAAAATTTCAAAGAAAGTGGTTTTTTATTTTGAAGATGCCCAAGGGCGATGGTGGGAGGGGGGTCAAGAGCGGAAGGATTAAGGCAACAAAGCAGTCGGGATGACCTTGTGTGGAACAAAACATGAGGTGCAATCTACACTATTACACTGATGGAACAAAACAAGAATTATTTTAGCATTGGTTTGAAACTCAAATTGAAAAAAATTTGAGTGATTGGTTTCGTTCCAAACCAGTTCAAAGCCGGAACCAGTTCCAAATTCCGTTCCGCCAAGAACGACCCATCTCTAATTATAATCACATGATTCGCTCTTGAGTACATATTTAGGCCTCCCACAAATTAAAAAATTATATTCTAACTGTTGGTGCCTTTTGGAAAAGTTTTTGAGTATGAAACAAACATAATTATCAAATTTTATGAAAATCGGATTTTTGTTCTTCCACTCCAAAAACATGATCACTTTCCACTGGAGCGATTCCTTTTTAATTATCATATTCAGTTTCAGTGATTATATAATAACAAACTAAAACAGAGCTCAATGATAATAGAGTGCTCTGTTAGTTCCAGAAATTGGCTGCTTGGTAGCTATTGAAAAAGTTGCATGGTTCCCATTTAATAATACCTTTCGTAATTACCAAATTCCATATGAATCTTTCTTTTTTTTTTTCCTTTTTTTTTTTTTTTTTTTTTTTTTTTTTTTTTTTTTTTTTTTTTTAGGTTTTCCTTCCAGCAGTAACCCTGTTGGAAGGGATTTTATTTATTTTTCTGTATACACCATACTTGTAAAAAGTATACAATGTACATGTAATTATTATTTTTGATTTGAAAATGAAATAAAATAAAGAACAAGAAGTTGTATAACATAAATAATAAGTCAAACTTCAATAAAATCAAGCAACAAAGTTATGTAGAGAAAAGTTTATGAATAATTAGTGGTTTAAAGATATTTCATATTTATATTGTTCATCAAACATTGACCATCCATTGGCCAATGTCCTAGTTTCTGTACTGTTTTTGTCTGTAGTATAGTTCTGTAGTCAGTGAGTAGGCTGCATTCATATATGAGGTGGTATACTTTGTTCTTGGGTGAAATCACAAGGACATAGGAAAGAATCTCTTATTTTAAATCGATAGAAATAACTATTTACTGCCGCATGTCCTGTGATTCCTTGTGTAATGTAATAGTTAGTCCATGAGTTTGATTTAATGTAGGTCCTTAGGTCTGGAATGAAGTTATGTAGATGTCTTCCCTTATGTGTTGTGTTCCAACGTGTCTGCCAGTGGTCTACTGCTTGTGTTTTTAACATGTGTTTAAGTGTTCTTTAGAAATCAGACAATATGATATCGGAAGGGAAGGATCCTTACAAGCCCCTTTCGCAGCCTTGTCAGCCAATTCGTTTTCAGCTATGTCGGAATGCCCTTTTACCCACTTGAATGAAATTTTGTTACCGTCAGTTTGTAGATGTCTTAGAAATGATCTTATTTTTTCAATGATGGGATTGTGACAGTGTCTGTTTTTTATCATCTATAGAGTACATTGACTGTCCATTAGTATTGTAATAGTTTTATCTTTTGTCCTCATATTTTGAAAGTATTCTAGAGATTTAAGGATGACGAACTGTTCTGCTTGATTATTGATACATTCTGGGCCTAATTTATACTTTATTACATCTTCTACAATTTTGTTTTTAAAAATGAGGCTATTACAGCCTACATATTCGCCATCCTTACTTCCGTCAGTATATAACTCATAGTCTGTGGGGTCAGTCAAGCATTCAGCAATACAAGAAAATTCTGCTGGGTGTAGCCAATCCTTCAGGTTTTTATTTTGAATTTTCACATTTAAGTCTGGACTTAGTCGTTTTTTAGTGATCACCATATAATTAGATTTTTGTGTATTGAATGTCTGTTTGTTTAAGTAAGCCCAAGAATTTATTTTGTCTAATACTAGGGTCATTCTCATAGCCTCAGCTAAAATTTAAAAAAAAATTGAATTTTTAAAGTTGCTTAAATTTTTATTATTTTTGAGTTTTCTATGATAATATACCTTCTATTTATTGAATTCCCAGGTGGGGCCAATTTTTTTTTTCTATTTACCACTGTTTTGAAGCATTTTATAGAGGTTTTCATAGAAATGCTCTTGACCGTTACTCTTTCTTTAAACATTTTTTTTTTGTATTAAAAAATTATTAATGTCCTCAAATGGATAAAAGTAAATAAATAAAATAATAAAATTTATTATTGATACATAAAGAATTAAAGTATTAAAAAAATTGTGATTAATTCTGGAAGAATTTTACAAAAAAACAGTTTAGTTGTTCAACTATTTTATTGAATGAGATTTAATTTTTAATATTTCTTTTTAAGGCATAACTCTATGTGCATGTCCATAGACCTCCGACTGAGGGTCGGTATGGACATGCACTTGTTACTATGTAAGGGAAATCACAGTTATCCTGAAGATGGAGCAATGTACTCCGAAACTTTTTTTTTCCTTTCTTTTTTTTCTCTTTTTTTTCTCTTTTTTTTTCTTTTTTCTTCTTTTTCTTTCTTTTTTTTTTCCCCCTTCCTTGCCTTTTCAGGCATACGGGGTTTTGACGGCAGCGGGTTCAACATATGGGTTTCAACATGTACTCCGAAACATGTTGAAGAAAATAAAAGATAAATAGGAGTTATGCCTTAAAAAGAAATATTAAGGTTTAGTTGTTTTTAAATCTGACCCCCCCCCCCCCCAAAAAAAAAAAAAATATATATATATATATATATGAAAATTAAATCAGTGATGTTTTAGCCTTATAAAATTGTTGGTATATAGGTATGTAACTCCGATATAAAATTTGACGAAAATCGGTTGAATTGTTTTTAAGTCCGATACCCCTCCCCCTCCCCAACACCACGCCAAAAAGGACCTCAATTCAGTGATGTTTCACCCGTATAAAAGTGTTGGTACATTAATATGTAACTCTTAAAAATTTAAAAAAACAAGATAGGTGTGACGGTCGTGAGGAACCTCCCATAATTTAATGTTTATTGCAACACCAGAGCCTTACCTAAATGGCTAGTTTTACTAATCAGTTGTGTACATCTAAAAATAATCAAATATGGTGTCCGGGAGCTTTTAAAAAATATGAATCATTTCACAATCACGTGACGGTCTTGAGTAAGAAAAAGTACAAGGAAGAAAACTTACCCTGGATTGATGAAAACCTTTTGAAAATACACCAAAAAAAGTCTACCAAACACATCACTTATGAAAATAACCTCACGAATTACTCTGTAGATAGCAATAATTAGCACTAGCTTATTCTTGTATAGAATATTGAAATAACTATTTAGTGTAATGGTCGTGAGGCCAACCCGAGGGACAAAAAGAAAACGGAATTTTCAGTTTCCCTTTATAGTTTAAAAATGTTTAAAAGCATGTTAATTTATTCTCCAATATATGGTCTCATACTCTAGAAAATAAAAACATAAGTTTTCTAAAAATAAATACTTAAATAACTTCCTTGAAATCTCACTTTATAGGTAGGGACAAATGAAAGTTATGAGCTTATAAGCCTTTTTTTTGCTATAAAAAAATAACAAAAATATTTTTCGAAACTAGGCTGTATGCACTAACTTTAAGGGATCGGTGTATGTTCAAATTCACCAAAAATATTGATTTGGAAGTTTTAGTTCCATCTTAAGTCCAGCGGGACAGTGAAAAATCACTGCCATGAGAATGGCCCACTATATCGACTACTGTCTGTAAATGTTTAAAATATTTTGATGTTATAATTGCTAATATGTCATCTGCAAAGGCCAAGATCGTTGCATTTGAAGGTAATCGTTCTTTTAGCAGTGAGTCAACAATTAGGTTCCATAAAAGAGGGGAGCAGCACGAGCCTTGTGGTGTCCCAATAGATTGATTTCTATTTAATGCAACATTGTTTGTCACTAAAGATACAGATCTATTGCTAAGATAATCTTTAATAATCCTGTAAATGTTACGTGGGCATTGATATTTAATAAGGGTACTAAAAATTGACGGCCACCAAGCACTGTCAAACACTTCAGTGATATCAAGCGATATAATAGCAGTATGCTGGTTATTATTAAAAGAATTTTGGATAATATTTATGGCTTTCATTACCACATGAACCGAGCTTTTTTGTGGAGTGAATCCAAATTGGTTTTCACTGAGGAGCTTATTACTGTAAAGATAATACGACAACCTGTTATGTATTAACTTTCCCACCTGTTGGAATAATACATATAGGTCTGAGTGAGGAAATATCTTCAGGTTTTTTCCCCGGTTTATTTAATAGCACCAGTTTTTAGACTTTTTTCAAAAATCTGGAAAACGTCCAAGGCTGAAGCATTTAGAATATTTATTATATATAGTTTGTGGAAATGTTTCGTATACTTTTTTGTATATTAGAAAGGTTACATCATCTATGCCTGGTGTTTTGTTATCATTGAGATTGTTAATAACATCTGATAACTCTAATTGCGTAACCGGGAGATCGTTGACTGTTTCCGGCAAACTGTTCGCAGACTTTCTCATGGTGACATGTATATCTGAATCTGTGGTAGGATCGTCCAATTTAATTAAATTATTAACAATGTAATCATAGGTATCATTAATTGAGGTTGTGTAGGTACCATCGTATTTCCTTAAATTTTGTAAAATGAATGGCTGCGGTATTTTCCCAGCTGCGTATTTGTATGGCCATTTTCATGAATTTCTGGTAGGAATACTCCGGCAGTATTCTTTCCAGGATTCAATGTTTTTGACTTTAATACATCACGAATATTCCCATTTAAAATTTTAAGTAATGATGATGCCTATTTATCCTTAGTAAATCATTTAATTTGGTTTTTTGGTATAATCTGCGGGCTCGGTTAGTTGATTTCCACAGATTTTCCAATTTTTCATCCCACCACGGGTTTAATTTTTGGCCTGAATATTTTTTTGAAGTATTGATATTCATAATTTTGAAATATTAATTGCAAGTTTTGATTAAAAGATTATGAAACCTGTGTACGAATTGATCAAAAGGAGTTCTGTTTAATTTTGAGGTTGATTATTCATCTAAATTGATAGTACTATTGGTATTGAAACCTTTTGAAAATATAATTTGAAGATTGTTTATAAATTTAGTCCAATCAGCATCTTTAGTTTTGTATAATTTTCCTTCCTTTCGTATGCAGTCATAGATACACAGCAATTAAAAATAAATTTTAATTTATTTTAATACCCCATCAATGAGATAATAACCGGCAAGAGAATTGCATGGGCAATAAACAGCTTCTTACCATATAAAACAGCTGGAGTAGATGGTATCTTCCTAGCATTGCTGCAGAAAGGGCTATCTGTACTCAAACCATACCTCCTAGAACTACTAAGGGGAAGCTTGGCACTTGGACACATACCAAACAAATGGAAGTTGGCCAATGTCATCTATATACCAAAACCTGGGAAAGAGAATTATATCAATCCCAAAGCATTTAGGCCCATATGTCTGACATCCTTCTTGATGAAAACCATGGAGAAGGTTTTGGACAGGCATATTAGGGATAATACGCTACTGCTGAGACCACTGCACCACTCGCAGTACGCCTATCAGGCAGGTAAATCCTGTGAGGTGGCCCTTCAACACCTAACATCCAAGATTGAAAAATCATTGGACCAAAAGGAAATAATGGCGGGCATCTTCATTGACATAGAAGGAGCCTTCGACAGAACCCCCTACTTGACAATAGAGAGAGCCCTGGAGGAGAAAAAGATTGACCCAACCATCCGCCAGTGGATATGCTCGATGTTAAAGGGGAGGATAATATACTCCGAATTAGGAGATAACAAACTGTGGGCGAAGCCCGCTGGTGGATGCCCACAAGGGGGGGTCCTATCGCCATTACTTTGGTGTATGGTGGTAGACTCCCTACTGAATGACATTAACAAAGCAGGGTTCTACACACAGGGATATGCGGATGATATCGCTATCCTGGTGGGGGGCAAGCATCAGGCTGCCATATCGGACCTGCTTACTACATGCATGGGGATACTGACGGATTGGTGTGACAACAGGGCTCTGAACATCAATCCGAATAAAGTAGAACTGTGCATCTTTACAAATCGTAAGAAGGTGGTCATTAGACCACCGAAACTAAATGAAATCCAGATCAAGATTAGCACATAGGTTAAGCACCTGGGAGTCTATCTGGATAACAAACTCAAATGGGACAGACACATAAAATATGCGTCGTCCAAAACTTTAAGGAGCCTATGGGCCTGCAAAAGGGCAGTAGGTAAATCCTGGGGTATGAAACCAAAGGTAGTCCACTGGATTTACACTATGGTAATCAGACCCTCAATATTGTATGCCACTATGGTGTGGTGGCACAAAGCGGGGCTGGAAAGATCTAAAGTCCAACTAATCAAAGTACAGAGACTGGCATGCCTCCTAATCACAGGAGCCATGAGAACCACTCCAACTGCGGCAATGGAGGTTATACTAAACCTCAGGTCATTGCAGTTGGAGGTAGAAGTGAGAGCTATGCTCTCTATGTATAAACTTGTTAAACAAGGATTGCTCTTTGATCCATCTAGAAGAGATGGGCATAAGAAGCTATTAAACAAAATGGAGGGAATAGAGGTGCTCAAAATGAACTCAGACCTCCAGATAAAGAAACACATTGAGATTATCTTCAATGTGGAAACAGACATCGGGAAGCAACACCAAAAATACAATGGTATCAACTGCTATGGAGATCGAGCGACAATAAGAGCACATCTCTCCCCCTGGGGAAGTATACCTCGGTATTCCAGGCTGAGGTAATGGCAATCTGTTGCTGTGCACAACAACTAATAGAAGATAGAACACAGAACAGAACCATTAAGATTTACTCAGACAGTCAAGCTGCCCTGGGGCTCTGAGGAATGCTATAACCAGATCCAAGCTTGTTGAGGACTGCAAATTATAACATAACAGGTAATGAGAAGGCTGATGAACTGGCCAGACAAGGTTCGGACAGCATTCCCACTGCTCCCGAGCCTATCTGTGGCATAGCCTGGAGCCTTGTGAAAAGTGAAATTGCAAGGCTCTATGACAGAATCGCCTCTCAGAACTGGCAAATGGAACAACTGAGACAGTCAAAACTCTGGGAGGGCACTGCAAGAAAAGAAGTACACAACTTCTTAATCTTGACAGAGCCAAGCTCAAATACCTGACAGAAATGTATACAGGGCATTGCAGATTAAACAAACATCTCTGCATAATGAAAATCAAGCCCTCACCGAACTGCAGATTCTGCAACAGGGAGGATGAAACGCCTTACCACATTATATGCAAATGCGATATGCTGGCAAGGAGAAGGTTTCTTCATTTTGGGGAAGAAATCATCCTAGATCCGAGTGTGGACATAGACCCTATTAGGATTATAGGGTACATGAAAAATGGAAACAGAAAGTCTAAACTTTATTCGAAAAAATCAAAAAAGTTGAGAAGTTGAGTCTATATTCACTTAAAGAATGCCATAAAAAAAGCTGATGGTCTGGTATCAGAGCTGGGTAAGATGGTAGTGCTGCCTCGAAGCTTCACTGGAGGACTATCAAAATAATATAAAATTAACTTTTGCTAATTGTCAAATTTACTTATTGATATTATTCTAAGAATGGAATTCTTGAGGTTTATTTAAGTAATAATAATTATCAACGTTAAGCTTAACTTTTACTAATTTAAGTTGTCCTTAATCCTAATGATATTAAACTGTAGCGGAGCATGGGCACTTTCAGCTAGTCTGAAATATAAAAAAAATTGCATTTTTTTTAATATTGTTTAACTGTGATATGTTAAGTAGCAAAGTATGCATAGATTGATTTGTTTAGATCATTATTGAAACAGCATTAAAATATCAATTGGCTAGAATTTCTAGAAATATTTTTGAAAAAGTTGGGAATTTCTAGAAAAATTCTTGAAAAATTTGGGAATATGTTGGGAATTTTGATAGCTGAAATTGGTAGACACCATGATACTGTTGTAGTTGTACAAACAATTTTTTTTCCCTCTAATTTCATCCCTTTTTCTTTATACCCTATTAAAGTGTTATTGAATATCTTCTCCCCTTCTGAAATCCATTCTATCTCTTTACTAGCATTTTTCCCTCAGATAAATTCCGTTCCTCTATTAAAAACTTAACCCTTCGCCAGACTTGTATCACCAATTCACCAACGCCATATTTTGGACATCATGCAAATTTTTTCTCTTTCACTTCTCTAATGATAGTCCAGTAAATGAGTGATGAAATGAAGGGTGAGGGGTGTAGAGTGCATGGAATATGCGATAATTTTTGACTTCATAGCTTCCTTAGGAATAGTTGGAAGGTAAACATACTAAAAGTCACCGCCCCTGGGGGGTGAGCTAACGGTGGGAGGGAGGGGAGAAGTTCCATTTTTTGCTTTTTCGATAATATCTTGAAAACGGTTTACTCTAGAAAGATATGTTTCGAATAAATATAAAAGCTAATTAAATTTACTGTAAAATTTATTATATTTAAATTTGTGGTAACTCTAACCGTTTACGAGATATACGTTATTGAAAATCGGCGATTTTCGGGAAAAAACAAATTTCACCTCACTTTTTGTCAACCTTTTGCTTCTATAATGTTCCACAAACCGCCAGAATCAAAATTGTTGAGCATTAAATTTACTTTAATTTCATATATACAATTCGTGTATTTGCTTCAAATGTTTAACAAAAAGTGAGGTAAACATTTTTTTTATTTCTAAAATTGTCGATTTTTATTAACATATATCTCGAAAACCGTTAGAATTTCTATGAAAACCTTCTCCCCTCCCCCCACCTTGAGCTCACGCCCCAGGGGCTGAAACTAATTGTTCGATCCAAAAGTTCTATTTTTTATCTGAATGCTCCTTTTATTTACTATCAGAACCTATATATAAAATTTTGATCAAGTCCCATTAAATACCCATAGGAGCACATTAAAAACCGCTTACTATTTGGCAGATCTGAAATTTATTTTTTTCAACTAAAATCTGGTGAAATTTACTATCAGGCCTTTTATATGAAATTTTTATTGTGTCACGTAATACACCCAAACCTGAACGCTAAATATGTTTTGGCAAAGTATGACGATATTCACAAATTCAGTGGGCTGGTTTGAGAGTAAAACGTGGCATAATCAAAATTTCATATATAGGTTCTTATAGTAAATTTAAGGAGCGTTCAGATAAAAAATTGAAATTTTCGATCGAACAATTAGTTTCGGAATGAGTACCAACCCCAGATTAAGATGGCTGAAATGAGGGGTGTAGAGTGCATGAACTATGCGATAATTTTTGACTTCACAGCTTCGTCACAGCTTTGACCCCACCTGCCCATGTGTTTCTCGGGGTATTCTTCTCTTACTCTTGCTTCACAGGTGATTTATGCCATCCTTTCTTCCTGCATTCTTTTGACATTGTCAAACCACCTTAATCTATTTTCTTTTTTCATCTATTCAGCCGATTTTAGTCTAAAGGTTACTTCCTATTGTGGAGTTTTAGATCTTGTTCCTTCTTGTTTTTCTTATATTTTCCACTGATATCTCATTTCCAGTGTTTGAATGTGGCTCTTGTGTCTTAAGGGGATGGTTTAAGACTCACAATAGGTCATTGAAGTGGAATAATATTCTAATTCATTATAATTTAATGATTTTAAAACAGTATCCTCAAGGACAACAATGGCGGAAGTTATCCTTCGGATAACTTAAAAAACCATTAATTATTTCACCATATTATCCTTAAGGACGAAAAAAACTAATAAAATTCCGCCATCTTAAAACAGCATCCGTAAGGACAAAAACTAATTCTAATTGTGGAAGGAGAGAGTGGCCGAGGATGCCCTTAGGCCTCAAAAAATTGTCAGACCCTGGCAGATCTGTCAAACAGTAAATCAGATCCAATATATGAAGTTCCCATTAAGTTTCGTAAAATACCTGCTCCAGCTCGCTGAACATGTCAACATCCTCATATTTTGCCAAAACAGGAACATTTAGCGTGATAGCTTGGGTATTTTACGGAACCTAATGGGAACTTCATAGCTATTATTAATTAGAGGTGGGACAAAAATAACGTATTGTTTAAAATAACCTATTAATGACTCGGAACTGTTATCACCAATCACCTATTACTGAAAAAACCCTATTACCAGTGATCATATTTTAAAATATCTATAAATAAACCTAAATTTGTATTTTAAAATAACTATATTTTACAATATTATTTATTGATAAATTCACCCGTCTTCAACTACAATTCAGAGAATGTGTTAAATATTTTAAAATATCTATATTTTTAATCAAAATTTATATTTTAAAATATTTGATACATTTTCTGAATATCTATAGTTAAAGATGGGTGAATTTATCAATAAAGTAAAAAAATATATATATATATTTATAATATTTTCATGCTACAATTATTGTGACTTTAGCAATTATATATTTTCTAAGATAAAATTACTTATTTATTGTTGGATTTATTATATTTGTAGTAAGTTATGTTAATTAACTCCATTTAAACAAACAATGATTTTCTTTTCAATAACCATGTTCATCACTATTAAGATTTCAAGTATAAAATTTATTAAATCTTCCATCGAGAACGATGGAGAAATAACAATAAATTGGGGTTGTTGGTGTAAGGTGTTAGGTTATAACAGATAGAAGAACCGATCGGTTAAGGTTATTCGACCAGTTACCGTTCTTAGATCGGTTCTCAATAACTGTTGTGTAACTTCTGTTATCGAATAACTCATATGGCTGTCCTATTATTGAAGAACCGATAGGTCACGTGATCTAATAACGCAAACAAGAACTGGTCGCAGATGGGTTATGACGCTCCTAGCGGCCATGGTTCGAACTAAAACAGAAATTCGTGATCATAGTACAATCATATCACAATAGATGGAGTTTGAAACTGTGAACAAAAATAAATGCTTTGATTTTAATTTGTAAATAAATCTTCATGATTTCCTTTTTTGTTTCATTGCGAATCATAAAAAATCTCTTGGTTAAGAGAGGTTCTACTTTAATACAAAGTGCTGAAACTTTTAGATGAGCTTTGTAATACCAGATTTAATTTAAATTTACTTAGACTGAAATAGTTCCCCAATATTCAGAATCCCCAATATTCAGAATCTTAATGTTTTCTAATCATAATTTTAAAAAGTTGAAATGGCTAGTTAATATCAAATGCTTTTTCTTATGTTATATTACCAATAATAATGTAATGACAAATGAATGTCATTAAAATCTTATGATTATAATGAATAGTTAAAATCTTGCAATGATTATTAAATCATAAAAATATTAGCTTGTTGTAAAATCTGTTTAGACTTTTGTAATTTATAGTTATTCCAAGGATATTTACACTTATATTAGATTCCATCGAGACACTACCTTCTTACCTGTTTGTGAAATATAATACTGCTTTTTGAAGTAAGTATTTAGTCCTTTGATATATAGCTTTTTTATTTTTGTGAATTGTTTCTTTCATACAACTTTTTAGTTATAATTTTTATGGTTAAATCCATTGGAATATTTGTAAATAGATTTGTTAACAAATAAACTGAATATTTTTAATTCATTTTGTTTTTTTCCTTTAAAAACTCTGATGTAAATTGATTGAATCTGTATGGTTATTCGTATTATCCAATATTTTGGTGAAGTATTTATGAGAACAGTTCTTTTAAATAAAAAAAAACTCATTGTGATTGTACAATGATAATGTGGGGTGTTGATAAATTTGTACAAACTTTATTGTAATTTGTTTTGTTTTTTTTTATATAGTTTTAGTCCATACATTATCTCATTTTGTGATTTTTATAATTACCCTTTTTGTTCTGGAAACTTATAAAATGAAAAATACCTTCAGGTTTGTTCAGTTATTGTATCCTAATCTTTATCAGTTATTTGTTCAAACCATCTTTTGATCTACTAATCTTTCTCTTGTTATCCTTTTGCTGCCATACCTTTCTTTACATCCCCTATCCACAATTTCCTCAGACATCCTTCAACCTACTCTCTAATCTGTTCAGGAAAATATACTATGGCCTCTGTTTTGCTACATCCTTTTTGAATGAGCTCCTGGTTTAAATACTCTTTAAAATATTTTTTTCCTCAATTAGGATTGATGACTTAATTCCAATAAAAGTGGCAATTAATTCATGAAACCCTAATTGTATTGATCCTTCTGTACCATCATGTGTACCTCAAGTGATTTTTTCCTCTCTCATATATTGTCTTATGATATTATTAGAAACATGATGGGCTCTTATTATGAAATAACTTCCACTCTGAGTACCCATCTCTAAAGATTGTAGCGTTTAAGCTTTTTCTTCTCCACACCACAGATTTTAGCAAATTTAAAGACAATTTATAGTGATAAGGAAAGATATAATCATCTTTTTTTTTTAAAGGAAACATTTTTATTCCACAGGAACGAGTTTAGGTTTCCTACAGTCTTCCTTTCTCTTAATATTTTCAATGAAATATCTTAATTAATAGAGGATTCCTTCCCAGGAAGGATTAGTAGACCTCCATATCTCTAATCTTCAATGCTAAAAAATGTGCTCGAAGAGTTGAGGGACACAAACTCTTTCTTCTTTAGATTTATTTCCATGCCCTTTTCAGAATACTGCTTAGAGTTTCCTCAGCATGTATTCCAGATCACATTCCTCAGTGGCAATGAGTTGATAAAAATCCTGCAATTTGTATTATGAATTAGATATCTTTCAAAATCTCCAAACCCATGTGTTAATATTTCTCTCCTATTTCTAGAAAGGTTGTTTAATAACCATGTTAAAGAGAATAGGTGATTAGCAGCAACTTTGATTTAATCCTTTGGTAATGTGTAATGCTGAGGGGACATGATATCAAAACTTTTTTTTTTTTTAAATACTTTTGTATACAATTAGTAACGCTGCTATTTCAAAATTTAATTCCCAATTCTGCACCTTTATAAAGGCCTTGTATGCCTTATCTCAGACTATCACTTATCTCTGACAAACAGTGCTTTCCACACCTTATTTAAAGGACCTAAGTCAAAGCTTTCTAAAGGTGGATAAAGGCTAAATGTACCTTCTGGACCAGAAGTCTTGGAAGTCCACCAAATGCTTTAAAAAAAATTGGGATATAGTAAAAACTTGACCTAAGATGGCCCAGCCTGAATCCTGCTTCTACCTCTGTTATTTTCTTCTTTATTTTATCTTACAGCCAATATTTATTACACAATACATGCTTAGGTAACAGATTGATACAAGCTACTTGTAATTGTTGAGTCTTTATAATTGTCCAAATATGTTTTACTAACACCTATATGTATTTTTTAAAAATAAAATCTCGGCAGTACAATTAAATAAGGACAATGTTTTTTAAAGATTTATTTAGCTGAATTCGTTTGTATCATAGTTGGCCTATTTATTTTCAATTTTTTATATATTTTGACAACTTTTAATTGGCTTCTAAAATTTTTTGTCAAAAAAAAATTGACACAATAATTTTGGTTGATTTTGTGTTATTTATCATTTTTAAGATTACTAAATAAGCAAATTATTAACATTATTAGCAATGGCGAGGAGGATAAATTAATGAATTACCAGTCAAAATGTCTAAAAGTAAGTTTGTAATAGGTTAGAAGCACTAGCGCCAGGTCAGTGATCGAAAACAGAACGATGGCTGGCAATAGGTTATTCTAATAACTGTTGAGAACTGTTGTAGAACTGGAGTGATTGTAATAACTGCAGTGATTCTAATAACTGGCGTTATTGTAAGAACTGCAGTGATTCTAAGCGTTATTGGATCCCGAAGAGTTATTGGCAACAGCAGTGATTGACCGGCGCGCATTTTAGCGGTAGGGCAGGGGTTTTTACTTGAATCACCTATTACTGGAATAACCTGTTATTGGAACCTATTTCTGGGATAGAGCCATAACGTAGTAACCTAATACCAAAAAATAACTGTTTAGCCCACCTCTATTATTAATACATAACTATTAATTTAATACAGAACTTCTCAGAAAACTATTATATCTACAGGCGTCTTGTAGAGCTCAAATTAAAACTAATTAAATTTCCTTTAAATTATTTTCTGAAAGTGTTTTTGTAAAACCCAATACTTTCATCAGTATCCGGCCAAGATCTCGACTCTTAACAGAACAATTTCAAATTTTGTGGAAACACCATTTTCAGAGAGCTCTATCTCCGCAATAAATTAATTAATAGAGTAGCAATTAAGCTTAAATTGACACAAATTTAAAGCTCTTTAAAATTGCAAATATGCTATGTGCAGCTAATTTTCAAATTTTACAAGATATAAGCGAAAAAATTAAAAGAGTGCAAAAATTTCATGGTTTTTCAAGTACTACAAAAAATCCTTCTAGTTTTGAGGGTTGCGAACTTGTATTTTAACTGCTCTTATGAGTTCTAACAACATATTAAGAAATGGTGGATACATTTTTTTTTTCACTATTCATGTCAGTTTTCTGCGACATAAACACTGGTCTGGCGTCATGTTTCCAATGGCTTTTGGCTGCCAGACCACTTTATTTGTGCTTAGAAAAGGATACACTAAAAAATGAACCAAACTCAAGAACATACCTTTCCAATTATATTTTGGACGATTTTAGGCATTCGGCACACCGCGTTCCAACGGGTGCAGGCTGCAAGACCTCGATATATCATTTCAAGGAAGATGATACTATAAAATGGGTTAGGAAACAAATTCATGTCTTTCCAATTTAATTGGCGGACTCCCGGTCTATAATTCTTTGTTTTATAATAAGATCTCCAGTGAAATAAATACCAGATTTATCATTTATTTATTTACTAATTTAATATTAGGATCTCCAGAGATATCCCTAGTTCTCACTTCAGCTTAATCCCGATATGCCATTATGCCAAGAGATCAACGGATTATTGTAATAATCGAGCTTTTCATAAGAGTAGTATTAGGATTTACTTAGGGTTAAAAAAAAAAAGGAGCAATTGTAATTAATTGAAAGGATTATCGATGTTTAGTAAAATTATATACAGTAGTGTTATAAGTTTCCGGCCACCCTAAAATTTCATTGTAACCTAAAATAGGCTTTTGATTTTATATTTTGGTTTAATTTATTTTAATTAAGGATTTCATTAAATGAAAAGTTTTTCTGCAAAAAAAAATCATTAATTAGAAGAAAATCAACAAAAACAAATAATATGTGGTAAAAATGGATAAGTCTCTCTTCAATTGGTGTTAATAGTGGTTTAATACTTAAAAAAAAAAAAAAAAAAATTAGTGGCCAGAAACTTTTGAACACCACTGTATTTATGCTATTTAAATTTACAAATTTAATAAAAAGTGAAAAACAACATAAACTAAAATATTTTAGTTATTCTTAATGAAAATTCCCAGTCTCTCTCCAAAAAAATGTGGCCTTTTCTCCCTTCACTCCTTCCAATCAGCAAATTTGATTGTAGGCACTATGAAAACTATGTGACTTCAGGTCGTTTGAAATTACCAGTTTTAGTTGCTTTATTTTGTTGCTTGGATGTAGTCTTTTGATGATCTTGTTTAGAATTTTCTTCTGACAAAAGTTAATTATTAATAACTTATTTAACCAGCATGGTGGAATATCAGGAAAACTATGTGGAATTAGGTTTGAAATTCAGGAATATTGATAATTTATTTGTTTCAGGTACAATTCAGGGGGTAAATGTTTTTCTCAAGTACATACCAAGCACCTGACAGTCACCATAGATGCTTTTACCATACACAATAGTCTTTGGCAGGGTAAAAAAGTAAACTTGCCCAACAAGAGGGATATGACTCTTGTGATTTAGTCATTTTAGTTTTATATATTTATATATTAAAAGATGACTAATTGTTGTATAAATAGTTAAGTAACATTTGTTTGTATATAATGTAATTGATCTGTTTAACATAAAGATAGTTTTTAAGTTATATTAACTGGGTACTTAAAACCAGTATAAATTATTATAAAAATGGTCTAGAAAGATTTGTTTTGTTTTGTATCAATATTTACCTCTTTTTTTTTTTTTTTTTTTTTTTTTTTTTATTATTCATAATTTATATTTGGACTTGTAATTAAATTTCTATTTATTAACATTGCAAATTTATATTCTATTTACATACATACTTATAATACTGATATATATATATATATATATATATATATATATATATATATATATATATATATATATATATATATATATATATATATATATATCTTTGCGTGTTTGTATGTATGTTTTTTAAATGTAATTGAGTTAAAAAATTACTAAAAATAAAATTAATAGTTACTAAAATGCTAATAGGATATTTTTATAGAAATCGGTATATTATAAATTTATTGATTTTTCAAATTTTATTTTAATTATAATGAGAGACTATATGGTTTTCAAATGTCATACATTAAAAAATATTAATCCTACTAAGTTAACAAAAAAAAAAAAAAAAAATTGCATCACATTTAGAATCAAATTAGGGTTAGGTTACTTTACCTAAGCTGCCATATTGGCTTGCTTGCATATTAGTCAGAGAGAATAGACAAGGGTTCTGACCATCTAGATGTATTTTTCTTAAACCAAAATAAGTTGAAATGTATTTCAATTGATATTACCACATATGAATGCTGTGCCAATTTGCTTTTCTTTTTTGTTCTTTTAATTTAAGTTTTGTTATTAAACAAGTCATTAGGTTGTGATTATGGTCAAAGCTTTTGCTTTTGTTACTGTCCCAGTAACTGTTATACGCTTTTCTTAAAATTGGTTATTGTAAATTGTAATTATATTCATACTAGGCAATATATGTTATATGTACACACTCATATTTAAGAGCACTCACAGTCTCAGTGTGTTTGTGTATATGTATGTATACACTCACATAAACAATTCATTATTTTTGGTTAACAATGTGTTACTGAATTTTCTTTGAAAGATGTTAATATATTGTAAATATGTTTAATTATGCTGCTCTCCTTTGTTTCTCTCTATGTTTTTATATAATTCTGATATATACATATTTATATTTATTAATTATTAAAAAAGTAATAATAATACTGTTGCAATCTTTTTATAAAACATGGATCAGCAAGCTACAGTATCTTTATATTTAAAACAAATGTGATCAATAAATAAAAGATTAATTGCGTACTTGTTTTTTATTCCTTAATTATTTATTATTAGTAGATAACTTTTCATTTTATTTTTAATACTTTTTCAACATAATATATTACTTTTTAATTAACTGAATTAATTTTATTAATATTGATTGACCCTTGCATAATGTTTGATATCCTGTAACTGCTCTCTTAAAAAAAAAGATTTGTCAGGTTTTTCCTGATGCTACCTTTACTTGATAAATTATATACATTATCATGCCATATCATATTCATAATCAGCAGCCCAATAATAGACCTCAGATACGGAATAAATTTGAAAAATGTTTTTCTTCCTGATAAACTCAAATAATTTTCGTGTTCTGTTTATAACCAACAAGAAATTTAGAAAATCTTAGTAATTTAGAGCCTCAATAGTTTATTTTTGATTCTCACTTTTATTACAATAAAGACAGTTAGTAAATGTATTGGAGCACAAAAAGAATAAGATAAATGACGAGATGAGAGAAATGAGGCTTAGTACCCATTCCTACTTACTCTTAGCATGATTTCAATGTTGTTAAGGTGATAATTCGTACAAACCTTCTCATAACAGAGAGGGGCTAGTAAAATAATTTCAGCCACAGATGGATAAGCCTGATGTTTATAAAGCCATCAAAAATCAGATAAAATTATTTGCATTATGTTATCTAAAATAATAATTATTATTATAATCAATATTTGAAAAGTTCGACATGATTTTGCAAATTAAATTGCTGATCTGATTAAATTTTTACTATTTGAAGAAAAATTATATTGTAGTTTGTTGATAAGGTCAAATATGTTTTCAAAACAATGGAAAAAAATATTTTTAAGTATTTCTTGAAAAACATTGGATTTAGAATCAGTCCTACAGTTTTGAATAAGAGATAATTCCTTAACCGACCAACATTTTTAAAATTTTTATTTTACTATTACAACAGTTTCAAACATTTTATAATTGATTATATTTCTAAATCTTTCTTTTTATTGAGAAAAAAGAAAAGAAAATGTAGTTAAAATTTGGCACAGAGGGGTTCAGTAGTTTTATCATTGTAAACTCAATAGCCGAGTAGTGCTTACCTCATATTGGTTGATTTTCAAACTTCACTGGAATCCATATGTCACATATTTAAATCTTCTTTTAATAATTTAATGGAATATAAGTAAATTTTATTATCAATTTCAAGTTCTATATAACATCATACCTTTGTAACCTCTCGTATAGAATGGTGCTCGCCACCTATTGGTTAATTTTCAAACTTCCCTCTTATCCTCATATTATCACTTTTTTAATAACTAATTAATGGAAATCAGTAGACTTATTTATTGCTAAACTTCCTGGAACTATAAAGATGGTGTGATTAAAATTTGGTAGAGATTGGTTCAGTAGTTTTCGTGGTTTGTGATCACAAATGACAAATGGCTTGTTCTTTAATATGATAGTATAGATTTATTTCTTCTAAACTAATTTATATAAATTAGTCATTTTTAAAGGCCAATAATGTAAAAATAATTTGTTTCCATTTTTTTAAATTTCAATAACTAAATTTTCTTTTGGTAATATTTTGTTTTATGTTCATTCCTAAACTACTTACCTATCCATGAATGTGGCAAATTTAAGAAAAATTATATGGATTCCAATAAAATTCTTGATAGTTGAAGCAAAAACATTAGATGGTAAACTTATAAGACTGTGAGGTAGCTGACTGAACTCGTGCTATAGGAACCTTACAGCATTAGTGCATCTGCTCCTTCTATCATTCCTTCATCTGTATTTTGTGGATTGTACCGTACAGCGATGGTTCTAAAAATTTTGTATTGGAGATTTTGTCTCAAAGATAAAAAAAAATTTGAGATGGAAGTGAAACCGAAATGCCTTTCATGAGTTTAGATTAAGATTTTTTAGAAACTGTAATAAAGAAGTGCTTCTGACACATTGACAAGGAGTGTTGGTAATGATAAAAAATATTTAGAATAATCTTAGTTTTATAAAAATTGTAATAACAGGGTGTCTACTAGTCGGGAATTTCGGGAATATGTCGGGGATTTCGTATGGTCGGGAATTTACAGAAAATTTCCGAAATTCGGGAAAAAGTCTTTGTTAATGCTAAAATTTTCAGAATTTTTTCAGTTTTTGCCCAATGTCAGTTAAGGAAGCGTCTGATAAGTGTAGTCACCCTACATACTTTTAAAGTAAACTAGGTTTGCTACAATTTAAGTGGGTTCTGGGCGAAAATACTGTTCTGTTTTTTTATAGTTTATTTATCAAACAATCAAAATTTATTTATTTTTGTTATTGTTAAATAATTTACTGATGAAAAAGAAAAAGATAGCATAATTGGGAATTACGTCATCATCGAACATTGTTTTATATACCTACATACTAGCTTCAACAAACATCATATATATGTCGTATATCTAAGGTTATCGCATGGGGGAGAGGGGAAAGAGTTGAAAATCGTAAGTTCACAGCAGTTTGATCAAATAATTCGGAATCCGTTATTTGTGGTACATTTTGTGTTCTTTATATTATTAAAACCAATCACATTTGGAAAAAAATTGATTCTATAAATTTTTTTTTTTCTCATATCAATAGTTTTAAAGCTGTAGGGGAGGGAAAGATTGAAGAGATTGGCTAACTTGCGATGAGTCACACTCCTCCGCAAATACACGTTTTTCTGTATTGTTTTTTTTTACTCCAACTCCGAAAATGTTTGTCCGATTAAAAATATATTTTTTTCGTTCAAACGCTGGTTAAATTTACTATCCGATCTATTTATGAAATTTTGATCAAGTTACATAAAACACCCATTTCTCGTAAATAGTTTCGGAGTAAGAAATATACTGAAAAAAAAAATGGATTTCACAAGAGTATGGAGTTCTCAGCGTGATGGCGTGAGTACATCATGGGACTTGATCAAAATTTCATAGATGAGGTCTTATAGTAAATTTAACCAGCTTTGAGATGGAAAAAAAAGAATTATCTGATCGGACATATATTTTTGAAGTAGCTTTATCCGACAACCCCGTGTAACCTCGTAACTATTTTCAAACCGAATGGCAATACTCGACATTAATTTGCTTCTTGAAATTTATCTAGAGTAATCTGAAATATAAAAAAAATTGCTTTTTTTTTAATATTGTTTAACTGTGATATATTAAGTAGCAAAGTATGCATAGATTGATTTGTTTAGATCATTATTGAAACAGCATTAAAATATCGATTGGCTAGAATTTCTAGAAATATTTTTGAAAAAGTCGGGAATTTCTAGAAAAATTCTTGAAAAAGTCGGGAATATGTCGGGAATTTTGATAGCTAAAATTGGTAGACACCTTGAATAAATATTTTTTGTAACGTATAAAAATCATTATTGACACTAACTCAATTACATTATTTTTGCTCTAGCCCAATAGTTGCAGCGAAGAAAAAGTTAGTTTTGTATTTTAATAGTAATATTTTTTATAACTCAAGATATATTAATGTAAGTGGTATCATCATCTATATATATAAAAATGAATGTGTGTCTGTCTGTACTCGATAGATTCAAAAACCATACATCCAATCAATGTGAAAATTTTGGAAATTATTTGGTATATCCCTGGGAAATTTTTTGAAAAAAAAAAAAAATTAAATCAGAGTTGGGGTTCCCGAACAAATATCCCAAAAATATCAAAATAACATTTATTTTTTATAAATACTACTTTAGTGCAGGTGTTCTAAACAATTAACAATTAAACATATGTTCTAAATTAATCTATATCTATTATATAAAAGGACAAGCCGTTGTTCGTTTGTGATAAAAAAAGATTGCTATATTATTGCTTTCTACTCGTAAAGCTAATAATATAATTTTGGTAAATATCAACGCTACAGGGAACTTCGGTCCGTATAGCCTAGTTTTTTAAATCAATTTTTCGTTGTGGCCTGGACAACCACATCCATCAACCCACTTTTCAGGCCCTCCCCCTTACTTCAAAAAGACCACTGAAGTTGTGGAAAAACGTGGTGAGATGGCGTCTTCCAACATGGTGTTGGGAGACGAAGACACCGACCCAGGACCGGACCAGCATACTGACAAGCGTGCCCTAGCGGGAGGATTCCAACCTGCCCCTAAGAAACAAATTTTTAGGCCTGAAGTAAGTGTTAATCCTGGAACAATGATTAATGCTAGAAATAACCTCAGTGTGGCCCAAAACGTCGACTTACCACCTTCCGATACTGAAGAAGAGTTCAAAGAACCTAAGATAAAGGGAAGAAACCGAAACCGACGTCGCCGACATCCATACAGAACAGCTTTTCAGTTCTTCAAAACGTGCCAACAGATCCAGCCGTCGACGCTCCAACAACAAATAGCACAGTACCACCTATAGTAGTAACAAACAGAAAAATACATGAAATAATCACATACTTACATAAGATTAAGGTTACCAAATACTCCTTAAAGGAAGCTGGGAAGAATGTAAAAATCTTCCTACAATCAATAAATGACCAGCCCCAGGTCCTCCGCGGCCTGACTTTATTAGAAATTGGCCACCATACATATACTCCCAGAAATACTAAACCAAAAACAGTCAACTACACCTTAAAAGGACTACCAACCACATTTACAACCGAAGACGTCATGAAGGCGTTTAATAACCTCCAAATAACAAAGGTTAGGCGGCTTCGGAAGACCATGCCTGATGGATCAAAGGTTGACCTAACACCGATAATCGTAACATTTCCTGTAGGCGTCACCTTGAATGACGTAAAAAAGATACGCCAAGTAAATAGAGTGTTATTTACAGCCGAATCTTACAAGGCTCCAAAAGACTCTCTGCCCCCCAGTGCTACAAATGCCAACAATTTGGCCATATACAGGCGTACTGCGGGTATGAACCCAAATGTGTTCGCTGCAGCGAAATTCATAACATCAAAAACTGCCCAAATGTGGGACAGCTAAGATGCATAAATTGTGATGGAAACCACGTGGCATCATTTCGAAACTGCCCACAAAGGAAGAAATTAGAAGAATTAGCGGCAAAACGTATGGCCGCCAGAAAGCAGCCAACCACCGCTCCCGCCCAACCGACCAATCAGAGAGCTCGACAGGCGGGAAACACCACTACCACAGCTGCAACGCCACAGTGCATAATCCTTCCACAAGGCGCTCCTCCCCCACCACTCGGATCTTACCCCCCACTACCAACTCTGCAGAGCCCCCTCCCTGCACCTCCTCTAGTCTCTCAATCTACTACTAGACAGAATTGGAATGACATCCCCCCTCCCTGGGCAGTCGCGATGCAAGCAACCCTCCAGAACCTAGCGGAACAGATGACCCTCCTGGTACAAATCATGACGAAGAAGAATCAGCAATGAATTCCTTCTCCGTCATGAACTTCAATTGTAACGGACTTTGCCCGAAGATAGAAGAAATTCGAGCACTGCTGGCACTGACACGGCCTACCGTGGCCGTATTTACGGACACCAGAGTGTTCGGACCACCACCGTTTCTACAGGGATACACCGTGGCAACGGATAGCTCTAAAGACCCTCATGGAGGAGTCCTAATCGCTGTCCGCAATGGAATATCCTGGAAGAAGATGCCCGAACCCCTGGCAATTACGGACAAACGCATAAGCCACTTAACTGTTCAAGTGTTGATTAGGCAGCCAACTCTCATCACAGGGGTATATCGACGTTCACAGGGCTCTCTTGCGGAGCTGAAAAACCTCCTACACACCTGCGGGACAAAGTCCAACCACTGGGTGATCGGAGACCTCAACGCCCGGCATAGTCTATGGCACAATTCACGGACAAATGCGGCGGGCAGGGTTTTAGTCAAGACCCCTTTCACAGTGGTCCACCCTGACACTCATACCTACCGCTCTTACTCCAATGGATATACATCTACCATTGATCTCCTTCTGACGAGACAACCTCATCGAATTACTGGTTGCACGGTGACTGACTTCATCACTTCAGACCACCGACCAGTAATTTACGAATTAGAAGGAAGGAGGGACGAGGTAGCCCCAGAGAAATTCCTATATCAAGAAGCTGACTGGGGCAAATATAAAGCCGAAGTTTGCCATAGACTACCATCGGTGCAACCGCTGCGTTCCCTGGAAGAAGTTGATGAATTCATCAACATTTTCTCTGACATCGCTCTAGAGGCTGCCCATTCCTCTATTCCTACCTTCCGTCCTTCCCCACCTCATCTTCAAAGATCAGCGAGGAGAATTCAGTAATTCTGTTGGAACAGACGGGTTTCCAAGCACGTCTCAGTACTGAACACAACCTGATGAAGCTGCAAACTGAGGCATGCACAAACTTCAACAGGAACACTGCAACAGCGCTGATATCCATAGACTGCAAGAAGGCGTTTGATTCCGTATCTCACGGGATCCTATGCAGAAAACTGGAAGATCTGGAATGCCCTGAAGCAGCTATATAGAGTCATTGTCTCCTTTCTCAGTGAAAGAAGTCTCGCTGTGCGGGTTCGTGATGCCCATTCAAAGTCAGTACCCCTCACTTGCGGTGTGCCACAAGGAGCAGTATTATCTCCGGTGTTGTTCAACATCTACACTGCTGAAGTAGTTGGCAAAAACTACGGAAGGGAAACAGTAGCGGCTTTTGCCGACGATATTGCCATTACCAGCAGCAGCATGAACCCCACAAGAGCACTACGCCAGGCCGAAACTGTCTGCGCAGAGATTACTCAAAGCTGAACTCACTTAACATCCAAGTGAATCCAGCTAAAACGGACTGCGTAGTATTCTCACACCAGCGTGGGAAAAAGACAACACTGCCGAAGACCCTGCGAGTGGCAGACACCACCATTGCCCCCTCAAACTCTATCGTCTACTTGGGTGTCACTTTGGATAGAGGGCTTAAATTCTCAGCTCACTGTTACAGGGCGCACCGCAAGGTGAGGAAAATATCTTACCGTCTCCACCACCTCCTTTCCTCTCCAGCACTTTCCCTGCGACTGAAGTTGTACAAAAGCAGGTTGAGGCCTGCCCTCCTGTATGGTGCCCCTCTTCTCACCCGCCTTTCTGACGCAACTAGACGGCATCTGCAGCGATTCCAGGACTCAATGCTTAAGAAGATTGTAAAAACAACTTCCTTGAAGAAAAAGAAGCTAGAAGACTTACACGAGATCTTCAACCTCCCGACGGTCCCGGAATTCATCCAACGCCGGCATGTCAAGTTTCTGGACTCTCTTCAGTTTCTGACGAACCCCCTGTTCAGAACCTTGACACCAGCGCCACCACCGCACAGTGGAACGAATCAACGAATTTGTTGGACATTGGACCAATTCTCTAATAACTAAATTTGTCTTTTATTTGGATCTTAAATTATACTTTATACTTCTTTTCAACAAAATCCATAGATAAATTAATGTTAAAATCAAATCTTATAGGAAAAATTCTGCATTGAAATATATATTTTTTTTTAAACTCATATTTAAAAAAAAATCCATTGTTTGAGGTAATGCTTTAAATTAACCGTGCAACTACTGGAAAACAACTTATCCATAATAAGATATTATAGGCAAATAAAACTCGGGATTATTTCAAACGTCTGGGATTTTTCGATGAAAATTAGGAGAAAAAACTCAAATGTAAATTGCTAAAATCGCCCAAAAAACTACCTTCACAGTAAATAACTAGAATGCTTGAAGTTTTTTTTCCATTAGTTGGATTTTGCTCTTAGGTGCTCTTTTCCGAGAAAATGATTTTTTTTTTTCTTTTCTAGGTCTTGAGAATTAATTTTAAATGATTTCTGTTGATATTGGCGCTACTTTTCGCAAGTTTTCTTTTGTTTACCTACTTTTGTCTTTTGTTTGTCTGTTCACATTCATTTGTCCTCATATAAAATGCTCAGTTTGTGTGTGTTATTTTAACGACATAGGTGCAATGGTTCCTAAAACAAATTTTCAATTTTTCCAATTTAATCATATAAGTTTTTAAGATTATGACCTGGCATTGGAAACATGGAAACATGGACAGAAATGTGACCACAAAGACATTTTCTCTTTTAAGTCGTAAGTGTAAATAGTTTTAAGTTTTCCTTACTACATGATTTAGGTGAGCCCCATCACCTAAATATACTCTTTCTGAAAACTACAGCTCAAGATATCATCACAAACTTCCTGTTGGCCTTACAGTGTACCCAGTACAGAAAAAGGTCAAACATCCCTAGAAATTCCTAAATTCCATCCAACTCAAGAAATCATCCAATAGGGGCTAGGAAAAAAAAAAAAAAAAAAAAAAAAAAAAAAAAAAACCTTTGTGATCACTAACCGCAAAACCTACTGAACCAATCTTTACCAAATCTTAACTGCATCATCATCATCATAGTTGAAGGATGGTTTAGCAATAAGAAAATTTACATATTTTCTATTAAATTGTTGCTATAAAGCGATAAATATGTGGTACGCAACGAATTTTGAAAATTGACCGATATGTGGTGAGTGCCATTTAAAAGAGGTTATAACGGTACAGTGTAACATAGAGCTAGAAATTGACAATAAAATTGGCTTAATTCAAATAAATTGTTATACTACGAGCTATAAATATTTAGTGTGACGTGTGGATCCTAGGGATATCGAACGATATGTGGTTAGCGGCATTCTGCAGCAGAGTTTGCAATGGTAAAATTATTAAACTCATCTGTACCAAATTTTAACTACAAAATCTTCATAGTTCTAGGATGATTTTAAATATTATAGTTTACTATAATAATAATTTAACTTAACAGTGTTAAGTGGCAGAAGTTTGTCACTCTGTCATTAACTTTTATAGTGAGATAGAATTTAAAATCTAACTAAATGAAATAAATAAAATTATTTTTGCCGCACTAAACATTATTGCCTTATCAAAATATCGATTACTTATTTTTTTATATTGTGTTTAAAAAATGGGCGACCTAATCTTAGTTTTTGATGAAGGTTTTAAAGGCTAGTACGCACTGGGATTCATTGTTCGGACTCTTTGTCGCTGAGATGCATCTCGGATTCATTTTCATGCATCTCGGACGCTCCGCGACAATGAATCTAGCATCTCGTGTGTTGCGGTTTGGTATTTTTTGAATCTCAACCGGAATGGGATTCTTTACACAATGTGTCGCAACATTGAGTCAGTGCATACGTAAATCTCGAACAGAGCGAGTCTCTCACCATTCTCGCGCATTCATCTTTGTTGTTATCGCTTATCTGCTGATAGGATAGGATAGGATCAAGATATGGGACGATTAACAGCAGAGGTTCTTACGCCCTAGCTTTTAGGTTACTCATTACATTATACTTATTTCATAGTTATTTTTTATGTATATATACATTTTTCCCTTTATTTTTATGTATTTATTACACACACACATATATATGTCTTTTTAATATATTGAATGTTTTAGTTATGTGACAATTATAAAATAAACTAAAAATAAAATGAACATATTCTGGTAGCCATGAAACGTCGCTTATTTAAGAAATCATGTTAGCATTATATGGTTTTTAAATAAATAATGAT
This sequence comes from Euschistus heros, assembly GCA_003667255.2. Taxonomy (NCBI): domain Eukaryota; kingdom Metazoa; phylum Arthropoda; class Insecta; order Hemiptera; family Pentatomidae; genus Euschistus; species Euschistus heros. The sequence continues at coordinate 934,886 of RCWM02000348.1, read as the reverse complement.
GGGAGATTATATTGCTATAATTATATATAGGGTGTATTACCCTTATATTCTGGTAATAAAATTTTGTTGTATAAATTCACTCCTTTTATAATGGAAATAATTTTCTCTATGCCACCCGGGTTATTTTCGTGTGATAGTTACATACTCCTTGCCAGATCTTTCCAAATAAAATGGGATTGATGGATCAACAGCTGATATGCTTTTGTTTAATTGAAAATAAAAAAAATAAATATCTTCTTGTACAGCAGCGTCCTTTTTTTCAACTATTTTTTCTTTGGTGACGTCTGCAAATGATTTAATAAAGGTTGAGGGATTTTTTTCGCTATATAACCTTTTGGGCTCATTATAAGGAACTTTTTCAGTGACCAGAATTGATTTTATTTTTTTTTTGTAATAGAAATACTGTACCGGTACAGTTTATTCGCTTTTGATTTTTATTACATTTTAAATTATCTTGATGTTTACCTTCAATCGATTATTTTTTGCATTTTAAGTCGGAGTGAGAAAATCCTAATCAATTAAAGCACCTCATTGGGTTTAGTGTAAAAGGTTGGACCCTTATTGTGTGGAACCCTATTTTAATAGTGAGTTTTGGAACAGCAAATGTTACAATGTAGATGTGGGTTAATTTTTGCTCTCCATTAATGTTAATTTTTCTTCTATTTTTATCTAAGATGATATGTTTTAATTCGTCTTTGATTTCGTCTATTTCAATCAAAACTTTCAATACATGAGGCTTGTAAATGAATCTCCACTCTCGAGGAACAACAACAAGCCTCATGTTTACTTTCAAAACTTCGAAGCAGATAATATCCAAGTTTGTTCCTGAAGTCTGCACAGCCATCAACATTGCGCTGAGAACGTATATAAAGGCAAGTTTTTTTTTTTTTTTTTTTTTTTTTTGTATGGAGTTGGTACATGGCCATTTATTGCTCAATTTGCAATAAAATACCGAAATATTATTTTATAGGTAATTATTTATTAACTAAGTTACATATAAAAAAGAAATATTATTTTTAGGTAGTTGCATTAAAAAATCAATTTACATATAAAAAAGAAATATGTATTTTTAGGTAATGATTTATTGCTCACTTTACATATTTAAAAAAAGAAAAAAAAAAAAGAGAAAACTAAGTTTACATTGACATGTAATGCTACACGTATGAGGACAATGATTGTGTAGTGGTATCACTCCCCCACAGTGAAAGAACAGCAGTATTAAGGCCATCAGAGTTGGATGCGGTGGTGTAAGAAGGGGTAGTGTCCAATGACTGTTAACCATTAGCGTATAGACCGTTTTGTAAATTAAAAATAATCTGAGTTATATGCTTCAGGAACAAAATTGGATATTATCTGCTTCGAAATTGAAGCCTCCATATACATGAGGCTTGTATATGAATCTCCACTTGCGAGGAACCGGAGACGGACTGCAAGCCTGTTGATTGCATAAACTGGCTCCCTAAAATTGGTCTTCGTTTTCAAAATACTTGGTCCAACCATTTTCAGGAGACATTCGAATTGACTAGACTCATACGAACGAAATTGCGAAAACCCATTTCATCCTCCAACCTCAGTGGTCATGAAGATAGTGCCCATGGTTATTCCGATCCTTAAATAAATCACGCATCCACCAACGCGGTGGCTTTTTTGTAGTAGCACTTTTGTTACTCCCTAGAGCTATGTAAAATGCTACTGCAACTCCCGAAAGCGCGACCTCGTTTGACATAGCTCATATTCAAACAGATGTTACTCTACTTGTAGAAACCATTAATAACAAGCAATCCGATGTTCTGTTAAATATTAAATATTTCAGCGGTTTATTCCAAGTTGGGGGTACCCCATAAAACAATCAACTACAGCAAAGGGGTTTTGATCTCCAGTTCGTTGAAATAGACGAAATTAAAAATGAATTATATATATCATCGTAGACATAAATAGAATATAAATTAACATTAATGGAGAGCAAAAACTAACCCACACTTACATTGTAACATTTGCTGTTCCAAAACTCCCTATTAAACTATTAAAATAGGGTTCCACACAATTAGGGTCCAACCATACACACCAAACCCAATGAGGTGCTTTAATTGATTAGGATTTTCTCACCCCGCCTTTAAATGCAAAAAAGAATCGATTGAAGGTAAACATCAAGATAATTTAAAATGTAATAAAAATCAAAAGTGTATAAACTGTACCGGTACAGTATTTCTATTACAAAAAGAAATAAAATCAATTCTGGTCACTAAAAAAGTTCATTATAATGAGGTCAAAAGGTTAGATAGTGAAAAAAAATACCACAACCTTTATTAAATCATTTGCAGACGTCACCAAAGAAAAAAATAGTTGAAAAAAAAGACGCCGTACAAGCAGATATATATATATATATTTTTAAATTTCAATTAAACAAAAGCACATCCGCTGTTGATCCATCAATCCCATTTTATTTCGAAAGATCTGGCAATATTATTTCCATTATAAAAGGAGTGAACTTATACAACAAACATTAATTACCAGAATATGTTTATTTTATTTTTAGATTATTTTATAATCGTCACACAACTAAAACATTCAATATATTAAAAAGACATATATATGTGTGTGTGTGTAATAAATAAATAAAGATAAAGGGAAAAAATGTATATATGCATAAAAAATAATTAAGAAATAAATATAATGTAATGATTAACCTAAAAGCTAGGGCGTAATAACCTCTGCAGTTAATCGTCCCATAACTTGATCCTATCCTATCCTATCAGCAGATAAGCGATAACAACAAAGATGAATGCGCGAGAACGGTGAGAGGTCCACTCTGTTCGAGATTTACGTACGCACTGACTCAATGTTGCGACACATTGTGTAAAGAATCCCATTCCGGTTGGGATTCAAAAAATACTAAACCGCAACACACGAGATGCTAGATTCATTGTCGCGGAGCGTCCGAGATGCATGAAAATGAATCCGAGACGCAAAGAGTCCGAACAATGAATCCCAGTGCGTACCTGCCTGTATACAATGTTGCGATGCAAAGAGTCTGACACATGAATCTGAGCGTCTGCGACAATGAGTCCGAACAAAGAATCTCAGTGCGTACTAGCCTTTAGAAGAAAATTAAATATTCTTCTCCACAAAAAGATAAAAAAAACTTTATTTAGGCAACTTGTACAATTAACATGAAATGAAATATACTATAATTAAACTAGTTAACTACGAGACTAAGATGCTACTAATGATGGGGAACAAAGAGAGGGGGTATATATACAGGCTTGGGAGGAAGAGCCAACTATTTGCTGACACTTCAATATTCTTTACCATAACTCCTCCCTTCTGAAGATTTCGAACTCAGTGAGAAAAAAACAGGAACTTCCCATGGTCTAAATGTCTTTGGGGGTTCTGGTGCTATTTGTTCCGTTGTTCGTTGGCATAGCTTTGAGGCTTTGTAATATACAGAGATTACATGTATTAATAATAAATATGATATAATACTAGTAATAGTAATGATAGGATATGAATATAATATATTATAATTTTCAGTTTCTAATACCTCAAATGTATTATTATCTTCTATAGGTAAATCTAATTTTTCCAAAGTTATATTAAGTTTCTTATATGTCTCAATTTTATGATTGAATGAAAGAGTGTCTACATTTATATACATATTTCTTGTTTGATTTACAATCAATTCATTATTGTCTAGTTTAATTACAGCAGTTTCAGGCAAAGATAAAGGATGAGATAAGGATAGATATAATTAGTTTTAATAGTAATATTCCTAATCCTAAAGGTGTTACATAAATATCTATTATATCAATATATTTTATAAAAGGTTTACTATCAATAAGGTTAGTAGTGGTACAATATTTTAAATCATTATGAATAGCATATTTAATACATTTATTACTTAAATTTCTAAGGTTAGTACAATAATAGTTATCTTTAATATACGTACAATTACCAGTGAATATTTCTGAAATATTATACAAGATTACACTGTTCTTAACAAGGGTTACAATAGTTTCATTTTTATGGCTAACTGGTATTGATAGAAAGTATATAGCGCTTAAAGTTTGGGTTTTGACTGGGAGAGAAATAATATAAGAATAATGTTTTCCTTAATCAAGCAAGAGATTTTACTGGTTAACCAAATTGTTTCTAAATCTTGTGAAATTAATGTTGTATCGTTTAAGTCAGTATGCTTTATGATATTTGAATGTGGTATTCCAAGTCTACATGTTTCTAATGAATTTTCGATATCTAATACAAGTATTGTGATATAATTAAGTATATTATATAATTCTTCCAAATGTAAGATGTATCGGGTTTTATCCATAGATTTTAGAATTTGTGATACTTGTTGGTTATTATTATTCAAAATTTTAATATCATTTTGGAATGTTTCTATAAGTTTATGATTAATACTAACTTCGTGTGCAATATTGTGTTCTAAGTGGTACGAGTTTCTTTCTAAGGTGTCAATGACTTTGTCATAATGCTCTTTGTCATCAGAATCTAAGTTCCCAGTAATCCAGCTGATGGCTTTGCCTAGTCCGTTCACTAGACCTCTTTTCTGTCTCTTAGGAGTGATATTATTAATTTTATTTTTTAAGAAAATCAATTGTTTATTAATTATATTATACATGTTATCCATAGAAAATATTTTAAAATGTTTTAATTCCTTTTCTACTGTTTCTATTTCTAATATTAGCGATGTGAAGTTTAAATAATGGACAATGGTTTTATATTTATTAATAATTTTTGCATCCGGTAATCTAAAAGTAACTAAACCTGAAGAATGTTCTACGTTAGTCATTTTATACTGTAGAGTATCCTTCTTTATCAGAAATATTATTATCATTAATTTCCATAGGTCCGTCATCTGAAACAAATAATTGGTTTTTCTTAATTTTCCTTTGTCTTTGTATATTGTCAGTATGTACTTTGATTGTCTTATTTCTGTCTTGAAATTTATGAACGGGTTTATAAGGGTTTTCATTTTTATTTCTAGTTCTGACTTTAACATATGGGTTGTCTTCAATATCAGGATTTTCTCTATTAGTGTTTAATTTGTTGGTTCTAATTTCTTTTTCTTTTTCGATATTAGTTTTAATATTTTTATGTATTAAGTCCAAGTCTTCGTGATATTTATTAACTAGCTGTTCTTTAATTATTCCTTCTAATTTATTGGGGTCTTTTATAAGTCCAAATGTTATTTCATTAGGAGTAAGCTTTAAATTTTGATTGAGGGAATTGTTAAAAGTAATTACTGCAAGTTTTAAATTTGTCTCTAATTTGGAATTTTGTCTTTCTTCTTTAACGGATCTTAAAATTTCTATTAATGTGGACTGAGCTTTATTTAATAATCCTAAGGAATTAGGATGATTGGGAGTTGTATAATATGGTTCTATTCCTAAACTTTCTAAGAAATTTTGTATTAAATTATTTTTAAACTCTTTACCGCAATCCATTTTGATTCTAATCGGGTTAGGAAATAATGACAAATAATCCGATATGACATCAAAGACATTCGTGGAATTACATGATTTAACTATCCTAGCAAATAATTTTTTAGAAAATGTATCTATTATAGTTATAATAAAAAAGACGTTCATAATGTAAGGTATCAATCATTAATTCTTCGAAAGGCCTAATAGGTGTCGGTGAAATTTGATATTTAGTTTTGACAGGTTTTCTATCATATTTTGTTTTTCGGCATACTGGGCACTTATTAATGAATTCAGTGATCATATCTTTCATTTTTGGAAAGTAATAATTTCTTTTAATTTTCTCATACGTCTCAAGTATTCCTCTATGAAATGATTTACCCAAGTGATAGTTTTCAATTAATTCATTTTGATCATTCTCTTCTACATCTATTACTTTTTGTTTATATCTTTTAATTTTTACTGTTGGGAATTTGGTTTCAATTATTTCCGAGAGTTTTTTGAAAATCCCTTCAAATTCATTTCTTACAGACTCAACGTTTGGTTCACAGTATATACCATATACCGTGTTAGGCTTTATAATTTCCAGAAGTTTTTCTTCTATATCATGTTTCCATGGATATGCTGATTCTAGTAAGTACCTAAATTTCCCAAACGGTCTGGTTGTTATAGTTCTTTCTGAACCTCTCTGTATAAAAATTTGATATTTCTCTATATTAACGGGTTTATTTTCATCAACAATAAGTATTTGTTCATGACTGGAATCTTGAGAGTGCTGAGTAGCTACAATGCTCATGTTATCTCCTCTGTTGTCCTCGACCTCTCTGCTTTCCTCAGCTGTTTCATGTATGCCTTCAGGTCTTTGACTTGCCTCATATTCCTCTAGCAGTTCGTCGTAATTTACTGACGGGACAGGGGTTAAATTTGTTTGACTTGCTTCTTGTAAAGCTCTATCTAATTCCATATCCATATCTAGATCTTCAATAGCATTTAATTCATATGTGGGGGTAATTTGGATTCTACTTAAAGCATCTGCGACATTGTTTGTTCTACCCTCTACATGTTTGATATCAAAATCAAATTCATGTAGGTAAAAGATCCACTTCATTATTCTGGTATTATCATTTTTCATAGTGAACAGCCATTGCAATGGTTTATGATCAGTATGAATAGTAAATTTTTTTCCGTATAAGTATGGTTTAAAATGTCTACACGCATAGACAATTGCTAAAAGTTCTTTCTCGATGGTGGAATATTTTTGTTCGGTGGCTGAAAGAGTTCTGGAAGCAAATGCGATAGGGTGATCTCTCCCTTCTGAAAGTTGGGAAAGCACCGCTCCAACTGCTACATTGCTAGCATCGGTTGTGAGCAACATAGGGAGTTCAAAATTAGGATATTGCAAAATTGGGGCATTCATTAGGTGCATTTTTAATTTTTCAAACGCATCTTTATCAGACGCAGGGTTAATAATTTCTTTATTTCTTAATTGAGAAGTAAGTGGTTTTGCTATAGAGGCATAATTATGGATAAATTTCCTGTAATAACCTGTCATTCCAAGAAATTGTTTTATTTCTTTTTCTGTTTTAGGTAGCGGAAATTTTTGAATGGCTTCAATTTTATCAGGATTAGTTTTAATTCCATTAGATGTAAGAATATGACCTAAAAACGGCAATTCAGTTCTCATAAATTCCGTTTTATCTAGTTGTATGGATAGTCTGTGGTCTTTTAATTTAGAAAAAACAGTTTCAAGATGTTTTAAATGGTCTTTTATATTTTCCGAATAAATTATAATGTCATCCATATACACTAGAGTATTTGGGACATTGGCGAGCATAGCGTTCATTGCTCTTTGGAAGGTGGGGGGAGCATTGCACAGACCAAATGGCATACGAAGAAACTCATAATGACCGGAGTCTGTGGAAAATGCTAGTTGATAAATGCAATTAAAAGAGTTGGGTCACCACTATAATATGGTAAGTGACCATAATCTTCTTTCGTCATAGAATAATTTGAAGTCATTTTGCTACAGTTAATATTACTATCAATAACAGTTAATTCTTTATCTTTAATTATAATTTCACTTAGTTTACTTTCTTTAAGCTTAAATTCAGGATTCATTAAATTAAATTCATAAACATAAAATTAATTGTATAATACCTCAAAGCTATGTAAATTTTGAAGAGAAGATTTCAATGATGTTTTTCTTGAAACCGGCGTAAAGTGTTAAAACACACCTCCAAGCAGTAAGTCCCGATCCTGTTACCAAATGGATATTTCTTCGGATCTACTAAGTGGCCTTACAATCAGATCTGTTATCAAGTAGTCCCAAACTCTGTTACCTCAAGGGATATTTCTTCGAGTCTTCTTGGCCTACCAGAATATTTCTTCAATCTTCAAACTTGGAGAACCGCCAGGTCCCTATTTGGGCGCCAATTAAATATTCTTCTCCACAAAAAGATAAAAAAAAACTTTATTTAGGCAACTTGTACAATTAACATGAAATGAAATATACTATAATTAAACTAGTTAACTACGAGACTAAGATGCTACTAATGATGGGGAACAAAGAGAGGGGGTATATATACAGGCTTGGGAGGAAGAGCCAACTATTTGCTGACACTTCAATATTCTTTACCATAACTGAATAAAATTTCGATGATTTCAAATTCATTTTGATGTTTCAGGTTTATTTAATAAATCGTATCATTGGTTGTGTAAAAGATCAGTAATTTTACCTTCAAATTCAATAGCAGAAAATATTAATAACATTATTAATGATAAAGTTAATTCTGACATAGAGAATATCTCTATTGATAGGATTGTTAGCACTGATAATGCAGTCCATTATCCGCCAGAGTTTCTTCCTAAAAAGTCTCTGTCCATCTAAATTAACAACTCATAGATTAGAATTAATGATTGAATATTCAATAATGCATTCAAGTAAATTTTAACCAACTAATCATTGCAATAATACCGGGTTAAAAATTACAGCTTTGAGTGAAAATGTATAGAAATACTAGCATCCCCGTCGCGACTTCGCCCGCCCTCATAAGTAAAGATAATTTCAACTAAAAATTAAAGTTTATTTGTTTATCGATAAGATTCTTGTATTTTAGCATGTGGTTGAACATTATTTCTTCAATGATTTTTTCACGCATATCAGTAATTATTAATCTAGTTATAATTGCACTGATTAGGTGGTTGAAGATTACGTAAAAGCACCGTTAGACATAATTTTTAATTTTAAAGTATGAATTGGTAATCAAGATGGGTAAAGAAAATTAAGAAACTCTTGCGGCAAATAAACTGCATTATCAGTGCTTACGACAAAAGGCCCGTGGATCATATTTTTACACACAATATAAAGGATCGACATTTTGATTTAGTAATAATTTGTATTCGGCAGAAATAACTTTTAGATTTCATCTGGTTGGATGTTGATTTCGAACTATAAAAGTATATGACAGTGTGGCAAACCTCGGTCCTGCCTCTCAACATTGTACATTTAAATTTTAGTTATTGTAAATTTTACCATTGCAAAACCTTCCTAGAATTATAAAAATTAATTATTTAGATGTCGGTAAAGATAGGTTCAGTTTACCATTGTTAACTCTATTGTTGGATGGCGCTATACACAATCGGTCTATTTTCAAGCTTCACTGGGATCCACATATCGCACACCATATTTAAATCTTTTTGAATAATTTTCTTTATAGTTTAATAAGTAAATTTTATCATCGATTTCAAGCTCCTTTGTAACCTCTCGCGTAGAATGGCACTCGCCACCTATCGGTCAATTTTCAAACTTCACTGTAGTCCACATATTTTCTTTTTTTAATAAAAAATAAATTGAAAATCAGCAGATTTTAATATTGCTAAACCTTCTTGGAACTATGAAGATGATGTAGTTAATAGTTAATATAAGATTGGTTCAGTAGTATTCGCGGTTAGTGATCACAAACGAAAAATGGCTTGTCCTTCTATATAATAGTATAAATTATTATTATAGTAAATTTTCTAATTGTAAATCTTTCAAGAACTATGAAGATGATGTAGTTAAAATTTGGTTTAGATAGGTTCATTAGTTTTACTAAAACGCTAGTGTCGCTTGCCACATATTTATAGCTTTTTGGATAACAATTTAATTGAATTAAGTAACTTTATTATCAATTTCTAGCTATATTTAACACCGGAATATTGTAACCTCTCTTAAATGGCGCTCGCTTTACTGCACACCACATATTTATCGCTTTTTAAACAGTAATTTAATAGAAAATGTGTAAATTTTATTATTGCTAAACCTTCCTTGAACTATGAAGATGATATATTTATATTTGGTACAGAATAGTTCTATAGTTTTCGTGGTTAGCGATTACGAACGAAAATGGCTTGTCCTTTTATATATAACTTCATCATTCCCGTCGAGGCTTCGCCCTCTCTCATAAATGAAGATCTTAGATAATTTTAACTAATAATTGATTTTTTTTATATTTATCGATAAAAATCTTGTATTTAAGTGAAGAGTTGAAAATTATATTTTTGATATTTTCACGCATAGCAGTCATTATAAACTTGGTTAAATTTAGATTGATTAGGTGTTTGAAGATAAGATAAAGCATAATTAGACATCCAATTTTCAATTTTAATATATGAGTTGGTAATCCAGATGGACAGAGACTATTAAGAAACTGCATTATCATTGCTTACAACTAAAGGTTCAAAATTCATATTTTTACACACAATATTAAACAACTGAGGATCGGCATTTTGATTTGTAATAATTTTCATTCGACAGAAATAATGTTATTGATTTGATCTGGTTGGATTTTAATTTCTAACCATAAAAGTATGTGATAGTGTGGAAAAACCCGAGTTATATATGTTTCTTCATAAAATAAGTTTTTAAAAAGAAATTTATTGATAAAGTTTACAAAAATGTTTAAACAAAATGATTACACTCAATATACTAATTTGGTACGAACTACTACACTATTGGCCTACTGCCACTAGACTGACGTCTTACATCTGCTAGATTATACTGACTGACTAAAGGGTTGAAAGGTGGGGGTATATATAGGGGTTTACCGGGCTGAGCTAGGATTCTAGGAAATCTGGTAAATGTCTGCTGTAACTCCTCCCTCCTTAAGTTTGAAGTGTCCTCACGAAAAAGGAATAGGTTGGTTCAGGTTCATCGATGTCCATAGGCTCATGTTCTGTTGCTGTGTTCTGCTGGGGATGAGTAGAATACTGTAGTCTGAATATAATATATTAACATAGAGCAAGCAACAATATTAGAAAAAATAAAATTGTTATTAAGATATATAAAGAGAGAATATGATTTGGTTCATTAGAGTCTTCTAGTAGTTCCAAGGGTTTTTGGTTGATGTTTAAGAAGAGGATTTCCTCAAAGGTGATGTTGAGATGTTGATGTTTTTCTTGTGCAAGTATCTGGGAAATATGAAGGGGTTCATTTTCTGTAAAGTGAAAAGGATTGGAAAAATTATTGATTCTTTCAAAAGGATGCAATAAAAAGATACAATAAAGTAGTAGGCTTAAGTCCTAAACTAAGACTAACATTGTTTTGATTAATAATTAATACAGGATGATTAAAAGTTAAATATTGATTAATAGGGGGTACATATTTGATAAAGGGTTGTGGCTTACTTATAATATAAGAATTACATAACTGATTATGGTGATTAAAAATAAGATTATATATACAATCATTATTTACATTAGTAATGTTCATACAATAATAATAATTTAAAATAAGTTTACAATCTCCAGTAAAGAGAGTGTCGGTTTTTAAAATAAAAGAAGGATATACATGGGATGTTTTAATTGAGTTATCATTTAGATAGGGGTAGGATAGCATGAAATAGGTTTCAATTAGAGGGGATTGTAAGGGAAGTTGAAGAAAGTAATGTAGGTGACCAGAGGTTAGGGATCAATGTACTTCTCCAGTTTGCCATAAAACATATGGAGAGTTGGAAATTAATGTTACATGGTTTGATAATAATAATTATATTTCTTTAAATGATATGATGGTATTATGGATTACGTTTAAATTACAAAATTCTAAAGATGTGTCAATATCATCTAATTTATTGATTAATTATTCTAAAGTTGAGTACACAATTGAATAGTAATAACTAATAGCTACTTCGGTTGTTACATTATTTAATATTTTTTTGATTTTACAATTGTTTAGTTTTATAAAGTTCATTTCATCATTAAATTCATTTACTAATTTAGCATTGACTGATAACTGTTTTTCAATATTATGTTCTATGTGGTATTCGTTACGTTCAATTTTGGCTATGATATCATTATATTTTTCTTTATCGTTGGCATCCATGTTGCCAGTAATCCAGGATATAGCGGTGCCTAAACCATTAAATAAACCTCTTTTTGATCTTTTACCGTTATTAATGATGTGATCTAATTTGTTTTGAGCATATTTGATGTGAGATTTTAAGATTTGCTTTTGGGTTCTTGTTAGTAGGAATTGTAAAGAAGAATTTTTGTTAGTTGATAGGTACGGTTTATCTTCTATAATTTGGGAAAGATCTGATAATTCATATTGGATTGAAGTTAAATTTATAGAATGTACATAAATATAGTAATCTTTTATAATATAGAAGTTTTGTATTCTAATGGGGATGATTCCAGTTCCGTCTGACAAGTTGGTTATGTTATAGGCTGTTACTAGTTGAAGGCTGAGGAGCGTAGTCATTAGAAGTTTCATTGTCTCTGGAGTAAGGAATGCAGTCATTATGATTCTCGAATTTACTAGGTCTTTTCATTTGGCTAGGGTGTACTTTTATGTTTTTATTGCCTATTCGCGCTCTTTTTATCGGGGAATTGTACTTAACTCTTTTATATCTGGGTTTTGACTTATTTCTATCGTTTGTTTTAATGTATATTTGTCCAGGGGGTATTTCAATAGATTCGCGATTTTTATTTAGTTCTTCGGTTCTGGATTCTTTTTCTTTCTCAATTAGTTTTTTAATTGCATTTTGCATGATAGTTTTTTCTTTATGGTAGTCATTAGTCAGTTGTTCCATTATTAAAGGTTCGGTTTCCTTATTTTCTGCAATTTTTTCGAAAGTGATTTCGTTAGGGGAGAATTTTAATTTTGAGTTGGGTGTATTATTGTAAGCTATCATGGCTAATTTAATTGTGGTTTGAAGGGGTATTGATTCTTGTTGAATTTTGATTGTATTCATTAACTCTATAAATGTTGAGTGGGCTCTGTTAATTAATCCGTTTGAGTTGTGATAGTTTGGAGTTGTATAATAAGGTTTGATGTTATTGTATCGTAGGAAATTTTTCAAACATTCATTTGTGAATTCGGGGCCATTATCCATTTGTATCTCGAGGGGAGTAGGGAATATGCCGAGGTAGTCCTTTAATTTGTCAATTACTTCAATAGCGTTAGTTGTTTTAATTGGGATAGCAAATAATTTCTTTGAGAACTCGTCTATTATTGTTAATATCGGAGTGTTTGAATAGAATAAAACGTCCTTCTGTAGTTTATATACAAATGGTTTAGAAGGTTGGTTGTTACGCGGAATTCTGGTTTCGGAGGATTTCTGTCGTATTTTACTTTCTTACAAATAGAGCAATTGTTAATATATCTTGTAATGTCTGTCAGCATACCGGGCCAATACAATTTTTTCTTGAGTGCTAAATAAACGTCGTTAATACCTCTGTGGCATGTTTTACCGCAATGTTGGTTTATTATATATTGCAATTGTTCGTCTTTATCTTCCTCGTCCTCTACAAGTCTATTATATTTTTTTATTTTTGTATTGGGGAATCTGCTTTCAATTATATTTTGGAAACGTTTAAATATTTCTTGTAATATTTCATCATCTAGTCTTGAATTGGGATTTGAACAATATACACCGTAAGTTTTGTTGGGCTCCAAATATTCTATACAGGTTTTTTTTAAGTCGTCTCCGTATGGCCATGCTGTGTACCATATAAATCTTTTTTTCGTGCCGTGAAACATAGTCTTTAATTTATTATTTTTATTATTGCCTCGTTTTAATATTATTTGTAGTTTTTCTACGTTAATTGTTCTGTTTGGATCATCTACAATATGGATTTGACTACTGGAACTAATTTGAGAGTGTACAGTCATTATACTATCATTGTCTGGGTCTGGGATTTCTATATTAAGATTCCGGGCTAATTCTTCTATGTCATCTGTTTCCATTGGCGGGTTATGTTCGGATTCTAAGAAATTGTCAATTACAACGGAAGGAGTAAGTTCCGAACTTTCGCTTAAAGCATTTAGTTCTTGTATCGGGTTTCTAGATAATGCGTCAGCAACGAAATTTGTTTTACCATTGACGTGTTTAATATCGGATAATTGACATTTCCATCTTAATATTTTAGAATTAGGTTCCTTCATGTTATAGAGATATTGAAGTGGTTTGTGGTCTGTTTGTATAAGGAATTTCCGTCCCTAAATATAGGGTCTGAAGTGTTTACAGGACCACACTATTGCTAGCAACTCCTTCTCGATGGTACTTAAGTTCTCCTCATGTTTATTTAGGGTCCTAGACGCGTAAGCAATCGGTAGATCTTTGCCGTCGGTTATTTGGGACAGGACTGCTCCGATAGCATAATTTGAAGAGTCGGTCGTTAAAATGAAAGGTTTACTAAAATCTGGCATCTGAAGTATGGGGTTGTTTTGTAACATGGTCTTGAGTGCACTTATAGCTTTTAAATATTCTGGGTCGTTAATGTCAATGATAGCATTTTTCTTTAATTGGGCGGTTATGGGTTTTGCTAATTTCGCGCAATTTTTGAGCATTTTTCTGTAATAACCAGTTAAGCCAAAAAATTGTTTGATTTGTTTTTGATTACGCGGAATAGGAAAATCTCTAATGGCTTTAATTTTTGCGGGATTAAGTTTTATGCCATTTTCTGAAATTATATGTCCGAGAAAAAGCAATTCTTTCTTGAAAAATTCTGTTTTGTCTAATTGAAATTTAAGGTTGTATTTGTCTAGTAAGTCAAAGACTTGTTTTAGGTGTTTCAAATGTTCTTCTAAGTTGTCTGAAAATATTATAATATCGTCCATGTATACTAAGGTGTCTGGAATATTGGCAAATATTAAATTCATGGCTCTTTGGAAAGTAGGGGGAGCATTTTTTAGTCCAAAAGGCATTCTTAAAAATTCGTAATGTCCGTTTTCTGTAATGAAAGCTGTCTTTGGTATGGAGTCGGGGTCCATTTCAATTTGATGGAATCCTGATGATAAGTCTAGAGCACTGAAGTATGTAGCTCGTCCTATTTTTGCTAAAAGGTCTTCCATGTTTGGTAAGGGAAATTATAGTCAATGACCATAAGCATTTTACGTTTTCCGGATGCATCTAATTTTTTTGGAACAACCCAAATGGGCGAATTATATGGGGAGTTAGAAGCTTGGATAATTTTTTCCTTTAATAGTTTATCGATTTCAAATTCAACATCTTTTTTATAAATTTGGGGATACCGATAATTTCTAGTGTAAACGGGATTTTCATCTTTTGTCCTAATAGTATGTTTTAAAATGGGAGTCGAACTTAACATTTCATTTTCCTTTTTAATTATGTTCGGGTATTTATTTAATAAGTTTGTAATTTCTCTTTTTTCTTCCTGATTCATATGACCAGTTCTGATTAATTGATTAATATCTTTATTCATATTATTATTTTTATTATTATATTTTAATTTTTCATTTTCAATTATTTCTACTTCATCTATGTCTACTGGCTCGGGACAAATGGTCATGAGCACAGGAGCAACGATGAGACATTTAACTTCATTATTTTCTATATTATATAAACCTTCCTTTATTAAATAATTATCATTATTATTTTCTTTGATTATACCCTTTTTTAAATTATTTACTTTTAGTTTAACATAATTGACTCCTTTATTTAAAGTTATTTTTTTATCTTCTAATTCGTGTTCTAATTTAATTTTTTTGTCTTTACATATTAAAAAGTTTTCTTCGAAATCTAACTTAATTTTTAACACCTTAATGGTTTCACTACCTAACAATATATTATATCTATCCGAAAATTTGAGGAGGTATACCTTTATATATTTATCTATGCCAAAATGAGGTTTTAAATTTACTAATATATATTCAGTTCCATTTTTCCTACCTGCTGGTGTTATAACTGTAAAATTTTCTTTTATTCGCGGTATTTTAGGATTTATAATTTCGGGATTCGCATAATTTTGTGATGAGCCAGTATCAATAAGCCAAATTTTGTCTAACTCATCTCTACAATAGGGTAGAGATTTATTTATTATATTTAATTCAACGTTTAATGTTCGTCCGGACTTACACAATTCCTCTGATTGTTGCCTGTACCGAAAAAAGTATCTTGTCTTTCCTGTTCCTGTCTTTGGATTTGTACTTGATTTTGATTCTGTGTTGCTAGTTGCTGTTATAGTCTCTCAATTTTTTCAATTAAACTTGGTATTATATTATTATTGTTACTGTTAGTTTGTTGGTCTTCCACATGTGTTAATTCATGGGGAGAAATCATATTTTTTGTATTAGGTCTGTTCCACGTTCGCATTGAAACGGTATCTCATGCCATTTGGGTGATAATTAGGTTGTTGGTTATGACTAAAGTTGGGTCTTTGAAAGTTGTTAAAGTTTTGTTTTTGAAAATTATTAAAGTTCCGTTTTTGGAAACCAGGGGTTTTCTGATTCTGGAAATTTCTGAAATTATTTTGTTGATGATTTTGTTGTTGTTGTTGAGGGAAAAAAGGTTTGCTATGATCTTGGGGTTTTTGAAAGGGTTTCTGACTGTGATAATTATTGTGATTTTTGTTTTTGTAGAATTGATCAATAATGAAGGGACATCTCATGTTTAAAACTTTTCTGAATTCTTCTAAACTGTCAGGGTTGAAAGACATGATGTGATTGGTTAATTGCCATGGGAAGCAAGAGTACATATGATAAATTATTTCTTTCTCTAAGTAAGAAATTGATGAGGTTAGGGATTCTCCATCTAATCCATCAAGTTTTAATTTGGCGAAAATTAAATGTCTTATGTTTTCTAATCTATTTAAGAAGTCAGTAGGGTTTTCCTTTGGGTGAGGTTTTGTTGAATAAATTTCGGCTTTGAGGGATTCAAATGATCTACTATCTGCAAAATTTCGTTTAAGGATTGTCAATAAATCTGGTATTGTCGTAATATTTTGTGTTAATATTAATGATTGAGCAGATCCGGTTAATCTACTTTTAATTTTGTTCAATGAATAGAGGTGATTTAATTCTTTTTGTTGAATTCTATCATTGCATACCAAGTTAAAAACGCTTTCTACCGATGAAATAAAATATAATAATTCGTTTGGATTACCATTGAAACAAGGGATGTGGTCGTAGTCTTCGCGACGAAGTTCGTGACTAATTGTTGCCATATTAGAAAAAATGAATTTAATGTTTACAAATTAAATGAAAAAAATATATATAATGAATTTATAAAATATACTTATATGTAATTATAATTAAAATATACTTAAGTAATTTAAATAATATGTTGAGTTAACGTTAAAATTATATATATAGCAAGAATAGTTAATTCTACGTTGTAACTCTTACTAATGATAGGAATGATGTCCAGGTTGATGAATACTTGGCGGGGTAAAAGGCCACGCCAGACGTCTTCAATAACCAGGTTACTTCTTGAAGTTGGTCTGCGAATACTTGACGGGGTAAATGGCCACGTCAGATGTCTTCAATAACCAAGATCATATTCGAGTCACGATTCCGGGCGCCAGTTATATATGTTTCTTCATAAAATAAGTTTTTAAAAAGAAATTTATTGATAAAGTTTACAAAAATGTTTAAACAAAATGATTATACTTAATATACTAATTAGCTACGAACTACTACACTATTGGCCTACTGCCACTAGACTGTCGTCTTACATCTGCTAGATTATACTGACTGACTTAAGGGTTGGAAGGTGGGGGTATATATAGGGGTTTATCGGGCTGAGCTAGGATTCTAGGAAATCTGGTAAATGTCTGCTGTAACTCCCGTTTCTAACACTCAACATTATACATATAAAATTTTTATTGTTGCTAAACCTAGAACTATGAAAATGATGTTAAAATTTGGTATATTTCACTTCATATAGCTGTTTTTATAACAATTTAATTGAAAATAAGTAAATTTTATTATCAATGGTCAGCTTTATTTAACACTGTACCTTTTAACCTTTCATGTAGATGGCAATTGCCGCCATTTTTTAACTTCACTGTTATCCACTTATTCATTTTTCAATAAAGAATTGGTTGAAAATAATTAGATTTTACTATTGCTAAACCATCCTATAAAGTTGAGGTAGTCAAAATTTGGTTGAGATTGGTTCAGTAGTTTTTGGCAGTTAGTGATCACAAACGAAAAATGGCTTGTCCTTTTATATAGTAGTATAACCTTATACCGCCATATGTTAGAATTGTATAGACCTAATAGATAATTGTGACTTGCAGATAATATACAAAGAATATTGCGACTATAAATGAAGATATAAACTATCCTATCTTTTTTGGGTAACGGTCGGGTTAAGAGGAGGCAGCAAACGCTTGACCCGCGCTACACCGACCAGTTCGATCCTTACGCTTCACTTCGTGTTTACATTTATCGATAGTTCATACTATAACCTCACATGTTAACAACCACTTCTACAGTTTCAACTTGGATTGTGTTGTTTAGTGTGATATATTGATATTTAGTCTTCTTAAATGTAAATAAGTGAAACAGAAGTTAACAAAATGAATTTCATGAAGGATTAAGTGTTTTATCAATTCATGTTTTCTTATTCCCTCTTATCTAATGTGTAAAAGTGTTACAAAACTTAATAACATTAATTTGTACATGGATTTGGTGTTTTATATATTTTTATTTGTTGTATCAATTGAAGTGATAAAATTTCAGTATGCATATTTTGTGAATGGATTCTTTGTCATCCTTAAAACTTGTTGTCCTGAAGTGTAACAGATTGTATAATGTACATAAGTGAAACAGAAGTTAACAAAATGAGTTTCATGAAGGATCAAGTGTTTTATCAATTCATGCTTTCTAATTTCCTCTTATCTAATGTGTAAAAGTGTTACAAAACTTAAGAACATTAATTTGTACATGGATTTGGTGTTTTATATATTTTTATTTGTTGTATCAATTTAATTTAAGTTGTTTAATTATTTCAATAAAACATATCGATCGATAAATAAATATGAGAAAGTATATCATATTTTCTTATTTCCACTTCCCTTGAGAAAACATAGCAGAAATTAACACCATAACTTTCAACAAGGATTCTGTCTTATATTATATAATCCCTTGTAACATGGAAAACGGACAATGTGAAAATAATCGCTGATTAAGAGGTAAATGACATATTATATAACTGTAAAACTATTGATGTAATGCTATAGGATTAATGTAATCTTAAACATTTTTAGAAGCCTGATGATGGAGCATTTTCTCCGAAACATTTAGCTACAAATATTAAATAAATAGGAGTTATGTGAAATAAATACTTAAGGATTCTGTCTTTTAAATATTTATAATTTGTTATTTACACTTCCCTCACATCACAAAGTTTATCAAGAATTAACATTACTGGTGGTTTTGCATTATATTAATTCTGATTTAATATAAAATTAATTCGAAATTGATTTAGTGTCCTATATTTTGACATTTTCTTATTTCCACTTCATTATTTTCTTATTTCTCATTAGTTGATATTAGTTTGATGAGGGATTTAAAGTTTCTCTGTAAATAATTGAGAATAACCTTTCCCCTCAAAAAGTAGCGACTAAAACACCGAAATAAATCGGAAGAAGGTAAGAATCGATAAAAGGTATTCTCGGCGCGCGTAGAGGCTGCCTCTTAACCCGACCGTTACCCTTTTTTGTTGGATCAAACTGCACACGGTGCGCAAATTTGATTAAAATCGGTTCAGTAGTTTAGGTGTTTGCCTGCCCCAAGACAGCGACACGTAATTTCTATATATTAAGATTGTGAGAAAATAATTCTCAACTGCATGATAAGATTTTTATTGTTAAAAAATAAAACTTCTATTATTAGTTAAACCTATATAAGTTCTCTACTCATAAGAGCGGGCAAAGCTGTGACTGGTGATGCTTGTTATTAATAAATTAGAGAATGTTCATAATTAGCAACTATTGCTGATATTTATTTTATTTTTCATTTTTCAAAAACAACCATTCACAAGAAAGCCATTTAAGTACCTACAATTTATTATGCATGGTATTAATTAAAGTGTGATACACATGGATTTAGAAGACTATTAAATACTGCCAAACTCAAAAAACAGAAACCTTAACTATTTCTTTTTTTGACAAAGGCAGGTTTGGAAAATAATCTAGTTCTTCTTCTTAGGAAACATTTATATTTATAAATAGTATAATTTTAGTAACAATCAGTTCTACTTAGAAACAGTCAATTTTCTTTCTAGCAAAAATTATATATTCAACTTCATATTTAAATTAACATTAATATAATAGCACATTAAACTTAAATTTAAAAAAAAAAACTAGAAAAATATATAATTATTCTTAACCCTTCAGTGGTCACAGCCTCTTGAATGGCACGCAGGTATTTTCGTTATTAAAAGGAAATGGAAATTTCTGTTGACCAACTTATTTTATCTATTATTCGTCCCTTACAATAACAGTATAAAAATAAATCTCCGTTGTACAGTGTAAAGTGAAGAGAAAGGAATAAAGTGAAAAATTGTAACCTGCTGTCTGTAGTACGTCTAGCGCCTGGTGTTATAACAAAATTGTCAAAAAAAATTTAAGCAGGAATTAGAGTTATTTCTCTCAAGCTTTAATTTATGATCATTTATCTAAAAGTATCTGTTGATAAAATATAAATGTTCTCAAGTATTACTAAGAATATTTGGTAATTATGTAAATAATAATATGTTATATTTGTTCAAATGTTTTTTTTATTGTTTAGCAATATAGCATAATTAATATTCAAAATGTATTAGTAATAGTTTGTGAATTTATTTCTTTATCTTATCCTAAATAAATAATTTTTTATTTATTTATAAATCTTTTCACTTATAAATAAAATCATCATTTAGCATCATTAGGGAACTGAAAGAGAACAAAAGTTGTATGCCATCCAAAATACGGCTAGCCACCGATGGTGTTATAAAAGTCTTAGCGACCGGTGAAGGGTTAAACAGACTATAATCAACAGCATATTCTTGCTTGATTTCCTTACTATTTATAACTGTCAGCTCCACATGAAATAAGATTTTTCATATATCAAAAAATATGATTTCCCACAAATAAAAAAATTTCTATAAACCAAAGGAATTATTTTACTGATTACAAAACAGTAATTAAAATTGATTTTAAATGTTATATAAAATGTTAACAAACGTAAAGTAAATTAATAATTAATTTTTAAGTTTAACATGTCAGGGAAGAAAGGAAAATGGATAAAACAAAACAATAGCTTATTTAAAGGATTACGGACATTTTTAGTTCTCTTTGCAAGCAATCTCAAAAGTCAATGCTTGATTTGTCAGCTCACTGAAGCAGCCTTCTTTTTTTTTTTAGTACCTTGAAAATGTACATACATACATATTTACATATGTAAATACATAATATGTATGTAAATATATATATATATATATATATATATATATATATATATTATATAAACACACTCTTTCATACATAGTTACTTCCAAGATTGTAAGATTTTATTTAATATATTTTTCCATAAACTTTCTGTGAAACTCCGACCTTAAGGAATCATTGATAAATTGACTAGTCTTCTTTTCAGGCTCAGAACGAGCACAGTTTTTAAAAACTACATCATCATCCCATCTTCTTTTCACCTAAAAAGAAAGAATAAAAAAAAAGTTAAAAATATATCACAAAAGTATACTGAAATAAGGGACAGCAATATAATATTAAAGATTTTGACATTTTAACACAGCCAAACATCTATTTATGAGATAATAAACTTCTGAGCACAATGGAACGATATAGAGTCAACAGACAGTCTTGCTTTTTCTGAGGCATCACATCTTGAGCTGAATTGAGGGAAGTATTTTAACCAATCTTATAATTACAATATAGAAGGGGAGGTCAGCATCATTATTTTGGAAAGTATATTACATATATAGATATTTTCTTATTTCCTCTTCTCTAAAGTGAGAGAGAGAGAGAAAAACAAAAAAAAATATAGATTTTTTTATATCAATACCCATCCCAATTGAAGATAATAAATGCTATTTGGTCTTAACTAATTTATTTCCTGAATAAATTAGAATAGAATAGAAAAATAATTTTACTCTGGGACAAAGTCCCATAAGATTAACAAAGAAGTACAGAAATAAATATAGTTACATCTGGTCAGAGACATAATGAAATAAAAAAATTAAAGAAAAATAATAAAATAATGAACGTATATACATAGATGATAGTTAAATACTCAGAAAGGAAAATAAGAGAACATTCTACAAATGAATAAAATAAGTTTAAAAAAAAATCTTTTTGTACGATGGTTACAGTTTTTTGTATAACAGAAGTACCTAAATGTTATATTCAGAGAAAGAATATAAAATATTAAAAAGAACCTTAATTATGGTAGATCTTAATCTGAATCTGATTCCAGCAATGCAAGAACAAATTTTTAACTGAGTAGGTAGATAGTAGCATGAGTCAGCTTAGATAGAATAAGAAGGAGGTATTGAAAATAGAATTATTTAAATACTTTAGGTATTTTGCATGTCTGATATCAGTAGGAATTCAGGAGTTCCAGATGATGGTTGAGCAGAAGAGGAAGTAGCGTTGGAATGCAGATGTACTATAGGATGGTGTATACTGATCAGAAAGACAGGATCTAGTGTGTTTTAATTGACTGGCAGATCTGAATCGAAGCATATTGTAAATAAATGAAGTTTGAAGGATATTGATAATTTGGTAAAGTAATGTTCCAAGGAAATATTGTCTAAAGTGGGATGAAGCCAATTTAATTGGGATGATCATTTAAGATTAAGGGAGGGAATTAAGAGTATGAATTAAGGAGGGAGCTAGAGCCTATTTTTTTGTTTTTATTTTTAAAATCTATTTTTTCTGAAAAATGGCAGTTTTCTCTACTTTGGTTTAGAGTAGAAACAAAAACGATGGTTTTTTCTTAATCAGCATTAAATTTTCTAAAATATGACATAGGCCTAGTTATTTTAAATATACTTTTAGAGGGCCTTTTAACACACAAAACATTTATTAAAACTTAAATTTTTAATACTTTTTGAAAATTTCTCACTCCCCACTGGAGCACCCTAGAAGCCATCAAATTTCCTAAAAACTGCAGAATTTAGTTAGCTTTTTAGTGGTATAACTCATGATACAATTGCACTTTACCTTTTGAGTCTAACAGAAGTTTTTCTGATGAAAAACACGCTAGAGAATAAATACTTGATTGCTTCACGTACCTACTAGTTTGAATAAATGTATTAGTTATTTTATCTCTTGTCCATATGCATGAGGGGAAAAGATTTGTGAAGGTGGTAAGCCCTCCCTTCCCCTCCCCCCCAAAAAAACTTATTTATAGGGAGTTAAGGGGAGGGAGGCACAAATTCTTGCTGATACTAGCTTGAAACCCGACAATTTGGGTATCGGTTCTGATACTCTCTCTGTGCTACTAGCGCATTGCCATTGCAGAACCCGTAGACAAAAATCATATCTGTGTACTCACTTATAGTGAAGTCCATGGCTGAAGAAGAGTGAATGGCAATTGATGCAGTCATGAAATGACCTTTGCAAACAGTGGGATTATAATTGTTTACAAAGCTTAACTAAATAAATCCACTAATTCCTATCAGAACATGATATCATTGTCTGGGCTAATGAGTAGCAGGCACATTATGAAATGTCATTTTTCTGTTGGTGTATTTAATTTCTTCAAATAATCCTAAATTGTTATTTTTTATATTTAAAAAAAAAAAAAGAAAAAGAAAAAGTAAGTGTATGTAACATTAGGTAATCAGCAAGAATTTGCAAGAAGGAACTCGTCCATTAATCTCTGGTATGTCACCGGTGCGTTCTTTAACCCGAAAGGAATCCTCGTGAATTCGAAGTGTCCCCTTTCAAAGGTGAACGCCGTTTTCTGCCTATCCTTGGGGTGCATCCTAATTTGATGGTATCCTGCTTTAAGATCCAGAGTCGAGAATACGGTTGCATCCCCCCAGTCTGTCTAGTATATCGTCTAGTCTCGGTATTGGGTACTTTACGTCCAACGTATTGTCATTCAGTTTCCTGAAGTCCACCACTAGTCTGTATTTCTTTTGTTCCAGTCCCCCATCACTCTTCTTTTTAACTATCCACAATGGAATATTGTAGGGTGAGGTGCTATCCATAATGATCCCCTGTTTTCTTAAGCTATCTAGTTCCTTGTGGATGTTGCCTCAGAGCTTGAGGGTACCTCCTTTCCTTTACATATACCACACGTTCCTGTTTTAACGAGATCTCATGCACCATTTCTCCTGTAGCACTCAGAGGTTCCCCTTCCCCGAAGAAGAAGTCCCTGTATTCCCGCATGATTGTCCGTCGCCAATCCTCAGACTGCACTACCACCCCTATCATCCTGTGTTTGTCGTCCCTTTCTTCCCCGATATTTCTTTCCCCCTATGTGCACTGTCCATTTCCCGTTTCTCACCCTCACTCGTGCCCCAAGCATCTCTAAGAGATCGCACCCTATGATCATCCCGTACTCCCACGGCATCTTTTCCACCACATGCACCCTCAGTTTACCCCATTCTCCCCCCATTTTGTCAGTCCCATTATCCATCTGTCTCCATCTTCTCCGTTATTTGATTGTATGTTGTATGTTATTTCCCCCTCTGTCCTACACGGTCCGTTTAGCGTAATTAGTCTGCAGTCACATACCTGTGTCTGGGGTCTCCTCTCTCCCTTACAGAATGCCTCTACAGCTTCTTGGCTCATGATGGTATTTGAGATACCTGTATCCACTAAACACTTTACTCCACCCACGACTCTAATGATAGGCAACCTACCTCTCACTCCCTCTATGTTGTTTAACACTGCGTGGTTGCCCCTCCAAGCACACTCCCCTCATTCCTCCTGTAGCGCTCTCCTCTCCGTCCGCGTTCCTCGGTTTCTCCTTCCTTCTTCCGTATCCCCTGGTTCGCTCCTCTCCTCCTCTGACTCTGACGACTCAAGACGAACTGGAATCCCTCTGATTTCTCCTTCCCTCCATGGGCTTGCCGTAGATCTGTCCTTGTGCCTACTCATATACGGACATTGTCTCGATATGACCTCTGTGCCGCACTCAAAACATTTTGACAACGAGCTACCAGGACACCCGTGACAGCATTTTTGTTCCCTTCTTGCGCTCCTCCTCTCAGTCTCCCGATGTCCCTCTCGCTTCCACGGTTTGTCTCTTCTCACGGAACTCGTCTCGTTCCTCTCCGTGCCATAGCTTCTCCTACCAGTCCTTCTTCTGTTAACCACTCTGAGCTGGTCCATAAACTCATCTCTGGCTTCGGCGTTCTTGGGCACACTCTAGGAACGACTTCTCTCTGGGCAGACCTGGTTTCTCGTGCCAACTGCACTTTAAGGATGGTGGACAGAAATGCCATGTCCACTTGCTGTCTCCATACTCATTTGATTGTATTTCATGAACGGGACAGCAGTTGTTAGCCAACTATGCGAGCGTGTATTTTTCACGAACGAGACAGCGATTGATCGTGCAATAAATCCACCTAAAACTATACTCACTGCATTTTTTGAATTGTGTAATCGTGCAGATGATTTTGGTGCCTTTGCACGAACATTACTCTATTCACAAGTACCACGCTATTTCACATGGACTCAAACAAAAACATGGATGCCCCGCAAGCAAGGCTCACCAGTTGCTGCATGTCTCAATTTATTTAAATCAAACGCCTTGGGGCGATTATTTACAGTCAATCCAAGACACACTGAGTGCTTTTATCTTCGACTGTTGTTGGTTAATGTTACTGGCCCATTATCATTTCAAGATATACGTAAAGTGAATGGGCAACAATATCCAACGTATAAAGATGCATGCCTTGCACTCGGCTTGCTGGAAGACGACAACCAGTGGGAATGCATGCTTGCTGAAGCTGCATTGAACTGTACAGCAATACAAATTCGTCGACTATTCGCTATAGTGTTGATTACATGTTTCCCAGCCCGAGTACAGATATTATGGGAAAATCACAAAGATTCAATGACTGATTGCATCAACATCGTATACGGTGCCACGATCTAACCATAACATTCTGCGACGAAATGTACAATGAAGCATTGATTGCTATTGAGGATCTTTGCATTGTCATTGCCAACTTACCACTTAGTAATTTCGGTATGAATTCGCCAAATCGAACTGCATCAGATTTAATGAATACTGAAATGAATCGTGAACTGCAGTACAGTACTGTAGAAATGGCAGCAATTGTTGCCCGCAATGTCCCACTAATGAATGAGGAACAAAGAACCATTTATGATCGCATTATGCTCGCAATTTCAGCTGGACAAAGTGGGTTCTTCTTTTTGGATGCACCGGGTTGAACTGGCAAAACATTCGTTATTTCGCTAATTCTTGCTGAAATACGATCAAATAATGGCATCGCATTAGCCGTTGCATCATCGGGCATTGCAGCAACTTTATTGGATGGAGGTAGAACAGCTCATTCAGTATTTAAGCTGCCACTAAATATTCAGAATAACCCTGACGCAGTATGCAACATTAAGAAACAATCGTCCATGGCCACTGTGCTGAAACGGTGTAAAATTATTATTTGGGATGAATGTACTATGGCACACAAACATTCACTTGAGGCGTTGAACAGGACATTGAAAGATATTAAAAACAGTGACAAACTATTTGGCGGAACTCTGTTGGTCCTTTCAGGTGATTTCAGACAAACACTTCCAGTCATTCCACGTTCAACATACGCTGATGAGATCAACGCTTGCTTAAAAGCATCTCCATTGTGGCGTAATGTTGAAAAATTACAGCTAAAAATAAATATGCACGTTCAAATGCTTCAAGATCAATCCGCTGAAACATTTTCAAAACAACTCTTAGATATCGGTGATGGAAAAGTTGCTATAGATGAAACTGGATACGTAAAATTACCGACCGATTTCTGCACAATCGCTGATTCGCAAGATACTCTCATTGAACAAATATTTCCCGATGTACACACACAGTACATTAATCATGAGTGGCTTGCAGAAAGAGCGATTTAAGCGGCAAAAAATGTAGACGTTGACAATTTAAATCTGAAGATACAAATGTTGTTGCCAGGGAACTTGGTATCATATAAATCTATTGATACAGTTTGCGACGACAGCGAAGCAGTAAATTTTCCCACAGAGTTTTTGAACTCACTGGATTTGCCAGGCATGCCACCGCATAATTTACAATTAAAGGTTGGATCTCCAATTACCTTGCTTCGTAATTTGAACCCGCCCCGGCTGTGCAACGGTACGCGATTAGTCATTCAAAAATTAATGAAAAACGTGATCGAAGCCAGGATTTTAAATGGCAAGTTCAGAGGTGAAAATATACTCATACCACGGATTCCTATTATACCTACAGATGTGCCAATTCAATTCAAACGTATTCAGTTTCCGATTAGATTGGCATTTGCAATGACTATCAACAAATCCCAAGGTCAAACGATGTCTGTTTGTGGATTAGATTTGAGAACACACATGTTTTTCACACGGACAATTATACGTGGCATGCTCTCGAGTGGGTAAACCATCCAGTTTGTTTGTGTTAGCTAAAGATGGACTAACAAAAAATATTGTTCACGCTATAGCATTAAGAGATTGATATTGTTTAATAGTGTTACTGTCGTAATTGTTTAATTAATGATATATAATTTTAAGGGATAAATTATAATAATTTAAAAATAATGTTTGCCTTTTGTTATTTTTATATTCCCTCATCGTTCACAGCGCTCCATGCTTATTTCACGCATATACCACATTCTTACATACATACAATATACACATTCTAACATACATACATACTTACAATAAGTAAGCTATTTTTTGTCTACACTAGAAATTACTAGGAAATTATTTATATGGCAAAACAACGTTTGCCGGGTCAGCTAGTTAAATATAATATCCTAATAATTTTTGAAATATATAATTTAATTTATATTTCATTTATAATGATAAGTCCTTTAAACGAAGAAAAGACGAAGGCTGTAAAAGTTCTAGAACTTTTCAGTGCGTTGGTTAAGCACGCGGTT
This sequence comes from Euschistus heros, assembly GCA_003667255.2. NCBI lineage: Eukaryota > Metazoa > Arthropoda > Insecta > Hemiptera > Pentatomidae > Euschistus > Euschistus heros. The sequence continues at coordinate 907,108 of RCWM02000348.1, read as the reverse complement.
CCTGTTTGGAAGGTCTTTCTTCCCCCGATCCTTCATGAGTCAATAGGTCTCTATCCTCATATAGTGAGTTCATGTTTGAAGAATTTAACTTATAATTAATTTAAAATTACGGTTGTTAATCAAATCAAAATGGTGATAAGTGTTTGAAGAGAAGAAGGAAGAAATGGTGGCAGAAAATTAAGAGATGCCAAAAGAAGTTAAAGGAATAAATTGAAACTATGAGGACTTAATGATTAAATTGAAAATAAACAGGTAGATTATTTAAGAATATGTTTAATGCTGAATGTAAAATTAATATAAAATGTTATATTTTGTTCTTGTTAATAAAATGTATTCTTGAGTCAGAATCACGATCTTTGAAAACCTCAACCCTTTGATTATCCCTCAAAATTAAAATATAGTGAACAATTTAACTTTTAAATTAACTAATTGACGTAAAACTGATAAATTAATTTACATTACATATGGCGCCCAAACAGGGACTATTAATTATAAACTAATTAGAAAATTAATTAACTTCATATTAATTAAAAAGTTACTTTTACTGATTAATTAATTAACATTTGTACATATTGTAATATTCTTTAATTTTAAATTTAGTAAAAGTAAATTTAATTAATTTTCCAATAGTTGTTAATTAATTGTCCAAATAAATTTTTAATTTTAAAGTTATCTTTCTTTGTTTAATTAAAATTTGAGGGAATATCAAGGGTTGAGCTTTTCAAAGATAGTGATTCTGACTCAAGAATATATTTTATAAACAAAACAATTAAATACATTTTACACCAGATTATATATAACATTTGACATATTAGTAATTAATATACCTTCCATCTTCGAAACAATTATATCTCTTCATAATTCAAATTATTCATCAACTTATCCTTCTTGTTTCAAACTTCATTGGTCTATTGAAACACTCATCACATCACTATAATGTTAAAATAATTTATTAATTCTTCACACATGTGACTAACAACTCACTAAATTAACAGAGAGATGTTGACACCTCGAGGCTCCAGACAAGAAGAAGGTCTCAACACAGGAACTACGCACCCAAAAACCGTTATGGACAAGTCTAAACCTTCACGGCCTTCATCTTCACTACGTCTTAACGACTTATCACATAAAATAAATATAGAACCTAATTCATACATTACAAAAACATTTAGAAATTTTATTTATTATTTTACAAACCTTAATTCAAATTGATAAACAAAAATTACGTAACAATTAGATCGGCGGCGCCAAATTCAAACTTAAACCATTTTACATACAATTTATCTCGACTCCGAAATATCACTACAATATATATATATATATATATATATATATATATATATATATATATATATATATATGGATAGTCTAGGAAGTAGTATGGTGGTAGAAATAAAAAAAACTTGTAGTGAACTGTGATAGATGGAGAAAGAAGATGGATCACTGTCTCACTGAACTACTCACAGCCAAAAAATTAATGCAAAACTTACATATTAAAAGCCTAGTATATGCTTACTTTTAAATCAGTTTTTGTAGCCTGAGAAGAGTAATTTAGTAATGGGTTACCACTCAAAATATTCTCCATTCGAATGCGTTCTTCTTCTGCCCTTTTCTCTTGTTCCTAAAAAAATTAAAATAAATTATAAAATATTTATAAATTTATCTTAACATTCTATAATAATTACATGTTATAACTCTAACCTTAAGTATACCACATAACTTATCAAGAATGCAGGAGTTAATAACACTAGAAACAAAAATAATCATCTTAAAAGTTAACAAAGTGTCCTAAGTGTATTCTAAAAGCCAGACGATATGTGTGTTGAAAGAGCACCACTTTAGCAATACAAAGTCAAAAATTAGATAGTCAGACAGGTAGAATTTAGTGTAGCAGATCTAGTTTTGGTGTCGAAGGTACAATTTGAATAACATTAGCCTTCAAGATTACACATGGTGCTTCATGAAACTATATTGTTATTATTTGAGGAATTATGTTTTGCACTTGGGTTGGTCACAGATAGCATGGCTTTAGACACTGAGCTTTATTGTGAACAACTTGTAAAAAAGAATCTTGAATTTTAAAAGGAGACTACTCAAAAGCAAAAAAAAAAAAATCCTCAGAAATGGATGGTGTTAGCATCTTGTGCATCTCTTGACAACCCACATTCCACCTTCTGACGTCCCATTTTTGAAATATGAGCACTTCAAAAATAATGACATCAAATAAGGATGCAAAGAGATGTTTTCTCAATAACCAACGACTATTAAATGGCCAAATTTAACTACTGACAGAAAGGTGGGTTAAAGATCTGGAAGAATAATTTTAATAATTATTCTTTTTCTTTTGATATATATGATTTGTAAAGATAGGTTGCACATTAAAGAGGTAGAAAAAAAAAATTATTTGGAACAAGTATTTTAACAGAGGGTCATTCCATGTCAAATCAACCAATGGTTTGGACCCTGACCCCTCCGATTTCTATGATTTTTGGTACAGAAGTTGTACCTACCAAGATTAGTTAACATGTGAAATATTACATTTTTATGACTTTTGGTTTTTGAGTTATAAGCATTTAAAAATTCAAAAAACTACTGTTTTCAGTCCTCACTTTGTATATTCAAAATTACGCCATTAAATAACTATTGTTCTAGGCCTGGGATCAGGAAGGGGTGGGGCACGGGAGGTACCTTCATTTGGTTTTGCGCTCATATCTAGAAAACAGTGCATCGTATGCAAAACATGACTATTTACTAAATTAAAGTGAACTAAATTCTCTACAACCTTTATTTTATACACATTTTTGATATTCTGTACCGTTTCCGAGTTATACGTTCAGCAAATGTGAAGGACTTTTAGTATGTTTATTTTACCAAGAAAAGTTCAAATTTATGCAACTTTCACAAGGTGAAGATAAATTGGCATACATATGTATATTTTGAAGGAAATTTAATGTTATACAATATTTATCTATAAAGACTTTTTTCATAGGATGGACGTTTTTAAAGATACGGAGGGAAGTTTTAACGTGAGGTGAAATTTTTTTTTTCGAATATGTTCACATTTGCCAAGCGTATATCTCGGAAACAGCACAGAATATGAAAACTGTGTATATAAGAATAAAGGTTGTAGAGAATTTAGTTAACTTTAATTTAGTAATTAGTCATGTTTTGCATAGGATGCACTGTTTTCGAGATATGAGCGCAAAACCAAAAAAAGGGACCTCCCATGCTCCCCCCCCTTCCTGATCCCAGGCCCGAAAACTCTAGGACTTTTAGGATGTTTACTTTCTAACTACCCGGAACATGTTTCCGAAGAAAAACCTTGGATTACAAAAAACGCTCTCTATAATATTTTAATGACTGTACTAACTGACCATTAAAAAAAAAGGAAATATATTTTTTTTTATCAAGAACCCATTTCCGTCCCATTCTAAAATTCTTCCCACATGTAGTCAGTAATAGTATAAATCACATATATTTTTTTCGAAAAAATCGAAGAGTACATATTTAGGGAATTACGAAAACCATTGAACCAAAAATATATCAAGTGATATATCAAATTAAAGTGTATTTCAAATGGAAAAGAATGGCACAAATTTTAGTTCTCTAGGAGCAATAGTTTTTTGTAAGTACAATCCTTTTTGTGTAATATCTGAATAGTTTGTAACTATAAATCTCAATATCCAAAAATGAGAAATTACTAAAGAAAAAACTACTTACTTTTTTGAGCTGTTCAGCAGCTCTTTCTTTCCTGATTCGGCTAAGTTCTGCCAAAAGGGCAGCAGTGTCATCTTCTGAATCAGGATCATCTGATTCATCATCATCTAGAGGATCATCTGCATCTAAACTTGCAGCTGGAGCTTGATCAATTTTAAGTCGTTTATTCCTACAATTCAAATTAAAAATAATTTTATTCAACAGGAAAAACTAATTATAAAACTGTAAAATGTCAGCATACTGGGAATAAGGGCCAAAAATAATAACTAAGACATAATATATATTGTACATTTTTCTTTTATTTCTCATATATGCATACTACATTTACTTTATAACATTGAAATACTTTCACATAAATTTAACTTGATGGAGAAAATACATGATTTACTTTTTTATTAAAAAAAAGTATAAAATACTCATTTTCTTCTCACACTGAACTCAGTTCTTGGTAGTTTCATCCTGAAGCTAGCAGAAGAAGAATACATCCATCGGAGAAGCACCTTTAAAACGTTCAGGGTTCAGAACCTATGCCAAAATTCTATCTATATTTCTATATAGGAATTCATTATTTTCACATGGCCGCTGAGAAATCTGAACTGCCAGGTTATTTGGTACTGAGTTTGTGGAACTGTACTGTAAGATAATTTTTTTATTTCTTAAATCTAAGGTCTGAAGATATTCTTTATAATTTTATTGGCACTTGTAATTCAGTAACTTTTCTCAAATGGCCTGACCCACAACCTACCTTCACATTGTGGCAGCTTCTGGAGTTCAATATCTCGAAAATTTGTTCCAACAACATTAGCAATATAACTTGAATTATTTATTTGAAACAACCAATGTATATTCAAATTCAGTTAATTTGATTAAAAGTAAGAGCTGATGTTATAAAAAAAGTTGTAGAACTCAATAATGTATTTATGATTTTATAGTCAATCAGAATGTACTAATGCTAAATTAATACATTAAAAGCACTAAAATTTGTTGATAAGAGCCTCATCTCCACTGAAAAAGACTAATTAAGGGCTGAATTCATAGACTGCACTTAGAGTGAGGGATAAGTAATACTCACTTAAATAGGATTTTACACATGAGGAAAAAAATTTAAAAAACAGAATTCATAGATGGCCACTTAAGTGAGTAAAGAATCGGATTGATAAGAACGAGTAGCGCATGTGCAGTAATGCTATTAGTGTAAGGTTTCGTGTCCGTTTCCAAGCCTAACTGAGTTGTTGACATTGTTTGAGCTACCTATTATAATGGAAGAAAGGAGAAAGAAAATAACATTTAGTGAAGAGGAGAAATTGCTTTTAAAAGAATGCGTGTTAGCATCAAAAACTCTTATGGCCTCCAAACGGACAGACAAGGTGTCAAATGCGGAGAAATCCCAAGCTTGGGAATAATTTGCTAGGAATTTTAATTCCCAAGGAAGAAACGTTCCAGTAAGTACACTATTCTTTATTTAACAAACGTGTAACATAAATTAATTAACATAAATGATATTAAACAAGATCAATAAAACTGATTTACATATTGTATTTTATATTACTTAAGGAGATATAAGGAATATTAATCAGAAATATTATCTCCCATTTTAATTTTATTTAAACAATTATGATATAATTCTTTATTTGGGCTACGTTTCATGGTCTTTACCACATTTTTAAGCTCTAACATAGTTGGAGAATACATGAAAATTAGCTATTACTTAGAATAGGAGATAATATTGCTGATTAATATTCCTTATATACTGATTTACATAGTTCTCAACTAGACTGGTGTTAAAGCCAAATTACAGTATGTTAGGCTCTAATTTCTGTGTTATATTTATAGAGAACTGTAAACCAACTTAAAAAGTTGTGGGAGAATATAAAATTCCACCAAAAGGCGGAATTGGCTGAAGAGAGGAGGAAACTGATAAGGACAGGAGGTGGTCCTTTCATACCTTCCTCTTATGAAGAGGATCCAGAACTGGAGGCAATGGGAGGGGTGGAAATCGAAATTAAAGATGCTTTGGAAAATGAATCTGTGGTAATAGGGAAGTATAACATCACCAATGAGGGAGTTTTAATTCCAGTTCCAGGTGAATTATTAAAGCATATTTCTTATAGATGTACTTATATAATTGCTACTCAAGTCACTTGTTCAAATTAGAGTTTATTTCTGCTATAGAACACAATTCTACTTGAATTAATTGGACAAGTACCCACTTTTTTGTTACTCTAAATAGTAATTCAATAAATTTCTTTTGACACAAAGTAAACATGTATATTTTTGTTACAACAAATGTTTTATTTTACAGAAGTAGAGTCAAAAACAGAGGAGATCTCAGTGCAAAATCAAGAAGCAAAGGAGATCCCAACCCCTCTTGAATTCGGTAAGCATATGTATTATTTTACAAAGCCAATTACAGTAGTAAATCCCTATGGCACCTTCATTTTTTTATTACTATGTGTAATTCAATAATTAGATTTATTTGGTTTATAAAAACGTTTTTTTTTTTGTTACAATGAATATTTATTTTTACAGAAGCAGATATTCCAGTTCAAAAGCAATAAGCAAAGGAGATACCAACCCCTTATAAATTCAGTAAGCATAAATTATTTTTCTTAGCCAATTACAGTAGTAAAGCCCTGTGGCACCTATATTTTTCGTTTTTATATATTGTAATACAATAATTAGATTTCTTGGGGCCCAAAAAAAAAAATGTATTATTTTCTTACTACAAATATTTATTTTTGCAAAAGCAGTGTCAAAAACCTTAGGTACTACTAGAAAAATTGAAACAGCTCCCTTAGCAAAATTCTTTTTAAAAAGTGATATTTATCTTGTTTCTTATTTTGTATGGTTTAGGGGGAGCTTTAAAAAAAAAAAAAAAAAAAATTAATTTTTGTTAAGTTAATCTAGTACAGTTACTTCTTTTAATAACGAATACCTTTTTTCCAGAAGCAAAACAAGATGCAAAAGAATTTGTCAAACAAGAAGGTGAGCTAAGAGTGCTTAGAGCAAGGAAGCTAATACAGAATGACGACGAGCTTCATGCGCTCCGAGTCAAAGAGGCCCACCTAAAATTAAACTTATTGGATCGAGAGCTGAGGTTGAAAAAGGGGTTAGAAGAAGAGCTGAGTTTGAAAAAGGAGGTAGCGATGAAGGAGCTGAAGGTGTTAGAATTAAAAGAAGAATTATTGCAGAAAGATTTGAATAAATAATATCATATAATGATGTATTTTATTTAGTTACAATAATTATGTTAAAAAAAAAAAAAAAAAATATATATATAATTATATTTCTTCAATTAAAGTGTCTTTCAATGAAAACATTCCTTATCATTGTTCCTCTTGAAGTTACTGTTAATGGTAAGGCTGGTACTTCATTAATTCTGGGCCCTTCGTCGTTATCCAAATCATCCCAGGTATCATTGGCATTGATCCCAATGTTATAGAGTACTGCACATGCAGTTATTGTGCGAGTGACATTTTTCAGTTTTAACTGCACCTCATTGTACAGACAAGGAAACCTTCGCTTCCATCTGCCAATTGTTCTTTCAACCTGGCTTCTTGTCACTTTATGGGACTTATTATAATTAAGTTCAGCCTGTGATCTTGGATTGCTCACAGGGGTGTAAATGATATATATAACCTCTGTGGATATCCACTATCACCAAGCAAATGTCCCGGTAGCCATCCTCTAAATGAACACGTACAGAACAGTTGTCAAAGATACGAGCATCATGAGCCGAACCTGGCCATCTCACAACAATGTTCAAAATTTCCTCATTTGGTCCACTTATAATTCGTACGTTAACTGAAAAGTAACCTTTTCTGTTGCGAAAAACTTCTGCGCTGTCTCCTCCAAGGGATTTTATTGTGATATGTGTTCCATCAACTAGGCCAATAACTCCAGGGAATTGAGCTTTGGTATAAAAGTCTTGTTTTATTTTATTAAAAGCTGCAATGCTATTTGGAAATTTGATAAATTTCATAACATTTCTAGCCAGAATCTCAGATGTATGCTGTATTATTCGGCAAACAGATACCTGGCTAATTCTGTTCAAATCTGCTGACACCACCTAAAAATACATTATTCATAAGATATTGTTGTCAAGACATTTTATTAATTAACCAAACTAATGAGGATTACTTAAAAATTGACTATTGTCCAAAATTATGTTAAAAAATCATCTACCAAAACCTTGTGACTAAATAAAAGTTGTTTTTATAATAACAAATTACTAGCACAGATATTAACCTATAGATTACTAACCTGAAATGATCCAGTTGCATAATATCTTAATGCAGTGCATAATTTTAACATTGGCGGCAAAGGCAATCCTCTCTTATCAGTACTATTATTGTCCTGAAACAGTGGTATTAATCTGTTAACAACTGTTTCTTTATTAAATATGAATCTCCTTTTGAATTGACATTCATTGAAAAACTCTAGTGGATTTTCTTGATCTCTTAAATATCTTCTTGGGAAAGTATCATTTCCAGATTCTTCTTCATATTCTAAAAAGTCATTTAATTCACTGTCAGACATACTCACTGTGTAAAAAATGCTCTTGATAGGAACAGAGAAAACAATGATTAGGATATCACGCCTTAAAGCCCAAACTAACAAAGGATTTTGTCGATAGCTTTGCCAAAGAATCAACAAAAAAAAAAACCAATACAAAAATCCCACTGCCCACTGGTCACTCCCATACAAAAATTTCAGTCCCACTGGTCTTAATAGAACCATGGTTTGGTAACATTTATAAGAAAAGATACGGCTTATTGTGAATTGTGCGAGGTTAAGGCCGATCCGAACATATAATAATGCCGTGCATAAAATATTCTGCCGAACGATATTAGATTTTCATTGATTAAGATTGAAAAAAAAAAAACCATCTATTTTGAATAAATATTATTTTAAAGTTGGCCAATGTCGTCTAGTTAAAGCCTAAAAAATATAATAACCAAAAAATATCATTTTATAAATTCACTTGAGGGCACAACAATGTCCACTTGAAGTTAAGTGGTAAATATCACTTACTTAAGTGTTCAGTTAGGTTTATGAATACCAAATAATGATAAAAAAAAAACACTCAAGTGGAAATTCTTGGGTGAAAGTTCAAAGTTGAGTTGAGTTTTGTTTCTGGAATGGTTAAGTAGAATCATATCTGAGTAGAGTGAAAAATTTCACTTGAGTGCAGTCTATGAATTCGGCCCTAAAAGTTTGATCGTTTCTTGAGCAAGCATTGAGATGATTAATCCGACACATACAAAACTTCTCAATAACCTTCTCCTATTTTAATCCAATTACCATATGTTATAACAGCAGGTTACTAAATCTGAAGTGAACAAATTAAATAATTAACAATATACAGAATAAAAAATTGTGACAGGTTACAAAAAATTTACAATAACCAAAAAAGAAAAAAATTACAAAAATAAAAATTAAATTAATTCACTCATGAGGGCCACACAAGCAACTAATTTTCTACTAATGAGATTAGTAAACAAAACAATATACTTAAACAATGAATGATGATGTAGCTTACTTTTTCAGTATTTCCATAATTTAATATATAAAATTAAAATCCTAGAACAAGAATCTAAAAGCTTAATATAGAAAACAGTAATATCCTTTAAATTATTAAATAAACATTACTACTTACTGTTGATCAGAAGCTCTGTTTCTAATATTTTTTTCTCTTTCTCTTTCATCCAATTCCCTCCTGAAATCGCGACTACGAAGTTCTTCAGCTGTACCCTGACCATGTTCTCTATAAGCAAATAAAAATTGAAGAGACAATGAAATGGGTTAGAGACATAAGTTTTTAATGACTCATTAATAGTTCAAACAATTTTATCCTTTATTAATTAAACAGTTTCATCTAACCCCTTTTGTTTCCTCCGATTTTGATTCCCACCTTCTCTTTTCCTAAAGAAAATTTAAAGATATCTTCCTAAAAATCCAAGCTGGCCTAAACATGGTGTTTTTGGTCAATATTAAAAAAATAAATGAAGAAACTTATTCTATCATCATACCTTTATGAATCTAGCAAGCGGTCATCCTACACAGTAATCAATAGGTTAGAAATTCATTAATTACCAATTTGTTATATTATTTCCCTCCTAACTACCAGTACTAACATTATCATTGTTAGAAAATGATAACACAACAATAATAACTAAAGGAGAAGAATTTGTCAGGGGTACAGTTAAGGTTGAATAAACACAGCCAGTTTTTAAATGAAAATATATATATATATATATAGCCACGCCAAAATATAAGTTTTTCATTTAAAAACTGGCTGTGTTTATTCAACCTTGACTGCACCCCTGACAAATTCATCTCCTTAGTAAAAACTCACAATCAACAATACAATCATCATCAATAAATAACTAAACTTCATCTTTTAAGTTTGCAACAATCGAAACTTAAAAAGACTATTTTCAAACATAACTTCTAATACACAATAAAAATTAACACCGATAATTCATTGATTAATCAAGTGAGTACATATAGACTGTACTAATTGTATAGTACCTAAATTTTAATTTGGTATGACTGGGAAGATCTCTACTTGAGTACTGTTTGGAAATAGCACTAAGATCCTTTTCTCCTCGCCCTTGTCCACCTCTAGCAGGTTCAAAAGTTGGTCGGGCAGCTGTTGTCATATTTTCCAACAATACAAAATTACGAAGTATAATTACACGAATGAAAATAACTAATGAAAGTACAATCAAAATGTTACTACAAAATGTAACCTCCCACAAACAGTAACAAAGAAGCACACAACTTCTTAGTGAGTCACTCTGACAAAGTGATTGTTTATGAGTTAACTGTCACGCATTGATAATAGTAATTATATTTTGTAAGGTGTTAACAATTAAAGTTGAAGCTAGAAGTAGATCATTTGATAAACACATGAAAAAATTTGAGAAACAACCTCGTAAGTGAAAAGTATGGGGTTTGTGGATTATTAGAATTTTTTATATGTTATGACAGAAAATTACGTATTCTTGATTTTTAAATAGAATATTCCCCTCAGTCTGTAATTACAAATTCTACTTGTTTAAAAATAGCTATATGCTAAGAATTACAAAAAAAAAAAAAAAAAAAAAAAAAAAAAATGGGTTAATCAGTTATTATGAAATAACGCATTTACTATTCTAACGAAAATGTTTATATTCAGCTTCCTAAATAATTATTATTTAGAGATAAACTACTTTGGTTGCGTACACTTTAATTTAGTTCTTAAAGGTAATTGTTTAAATTCATATTTTCGTTGTTGAATCTTCTTGATAGCCTGATGATTTTACGTTTATGACGAAAACTCATATTCCCAAAGTAATAGAGTTACATTTAGGATTGGTGAATTATTTCCTATTTATATTGGTACTCTTTAAATATATATATATATATATATATATATATATATATATATATATATATATATCACAGTTTATATATCTAATATATAAAATTCTCGTGTCTCAGTTTTCGGTGCCATACTCCTCCGAAACGGCTTGACCGATTTTGATGAAATTTTTTGTGCTTATCCGGTATCTATGAGAATCGGCCAACATCTATTTTTCATCCCCCTAAATGTTAGGGGTAGTTCAACCCTAAATTTTTTTTTTTTTTTTTTTTAGACAAAATTTGTAATTTCTATTTTTTTATGATACAACATACAAAAATACATACAATCCTCAACTTTCACCCTTCTACGATCAACCCTTATTTTTAAATAGCCATTTTAGTAATTTAATCATTTTTCCTCTCCGGTCGATAACTGATCAATCGTCATTTAATTAGTTGTCCCCGCCAGTATTTCCTCTTAAATTACTGTTTATAAAGCGATAAATATGTGGTGGGTAGTAAAGCGAGCGCCATTCAAGAGAGGTTACAATAATCCAGTGTTAATTATAGCTAGAAATTGATAATAAAATTACTAAATTAAATTAATTTGTTATCCAAAAAGCTATAAATATGTGGTGTGACGTGTGGATTCCAGTGAAATTTAAAAATCGAATATGTGGCAAGCGACAATAGCATTCCAACAAAAAAGATAGGATACCTTATATCTTAATTTATAGTCGCAATATTATTTGTATATTATCTGTAAGTCACAATTATCTGTTAGCTCTATACGATTCTGACATGGCGGTATAAGGTTATACTATTATATAAAAGGACAAGCAATGTTTCGTTTGTGTTAACTAACCGCCAAAAACTACTGAACCAATCTCTACCAAATTTTGACTACATCATCTTTATAGGATGGTTTAACAATAGTAAAATCTAATGATTTTCAACTAATTCTTTATTGAAAAATGAATAATAAGTGGATAACAGTGAAGTTCAAAAATGGCGGCAATTGCCATCTACATGAAAGGTTAAAAGGTATAGTGTTACATAGAGGTGAACATTGATAATAAAATTTACTTATTTTCAATTAAATTGTTGTAAAAACAGCTATATGGAGTGAAATATACCAAATTTTAACTACATGTTCATAGTTCTAGGTTTAGCAACAATGAAAATTTAAATGTACAATGTTGAGTGTTAGAAACGGGTTTTGCCACACTATCACATACTTTTATGGTTAGAAATTAAAATTCAACCAGATCAAATCAAATAAAATTATTTCTGTCGAATGAAAATTATTAAAAAACCAAAATGCCGATCCTCAGTTGTTTAATATTGTGTGTAAAAATATGAATTTTGAACTTTATTGGATGGAGGTAGAACAGCTCATTCAGTATTTAAGCTGCCACTAAATATTCAGAATAACCCTGACGCAGTATGCAACATTAAGAAACAATCGTCCATGGCCACTGTGCTGAAACGGTGTAAAATTATTATTTGGGATGAATGTACTATGGCACACAAACATTCACTTGAGGCGTTGAACAGGACATTGAAAGATATTAAAAACAGTGACAAACTATTTGGCGGAACTCTGTTGGTCCTTTCAGGTGATTTCAGACAAACACTTCCAGTCATTCCACGTTCAACATACGCTGATGAGATCAACGCTTGCTTAAAAGCATCTCCATTGTGGCGTAATGTTGAAAAATTACAGCTAAAAATAAATATGCGCGTTCAAATGCTTCAAGATCAATCCGCTGAAACATTTTCAAAACAACTCTTAGATATCGGTGATGGAAAAGTTGCTATAGATGAAACTGGATACGTAAAATTACCGACCGATTTCTGCACAATCGCTGATTCGCAAGATACTCTCATTGAACAAATATTTCCCGATGTACACACACAGTACATTAATCATGAGTGGCTTGCAGAAAGAGCGATTTAAGCGGCAAAAAATGTAGACGTTGACAATTTAAATCTGAAGATACAAATGTTGTTGCCAGGGAACTTGGTATCATATAAATCTATTGATACAGTTTGCGACGACAGCGAAGCAGTAAATTTTCCCACAGAGTTTTTGAACTCACTGGATTTGCCAGGCATGCCACCGCATAATTTACAATTAAAGGTTGGATCTCCAATTACCTTGCTTCGTAATTTGAACCCGCCCCGGCTGTGCAACGGTACGCGATTAGTCATTCAAAAATTAATGAAAAATGTGATCGAAGCCAGGATTTTAAATGGCAAGTTCAGAGGTGAAAATATACTCATACCACGGATTCCTATTATACCTACAGATGTGCCAATTCAATTCAAACGTATTCAGTGTCCGATTAGATTGGCATTTGCAATGACTATCAACAAATCCCAAGGTCAAACGATGTCTGTTTGTGGATTAGATTTGAGAACACCATGTTTTTCACACGGACAATTATACGTGGCATGCTCTCGAGTGGGTACACCATCCAGTTTGTTTGTGTTAGCTAAAGATGGACTAACAAAAAATATTGTTCACGCTATAGCATTAAGAGATTGATATTGTTTAATAGTGTTACTGTCGTAATTGTTTAATTAATGATATATAATTTTAAGGGATAAATTATAATAATTTAAAAATAATGTTTGCCTTTTGTTATTTTTATATTCCCTCATCGTTCACAGCGCTCCATGCTTATTTCACGCATATACCACATTCTTACATACATACAATATACACATTCTAACATACATACATACTTACAATAAGTAAGCTATTTTTTGTCTACACTAGAAATTACTAGGAAATTATTTATATGGCAAAACAACGTTTGCCGGGTCAGCTAGTATATATATATATATTAATCGTATAACAATTAACAATAATTGTTGATATATGTTTTTTTATCATATGTTCAGTTTTACTTTTAATAAATATTCAATCAAGTTGTTCATATAAGGCTTTTTATTAAACATAACATTGGCGCAGTCGAATGGTTGAACCAATGCAGTTGGATTCAATTTTTGAAGAGGCCAAGTTGGCCAAGGCAGCAATAGTGCTGCCCCAGTTTGATGGAGAGTCCTGCAATTGGAACACGTATGTAAGAAAATTAACCCTCCTCCCCTACCCATTTATCCTATGACACAATTGCTACTCCTGGGTCGTGCACGACCCATGGCCTTGAAATTCACCTTGCCATTTAAAAATCAATCATTTAGGGTTTAAAATAAAAAGTACAAAACTTATAATTATAGAAACATAATATTTATTTATGAAAAGGCGAAAAATAGTAAAAAAAAAAAAAAAAAGTAATTAATTGAAGTAACAAGTTATATAAAAAAAAAATCACGAACAGATAAATATTACTTGACAATTAAATTATAGTATATTACAATGTTCCATTAAACTATGTGCATTATGTATTATAATACAATATAGGTTTTCTTCTATTCCAATCTTGTTTCTAAATTATTTATTCGCGCTTTTTTCCAAACAAGATGGGCAATCCCATTTTGTGCTCACCACAAATGGATTGTTGGCAAAGCTGACAATTCGAATTACTTTTTCGATCCTTCCTCGGATACGTAGATACGTTTTGAGGTAGAAGATTTTTTGGGCTCTGGCCCAACAATGTCTTTTTGAAGAAAATGGCTTATTGTCAACGTGGAGTTGTAAAATTCTATGAATTCTGGTTTGTTGATAGCTTCATCTACAGCATCTAATAAGTGCATCGCGGACAGAAGTACAACACATTTATTTTTTTTTTTTTAGGGGGGGATGTAACACAAGATGGTTTTTGTGTCATCATAAAAATATTTTGATGATCCAACAGCTTGACCTCTTGGATCGACCATAGATGGAGAAAGCTCTCTCTTGGTTTTTCTTATGGTCCCGACCAATGTATGTATTCCAGAGTGAAGAAGTATAAAATGAATATATATCTCCCTGGTCAGAAATATATTCGTCATCGTCGGCTACATTGTCATCGTTCACGATAAATTCGTATAAATAACGGGATAAATTCGTCGTCAGGTTCACTGCTTACTGCTAAACCATCTTCTTCCCTAATAAATAAGCGACTTTCGGCCATATTTGCTGCAAAGCAAAGCGAAATAATAATAAATAAAGACCAGACATACGAAAACAGTTAATAATATTCATGACATATAAGCTACCCCTGGGTCATACGCGACCCACACATAGAGTTTTCTAGATAAAATCAGAATATAAGTTAGAAAAGGCAACAGTTTACTTACCTTATCGCTAGGACGGCTACTGGAAGACATGCTGGGAGGGTATTTGGGCACCTCGCACCTTAACTTCTCACTCAGGAGAGTGCAGGTGTCGACAAAACAGCACTGGGTCGCTCACGACCCAGTAGGTAGGGGAGGAGGGTTAAATAATTATTTTTATGTTAGCCAAGTTGCAATTGAACTTCAATCACCTATACTTCTAAATGGAATAAATAATGGAACGTACGAAAAACTTTGTGACTTGTGTGAACCAGCACAACCCGAAGATAAATCGGTGGAGGAATTGGTTAAAATGTTAATTTTAATGTAGCTTTAGTGTATCCGTTATTATTTTACTGTATCCGTTATTGCTGAATATAGTGCTGAATATGGTCTTTATTATAATTTTGTTCATTTAATGGTATGTTATGTTAATAAGTTTAAAATGCGGTAAATCATTCTAATAACCTTTTTCCTGGCAAATACTGAATTATTGGGGTTTTTGTTTTTAGAAAACTTTTGAAAAATCGAAGTTTAGCCTTCACAAATCAAAAAACGATTATTTAATCCGACCCCTATTGGTTTTAATTATTTTTATCGTCATTTATCATTAAAGGGAATTGTAGTGATGGTGGTTTCCGTCTAGGAAAATTAGGGAAGATAAAAATTTTAATCTCAATAAAAACGTGTCATAAAATTGTAAATTATATCAAAAATAAGCATCAACTGCTTTCTGAGATTTTAGAATCAACTTAGAATCGATTCGAATTACACATTAAATAAAAGAAATTATTTCTGAGAATAATAAACAAAAATTAAGAAAATATGACTCTAAATTGAAGAAATAAAAATGGATTTTAAAAAGGAATGAAAAGGTTTAGAGAACAACTCGAACCTCCCTACATAAATTAAAATGAAAAAAATGAAAAGGTAATTGCTTACACGGCACGACTGGAAGTGATGCACTGAACGAATAGTTTCTTGTAGGAACTGTCACTTTTTAATCAGAGAAAAATTGTTTCGTCAACGTGATATAGAGAACATTTACCTTTCCCTGTGAACGTCTGGAGATGTTCACCACCTGAAGTCTCATCGAAGTTGCGGCAGGCACTCAATGAGTTTTTATTTTATTTATTTTTTTGCACACGAAGCGCGACCAGGCTCCATTCCTGGATACAGACCAAACTACAGCAAGGATGAGCTGTTAGGATACTTGATCCCTGAATTCTTTTAGAGCAAATTCAAGCAAATTTGATGCTCACTCCTTTCCGCTACGCGTTTTTTCAACATTTTTCTTTCTCAATCTTCATTTTTTTGATGTTCTTTTTACAAAGATTTTTATTCAGGCAAGGTGTAAAATCAATTGCCTTTTTTGGAATACTGGGATCCAGTCAAGGGTAACTTTAGCTGCCTGGATAAGCGTTAAAGGCTGCGAGATATATGAAATTTTGAAGTCCCGTAAAACACGAATGCCAGCACGCTGACAGCCTCGTACAGTTGCGAAATTCAATTTTTTTTTTCGGCACTTTTCTCGCTGTAACTCCGGAACTATTCGTCGCTGGTCAAATTTACTTTCAGATCTAGTATATATACTTATCATATAAATAGGTATATAATCAAAATTTCATAAATAGTGCCTGATTAAACAGCTTTGAAAAGAAAAAAAGAAGTTATGGATCGGACAACAAGTTTCGGAGCCATAGCGAAAAATATGCCAAAAGAACTTGGGTTTCACAACAGTACGCCTTTTTTTTAGCGTGCTGGCATGAGTATTTTACGGGACCTGATCAAAATTTTGTATATGAGGTTTGATAGTAAATTTAACAAGCTTTCACTTGGAAAAAAGAAGTATGGATCGATCGGACGAAAAGTTTCGGATTCCTATGAATTCCAATTCAAAATTTCCATTTCGAAGTAAAATTTTCCTTCTTTTATTCCAATGTCTAATATACTACTGACATGTCACATTAACTGCCAATCCTTCCCAGCGCCTTTCGATGAATTCTATGACTACTTTCTCCATAACACCTTCCACATCATTGCCGTTTCTGAAAACTGGTTTAAACCATGCATTCCCTCCTCTTCTGTATCTATTCCTGATTACACCCCTATTCGCCATGATCGGAAAGATCAAACTGGTGGAGGTATTGACTCGAGATAATTTGAGGACAAAAATTCTTCTAAAATCTAGTTCTCCTGATATTCCACACCTAGAATACATGTTTGAGTTCTGCGCATGCGCCAGTAAAGTAAGGTTGCACGTTAGATCTATATAGGTAAAGTGTCCTTTTAACCAGTGTTTTAAAATAAAACATCATGTAAATAAATATGGAACAAATTTATTACGGCGTACTAAACGTGAGTAAACAGCTTGTTTATAGACTATATAAGGGACTATTGTGTTTACGAAGTGTATGAGACTGGCATGTACTGTGGCCATCTTGCAGAACCCCCCTCCACCAAGGCTAAGCCAGTGCCTTGCCAGTCGCATATATATATATATATATATATATATATATATATATATATATATATATATATATATATATTTTTTTTTTTTTTTTTTCTTTCCACGGATGATTTCATGAATGTGAGTCCAGAATCTAGAGAATCTTTATTTTTTTTCATTATTTTATTTATATCCATATTATTTTATTTTATTATTTTTCTTTTCAATTTTTTTAATAACACGTGTAGGTATTATATAATTTTGTTCCATTTCTTTTTTTTAGTATTTTATTTTCATTTTTATTATACTTTAATAATATCATATTTTTCAACCTATCTTAAGCATTTACTTTCTATAGATGATATCATCAATGTGAATCCAGAATCTAGAGGTATTATATCTTTACATAGTTCCACTTTCCCAGGCCACCAATCATGTACATTCTTGCTACCAACTCCTTATACGTTCACCCAGCCATGAGTAATATCTTAATATCCTGTCACATCAACGCTCAGTCCCTTATTGCCCACTATGACGAATTCCTAAAATACTTCCATGATAATTTTTACCACATTATAGCAATATCCAAGACCTGGCTAAAACCGTTTATCCCTTCTTCCTATGCCCCCATACCTAACTACAAATCCCTACGCCATCTGACCGAAGGGGCGGGAGTGTAGCGGTATTTATCCACAATAGTCACAAAGCTTAAATCCTTCTCCAATCACCATCTTCAGATTTCCCTCATGTTGAATACCTATTCCAGGGTATATCAACCACTCCCTCCCCTTTACTATTTGCTGTGGTCTACCGACCTCCCCATGTTCCCTTTCATGACGCTTTCGAAACCTCCCTAGTCCTATTTACATCAGCCTACTCCAACGTCATAATCTCTGGTGATATTGACACCAATATGGTATCCGAATCCTATGATAAATCCTTCCTCATCAATTTGTTCCATTCCAATGATCTTTATCTGGTTCCTTTTCTTCCTACCCATCACACACAATTCTCAGATACCTAGCTTGACCTGTTTATCACTGACTGCCCCGATAAAATTCTTTCATCATCTCAGCACCCGGTTCCTTTTCTCTCCTCACATGATCTAATCCAGATTTCGTATGATTTACCAACCAAATCTTTAGCCCCAACAGTTGTTTCCTTTCGAAATCTGGACCTCCTGTTATTCGAATCCGTACAACCTGACCTCGATTCCATCCCATGGGATACAATATATTCCTTTACCTCGATTGAGCCGATGATCTCTACCCTCACCGCAAATTCATTCAATTTTAAATACCCATGCTCCTCTGAAAATCCTAAAGATGCACCGTCCTCCTGCTCCATGGCTGACAGCTGAGATTAGAGAGCAGATGAAAAAAAGGGAAACAGCCAGACGCAAATTTCGTCGGACTCGATTGCCATCAGATTACACCACCTTCAAAATTTTACGTAACCAAACCCAATCCGCCATCCGATACTCTAAATCCAAATACATGCATAATTCCCTTTCTACCGCTCCCGATTCTAAATCCAATTGGAAAATCCTAAGAAAACTAACCTTTCCTGAACCCAACTGCAACTCCTTTCCTGTTTCACTCGATGAACTAGATGAACATTTCATTTCATTACCTCCAAACCTCCCGTTCGGAGTGGAAATAACGTACCCTAGCTTTGATCCAGCCAATTTCTTCTTTTCTCATGTGTCCTATGATGACATACTCTCGGTCATTAAAAAATCTCACACAAATGATAATGGACCCGATAATATTCCATTTAAACTCATCAAATCATGCCTTCCCGCACTTATTACTATCCTTCACCATATTTACAACGTTTCCCTTCAAAACTCGATATTTCCTTCCATTGGAAAGCAGCACTAGTCCGCCCCTTGAATAAAATTCCCAATCCCGCCTCCCCTAGTGACTTCCGTCCGATTTCCCTCCTCTCCAACCTATCTAAAGCACTGGAACGGATCGTTCAGTCCCAATTTTCAGATTTCCTAGAAGAACGCTCCCTTCTTAGTTCATATCAATTCGGTTTCCGTCCCAGATAATGCACCCAATCCGCCCTCCTGAAAATATTTCAAGATTTACACTCCGCAATTGATCGCCCAGAGATTACCATCCTTATCCTTTTGGATTTTTCAAAAGCTTTCGATAATGTTGACCACAACATCCTTCAATCCAAACTCCGAAACCTTTCCTTGTCCAAATCTGCCTTACTTTGGTTTAAATCCTTCCTTTCCGACTGATCACAGTATGTAGTCATTCCAAATAAACCTCCGTCCAAGACCTTACCGCTCTCCTGTGGTGTTCCTCAGGGATCTTCACTTTCACCCACACTCTTTTCTGTTTACATTAATGACCTTCCCCTTTCCATCCATCACTCCCGGTATCACCTTTACACAGATGATCTCCAAATATATTTATCCTTTCCCAATTCTGACCAACTGCAAGCTACTAGAAAAATCCAGGAAGACTTGGATCGAATCTATAACTGGGCAGTGACGAACAAGTTGAATTTAAATACTGAAAAGACCAAAGCGCTTGTAATAGGTTCGAGTTACCTCCTGAAAACCATGCCTCCTATTCCCACCATTTTCCTGAGCAGTGATCCTATCAAATTCTACCCCTCTGTCAAAAATCTCGGAGTCATTTTCGATCAAACCCTATCCTAGAAAAACCATGTATCCGAAATTTCCCGTCGCACTATCCCAATCCTAAAACGTCTCAATTACGTTCGCCATCTTCTTCCTTTCGAAACCCGCAAATTACTAGTTACGTCCCTTATCTTCCTCCACTTCGACTATTGCTGTGCTGTGTATGGGGGCGTTTCTGGTGATCTCGAGGCCAGACTCAAAAGACTGTTTAACTGCTGCATTCGTTTTATTTTCGGGATCTCCAGGACGCCCATGTTTCATAATTTTAAGCGGAGTTAAAGTGGCTCTTTCCTTCCTACCGTCGCCAGTATTTTCTGGCATCCTTTTTCTACCAAACAGTAAAATCCCAACGCCCACTTTACATTGCTCAACTCCTTCAGCTCAAATCCTCTGTTCTTACCCGCCAAACCCGTTCCCGCCCATCAGATTTGTACACTCCTGCTCATTGCTCCGCTGCCTTCAACAGATCATTCCTAATCCGATCCTCATCCCTATGGAACTCCATCCCTTACACCATTCGCCACTCAAACACCCTTTCCACTTTTAAATATCACTTATTTAACCATCTACTGTCCATCCAGATCCATGAAAACTGTCATTAGCCACTTAATAGTCATATAAAATATTTTAAAAGTTTATGTACACGAAATTTTATTGTTTCTACACAATTGATTCACAAAATGAATCAAAATATTTCTGTTTCTTTTTGTAAATATTTCTAAGTTTAATCTTTATTTGTTATCATTATTAATTACTATTTTATTATATGTAATAATATTTCATAACCATCTTGAGGCTCTGTAGGCCCCCTGATTGTACATTATTTTTTATTCTTAAGGGACTTAATTATTTTTTTTTATTATTTATTTTTTAATTATTTATTTATTTATCCCAGAATAAATAAAGAACTTTTTTATTTATTTTTATATATAACCTTTTGGCTTCATTATAAGGAACTTTTTCAGTGGCCTGAATTGATTTTATTTCTTTTTGTAATAGAAATACTGTACCGGTGCAGTTTATACACTTTTGATTTTTATTTCATTTTAAATTATCTGGATGTTTACCTTCAATCGATTCTTTTTTGCATTTCAAGGAGGGGTGAGAAAATCCTAATCAATTAAAACACCTCGTTGCGTTTGGTGTGTATGTTTGGACCCTTATTGTGTGGAACCCTATTTTAATACTTTCAGGGAGTTTTGGAACAGCAAATGTTACAATGTAGGTGTGGGTTAATTTTTGCTCTCCATTAATTTTAATTTTCATCCTATTTATATCTACGATGATCTGTTTTAATTCATTTTTAATTTCGTTCGTTTGAGTCCAGTCGATTTCGAATGTCTCCTGAAAATGGTTGGACCAAGTATTTCGAAAACGAAGACCAATATTAGGGAGCAAGTGTATGCAATCAACAGGCTTGCAGTCACTCTCCGGTTCCTCGCAAGTGGAGATTCATATACAAGCCTCATGTATACTTTCAAAATTTCGAAGCAGATAATATCCAAGTTTGTTCCTGAAGCATATAACTCAGATTATTTTTAATTTACAAAACGGTCTATACGCTGATAGTTCACAATCATTGGACACTACCCCTTCTTACACCACTGCATCCAACTCTGATGGCCTTAATACTGCAGATCTTTCACCGTCTGGGAGTGATAGCACTACAAAATTATTGTCCTCGTGCGTGTAAAATTACATGTCAATGTAAACTTAGTTTTCAATCTCCTATTTTTAAATATTTTTTTTTTATAATATGTAAAGTGAGCAATAAATGATTACCTAAAAATACATATTTATTTTTTATATGTAAATGGATTTTTTGATGCAACTACCTAAAAATAATATTTCTTTTTTTATTGGAAATTGAGTAATAAATGACCATGTACCTACTCCATACAAGAAAAAAAAAACTAGCCTTTATATACGTTCTCAACGCAATGTTGATGGCTGTGCAGACTTCAGGAACTTGGATATTATCTGCTTCGAAATTTTGAAAGTATACATGAGGGTTGTATATGAATCTCCACTTGAGAGGAACCGGAGAGTGACTGCAAGCCTGTTGATTGTATAAACTGGCTCCCTTAAATTGGTCTTCGTTTTCGAAATACTTGGTCCAACCATTTTCGGGAGACATGCACAAAATCGACAACTCGAAATCGACTAGACTCATACGAACGAAATTACGAAAACCTCAGTGTGTCAAGAAGATCGTGCCCATGCTTATTCTGATCCTTAAAAAATCACGCTTCCACCAACGCGGTGGCTTTTCTTTAGTAGCATTTTTTTTTACTCCGTAGAGCTATGCAAATTACTACTGCAATTCCCGAAAGCGCGTGACCTCGTTCGACATGGCTGAGATTCAAACAGATGGTACTCTACATGTAAAAAACATTAATAACAAGCAATCCGATGTTCTGTTAAATATTAAATATTTCAGCGGTTTATTCCAAGTTGAGGATACCCCTCATAAAACGATCAACTACAGCAAAGAAGTTTTGATCTCCAGTACGTTGAAATAGGCGAAATTAAAAATGAATTAAAACATATCATCGTAGATATAAATAGAATAAAAATTAAAATTAATGGAGAGCAAAAATTAACCCACACCTACATTGTAACATCTGCTGTTCCAAAGCTACCTGAAATTATTAAAATAGGGTTCCACACAATAAGGGTCCAACCTTACACACCAAACGCAATGAGGTGTTTTAATTGATTAGGATTTTCTCACCCCACCTTTAAATGCAAAAAAGAATCAATTGAAGCTATACATCAAGATAATTTAAAATGTAATAAAAATCAAAAGTGTATAAACTGTACCGGTACAGTATTTCTATTACAAAAAGAAATAAAATCAATTCAGGTCACCAAAAGGTTATATAGGGGAAAAAAATCCCACAACCTTCATAAAATCATTTCCAGACGTCACCAAAGAATGAAATAGTAGAAAAAAAAGACATTGCTGTAAAAGCACATATTTTTTTTAAATTTTCAATTAAACAAAAGCACATCAGCTGTTGATCCACCAATTCCATTTTATTCCGAAAGATGTGGCAAGAAGTATGTAACCATCCCCCAAAAACAACCAGGGTAACATAGAGAAAATTATTTCCATTATAAAAGAAGTGAACTTATACAACAAAATTGAATTACCAGAATATGGTTATTTTTAGTTTATTTTATTATTGTCACATAACTAAAACATTCATTATATATATATATATATATATATATATATATATATATATATATATATATATATATATATAAGTTAAGAATAACATGTACATATATATGAGTTATATAATGTAATCCCGGCCCGAGTAATTGTAATTAATAGAATTTATTTCAATTACATTTTGCCCAACTCTGCTCTGAACTACTTGGGAATCATATACCTCAATGCAAAGGAAACATGAATAAAACTTATCTTCTTCGAAAAATCACAATGTGAGGGAAATAGAATTACAAATGACGTGATTCGAACACTTGATTTGACACAAAATTACAAATCTTACAAATTATGAAATTGGTTGAAAAAATTATGAAATTGATTGAAAAAATTATGAAATTGGTTGAAAAAATTATGAATTTGATTGAAAACATTATGAATTTGGTTGAAAAAATTATGAATTTAGTTGAAAAAATTATGAAATTGGTTGAAAAAATTATGAATTTGACTGAAAAAAGCTATAATCCTTAGGGTTAAGCTTGTAAATAATGTAAATGTATAAATAGAGCATTAGAAGGAAAAATAAATCAGTTGTTATCTAGACGTTGTGTGTTGTTCATTACGCCCACTTTCCTTTTTTTTTTTATCATTTTATTCTCGGCGATCGTAAGTGGTTCCCAAACCCAGGAGACTTCAGAAGAAGATTTTTGAGCAGACTTTACAGTATTTTTGTTTTTCGTTTCTTCAAGTTCAAACAGGTTTGAAATTTAATTTTATTTATTTATTTTCTCGCTTTCTGGTTTAGAAGAAAATTTTTCATTAATTATGACGGACATACCACCGATGCCTTCTGACACCCTCGCGGTTGCTCACGCCGCGTTGGAACTCCTGAAAATAAAAACGTAACAGCTCAGGATTTAAGGAGAGCGGTTGCTGACTTTGAAGGTTATGATGGAGAAGTGGGAGAACTTAACCATTTTATTAAAGGAGGGGACCGGCTGATGACACGGATCGAGACGAAGGTGGCAGAAAACCTTTTAGATAGGGCGGATGCGGCCACTCTGAAGTCCGCCTTGATATGTCGGGTGAAGAGGAAGGAGTGTGCTTAACCACATACAAGCAGACGAAGACACACCCCAATGTTGTGAAGGAGCGCTTGAAGAAAGCTTATGGCGGAGGGCGATAGACGCCTGAAGAAGATATTTTTCAGGTGTTCCGGGAAACCAAACGGCATCAATCAAACGGGCGCTACGCGGATACTCTCCTCATACATTACAATAAAATCACGGAGAAGATGAGGGAGACCGAAGATAGAGGACAAGTAGTGGCGAAGATGGCATTTTTTGCGACTATCTTAAAGGTACAATTAGCTCGAGAAACAGGGAAAAGAGAAGGTTTGCCTCGTGAAAAATCCTTTTTAGAGTGTGACCAAGAGATGGTAGATGCAGTTGCCCGAGACGAAGAGTTTCGGAGAAAAAGAGAGGAAGATAGCAGCTGGAACCGGGCCAGCTACAGAAGAAGAGAAGGTAGGAGGAGCGACCGGCGAGAGGAAAGGAAAGAGGCAGATTCCGGAAGACGACAATGGAAACCGAAAAGACGAAGAGAGACGGAAAGAAGAAACGGAAGAAGAGAGGTTGTCACGGTTGTGGTAAGACGGGACACCTGGTAGCCCGATGCCCGCGAACAAGGTGTTTTAAGTGCTGCTCGGAGGGACATATAGCGAGGCAACGTCCCTATATGAGCTGGCGAGGGGACAGGTTCCAAGGAGAGTCCATGGAAGTCAACGCACAGAGGGTATGAAGGCAAAGGAGGACTCACACCGAAACGTCGAGTGCGGCGGAAACATCCGAGACTGACGAAGAGAGGAGCGAACCGGGAGACACAGAGGAAAGAAGAGGAAGGGTGGCGCAGAGGACCAGAGGTGAGGTACTGAGGGCAGCGAGGAACCGAGGGCAGCGAGGAACCGAGGGCAGCGAGGAGAGAGCGGTATTATAGGAATGAGGGGAGTTCGCATGGAGAGGCAACCAAATAATAATAAACAATGTCAAGAGTGAGAGCGGTAGGTTGCCTATCATAAGAGTAGTGAAGGGAGTGAGGTGTTTGGTAGACACTGGGAGCTCGAACACCATCATGAGCCGGGAGGCTGCAGAAGCGTTCTGTAAATGAGAGAGGAGACCCCAGACTCAGGTATGTAACTGCAGACTGATTACACTTAACGGACCTTGTAAAACAAAGGGAGAGGTAGAATTGGGACTCGCGAAGTGGGGAGCGAGCAACGGTTAATTGAAGGTCCACATAGTGGAAAAGATGCCGCGTGAGTACGGGGCGATTATCGGTTGCGATCTCCTGGGGAGATTAGGGGCACGGGTAAAGTCGAAAAACGGGAGATGGACCGTTTGGATAGGCGATAAAGAATACCTCGGGAGACGAGAGTCGACGGGCGGTATGATAGGGGTGGTTGTGAGGACGACGGACTGGAGACAGACGCTGACGAAGGAGTACGGTGACATATTTTTCAAGGAGGGAGACATTCTCAGCGTTACAGGGGAGACAGTCCACGAAATACCACTAAAACAGGACAGAATAACTTACGTGAAGAAACCAAGATACCCACAGGCTTTAAGAGAACATTAGAGCTTAGAGTTAAGCTTGTAAATAATGTGAATGTATAAATAGAGCATTAGAAGGAAGAATAAATTAGTTGCTATCTAGACGTTGTGTGTTGTTCATTACGTCCCCTTTCCTTTTTTTATAATGTTATTTTTATATATATATATATATATATATATATATATATCTAGCATATATGTAATAATATATATCTAGCACTCACTTGATAAATTGCAGCTAAACATTGTTCTGATGATATTTGGTGCACTGCATCTATGATTCGGTCTCCTAATTGCTCTCTTGAGTTGATTGACACCGAATAAACATTCTGCTTCAAGGTTCCCCATACGAAGAAATCCATGGGTATCATATCAGGTGATCTGGGTGGCCAAGGTACTACTCCTCCACGTCCAATCCATCGTTGTGGATAATTTATATCTAGCCAAGCTCGAGCAACTCTGCTATAATGAGCTGGACATCCATCGAGTTGGAACCACATTTCAATCCGCTGCTGTAAGGGAATGTCATCTAAATAATTAGAAAAGTCGTCTCCAAAAAATGTGTAAACGTGATACCATTCAATCTTCCAGCTAAAAAATATGGTCCCACCAGTAATCCGTTCCAAATTCCAAGCCAAGCGTTAATAGCAAATTCATGCTGAAACCTATTCTCTCTAATAGCTCTGGGATTTTCAAGAGCCCATACATGATAATTTCTTTGATTAACAATTCCTCCTCTTGTAAAGGTAGCTTTATCGGTCCATATAATGTTTAATGGAAATAAATTATCATCACGAATTTTGTCAAGAAACCAGTTACTAAAATTCAATCTCTTGAGATAATCTTGAGGTAATAAATTATGAACTTTTTGAAGATGTTATGGGTAGCGATTATCACCTTTCAAAGTTCGCCATGTTGCTTGCCGCGATATTGCTAATGCAGCAGATGCTCTTTGGATGCTAGTCTTAGGATTGTTATCGAAGTGGCGTTGGACACAATTTCTTCTCCAATAATCTGCTCTTATTGCTTCCTGGAATTGGTTGCCTTCATTACGTATTATGAATGGCCCTGTCTCTCGTAGTCTATTAAAAGTTAACGAAAAGACTCGTCGATTAGGCACTCTTCTATTTGGATATCGGTGCGCATACTCCCGCACCGCTTCTAAAGCATTACCGTTACAGAAACCATACACAAAAATCATATCAGCGTACTCAACATTTGAATATGTATGCGGCATTGTGGCTGATGGTATTCACACAAAAATATCTGAGAAACTGACTGAAGACTGATTTAGGAATAATAATCCTAGAAGGAAGCCAAAATGTAAAAAAATAAAAGAATGTAAAGGATAACATTAAGTGTTTACATATCTCACTGCCTAGCCTGACGAACTTTGAAAGGTGATAATCTCTACCTGTAACATCTTTGTTTTGTTTCTTTTTTATTGCGATTTTCTCTAAAACTAAGCAAAAACGAGGACTTTTTGTCTTAGTTTTTCGGTCCCCTATAAGTTCCTGAAGTTTTGCCATTTAAATTCGGGACACCCTGTATATATATGTGTGTATTAAATAAAAATAAAGGGAAAAATGTATCTATACATACAAAATAATTAAGAAGTAAGTATAATATAATGAGTAACCTAAAAGATAGGGCGTAATAACCTCTGCTGTTAATCGCCCCATAACTTGATCCTATCCTACCTATCAACAGATAAGTGATAACAACAAAGATGAATGCGCGAGAACGGTGAGAGGCCCACTCTGTTCGAGATTCACGTACGCACTTACTCAATGTTCCGACACATTGTGTAAAGAATCCCATTCCGTTTGGGATTCAAAAAATACTAAATCGCAACATACGAGATGCAAGATTCATTGTCGCGGAGTATCTCAGATGCATGAAAATGAATCCGAGACGCAAAGAGTCCGAAAAATGAACCCCAATGCGTATCTGCTTGTAGACTATGCTGCGATGCAAAGAGTCTGCGACATGAATCCGAGCGTCTGAAACAAAGAGTCCGAACAAAGAATCTCAGTGCGTACTAGCCTTTATAGATAATGTTTGTAACTCAATCAAAAAAATTAATAACATAAAGGCGAAGGCATGAGGCGAGATGAAGGGGTCTGAGAAGTGGGTACATCCAACAAAAATAGCCTTGCCTCTATTTTTTGTCGACCTCGAGAGAACACCTGGAGGGAAGAAATTTATAACGTCAACAGACTTTACTACTCAAGCGTAACTATAGAAAAACCATATCCAAAGCGGGAAATAGTCCAGTGCCACACAAAAAGGTATTGCCATCCCGTACCACGCTGTGTAAAGTGTGGTGACAAGCATAAATCTGAATAATGCAATAAATCTAGACAAACGCCTGCAGTTTGTGCACTTTGCCACCTAGGGCACCCATTTTTATTAAATTTTAAAAAGACACGCTTAAAACAGAGATGGGTACTAGATAAAGCAAATTGGTCTCTTTTTTCCTCCTTAGTCCAACCTCCCCGTTCACCGCCTTCCGATATAAGTATTGACTTAGCATGTGAAAAAATTACGACCTCTATTATAAAAGCAGCTAAGGTGTCGATACCAAGGGTATCAGGTATGCCAAAAAGACCTCTAGTCTCTTGGTTTAATGATACTTGTAAATATGCAATAAATGATCGACGCAAAGCATACAAAAAATTCCAAAAATCCATGACTCAAAAAAACTTAATAGAATATAAAAGGCAGAGGGCACTATACAGGAAAATTCTCAACAACTGTAAAAATGAATCATGGAAAAAAATTGTCAACTCAATAAATTCGAATACAAATATGAATGATATATGGAGCAAAGTTCGTAAAACCACCAAAAACCCCATTTCCAGCCGTTATACCATTTCAGCTAATGGACAGTTGACTGACGACCCAAAATTTATTTCTATTACCTTTGCTCAATTCTTTTCGGAAATACATAATGTAAGCAAAAACTCTGCCAACATCAAACAAACTGAGCATCACAATTCTGATAATAACGAATCCCAAACAATAACATGTCTTTCTCCATGTGGGAATTTAAATACATCTTAAATTCCGTCAAAGGAACAACTCCTGGTCCGGACAACATACACCACGAGATGATAAAAAAAACCTGCCAAGCGAAACCCTAGAATGGGTTGCTCGCATTTTACAATCACGTCTGGTCCATTGTTCAATTCCCAAATTCCTGGCGTGACTCATTGGTAATTCCGATTCTGAAAAATGGAAGAGACAAACGGGAACTAACCAATTATCGCCCTATATTCCTCACAAGCTGTGTAAGTAAGATCATGGAACGTATGGTGAATAAAAGATTGATGTGGATTACAGAAAAGAACAATTTAATTCAACCCTTTCAATCCTGTTTTCGCAAGGGCAGAGGGACAATAGACCATTTGAAGGCTCTAGAAGCCGAAATCCAGTACGCCATTATAAATTCACAACATACTATCGCCGTTTTCTTTGATATGTACAAAGCATTCGACGATATAAGCCATCATGTGATCCTCAAAAAACTGTCATTCGTCGGAATCAAAGGTAAAATGCTTAACTACATTAGACAATTTCTAATAAATCGGAGATTTAGGGTTCAAATAGGTTGTGAACTGTCAGAAAATCACAAACAACTCAATGGAGTCCCACAGGGTTGTGTGATAAGCCCTACCTTATTTTGCCTGGCGATAAATGATCTAGGGATCACTTTACCAAGAGGTGTGAAGCCGCTACTATTCGCGGATGACTTAGCCATAGTTTGTTGATCCGAGAACACTGACATAATAAAAAACAAATTACAGGAAGCTATTGGACGAACACCTAAATGGGAACTCTCCACTGGTCTTAATTTTTCAACTGAAAAAAACCAAATCCATCCACTTTAACCGAAAAAGAAATACTCCCCCTCTCCTGAACTTATCTCGATAATTTTCTGATTCCGTACACAAATAATCATAAATTTCTAGGTTTAATGTTCGATAAATAATTAAATTGGGAATCACATATTTCCATATTAAAAATAAATGCTAAAAAAATACTAAAAAAAAAAAAAAAAAAAAAAAACCTGTACCACTTACAACCCATGAAGGGTCTCGGGTTCAGTACTTAGGTAGGCTGTACTGTTTCTAAGCCAACGGTTGTGAAAGGAGGTGATTTGGCCAGAATTCACGCTCAACCGCCAGGTTTTTTCCCCAAGTAAGGGTACCCACTTTTTAAGAGGCTGGGTGGGCCCCAGGAGGGTCTCCCGACCTCGAATCCGATCCACGACTGAAATAACAGAATATAAATTTTCTGCCTTCAGGCGGACTCGAACTCGGGCCCGGGAGCATGGTAGTCAAGCGCCTTACCCACTGAGCTACCGCGCCTCCTTAAAAAAATACTAAATATACTAAAATTTCTTAGCGGAACTTGTTGGGGTGCAGACAGACATACGATGTTAAAATTATATAACTCCTTGATATGCTCCAAGCTCGATTATGGCTCTTTCATTTATGGATCCGCTCGATATCCAATACTCACTAAGCTAGACTCAATCCACAATACTGGAATCCGAATTGCAACCGGCGCTTTTAGAACTAGCCCGATTCTCAGCATATGTTCTGAGGCTGCTTTTTCCCCACTTTCATTCAGAAGACAAAAAACTAGCAATAAATTATATCTCAAAACTATAATCACAGACCCAACACCCAACGTACAAATACATTTATAAATCGAAATTTCATGGAGCCTTTCAGAACAATACCAAGTCAACTCTTCCATTAGTTGAAAGAATCTATTCAGCAACAATAGCTCTAAAAAAAATAACTTTGCATAGAGAAAATCCATAGATACCTAAATATGTTACATAACTTAGACAAAACAGTTTACTTTATTTGGGTACCGAGCCACTTGGGAATGGTGGGCAACGAGCACCCTGATATTGCTGCTAAACAAGCCCTTGCACTCCCAGTCAGAGGAACTGCCATCTTGACTCCACAAGATATTAGCTCTTCTTTAAAAAATGAAGTTCATGATAGATGGCAGTCCATGTGGAACGACAGCCCACCTAGTAAACTGAAAACCATCAAAAAATCAGTCAAACCATGGACCACATCCGTTCGATCCAATCGTGGAGAGGAAGTAGTTTTGTGCAGGCTAAGGATAGGTCACACTAACCTTACACACTCCCATCTAATAAACAAGCAGCCACCGCCGAAATGCCAATACTACGGTGAGATAATCACTGTTAGTCATATATTCCAAGAATGTCCACACTATATAATGCAACTAAAAAATATAGGACTTGCACCCGGCATATTTCAAATTCTTGGAGATAATGAAAAAAATTTAAAAACTCTGTTCACCTTTTTAAAAGCACAAAATTTACTTAGTAAAATATAGACCCACCAAAAAAAAAAAAAAAAAAAAAAAAAAAAAAAAAAAAAAAAAAAAAAAAAAAAAAAAAAAAAAAAGAATTTAAGTGAAAAAAAAAAAAGAGTAATAATAAAAATAAAAAAAACATGTAAAATAAAAAAAAATAAAGAGAGTATGCTAAAAGTTTATAAAAAATCCACAGGCGTTTATGACCTTTGTAGTTTTACGCTTATAAACAATAACAAACAAACAAACCATTTTATGCCAAGAAATAATTTTAAACATAATAAAAGACGTTCAAAACTCCCGATTTCTTACAAAAGACTCATTTACATGACAGTTATCAGACCTATTTGGACATACGGAGTTGAGCTCTGGGGCTCAACTAAACCTTCTAATTCTTCTCGTATCCAATCCTTACAATCCAAAATCCTTCGAAAAATTCTTAATGCTCCTTACTTTGTTACAAATAAACTTATTCATAAAGATCTTAATGTCCCATATGTTGCTGATTTAGCCCAAACCAGATACCTATCCTTCCATAGTAAGCTCCGTTACCACTCCAATCCACTAGTCTCCCAACTTGCTTCCTATTCCATTCCTGATAATCCTCCAAGGCGTCTGAAAATAAGATGGCCTAGAGACCTTTTAGTATAGAATTTATTGAAGTGCTACTAGTGAATAGTTCTTCACATGTTATTTACATGCCATTGTATTTACTTTTCAACACATTTACTTGTTGTATATATTTTATACAGTTGTAAATTTCAATAAATAAAAAAAAAAAAAAAAAAAAAAAAAAACATAATAAACATTACAAAAATAACTATAATCCTAATTTTAAGCATAATTATAATCATAACCATAATCCTAATTTTAATTACAATCATAATACTAATCCTAATTATAATTATAATCCAAACCATCATCAAAATACTAATTATAACCCTAATCATTATAATAATCAAAATCCTAATTTTAATCATAAATCTATAATGGTCACCCTAATTATAATAAAAATTTTAATCAAAACTTTCAACAAATTAATGAAAAAGAACCAAGCCAAAATGGACGTTTTGACCATCAAGCGGGTAATAATTTCCAAGGTTTTAACAGGGAACAGCAAAGACAGAGGACTCCCTTTCCTACGGGACCGTTTAAACCCGACTCAGCGAATACCGTGTCGATGAGAACCGTCAGATTAAACAACCCACCTGTGAATCATGTTACGCATGATCAGGAGGAGATGAATGACATGAAGCAGAGATTAGACGCTCTTACTCAACGGTTCGATAATTTTTTAGACTTAGGGCAGCCGACAGAACCCTCGAATATACCTTAAATTTTACGGACCAATTACCTCAATTTAAACATTTTAAGGGACAGATTTGGCTTATTGATACCGGAGCTTTGAAAAATTATATTAATCCAGGTTCCTTACCCGAGGGAACTGAATTAAAATCGGAAGATTTTTTTATTAGGACACCTACAGAACGCGAAAAGGGCTCTACAACTGCTTGTATTGACCTTGCTCCAAATCTAGGACTTAATAATAAATTATTAGTTAAGTTTTATTACACTATAACACTGGCAGCTGTGTATTTCCCCCTCAGGTTTGCCATTTCATCACACATGTTGAATAGTTTCATCGAGAAACTGGGAAAATGTTTTGTCGCTGGTGGAGACTATAATGCCAAACACCAAGCTTGAGGCTCCAGTTTGTTTACTCCAAGAGGTAGAAATTAAAGATCTGTTCTCCATAAACTTTCGTTAGACACTATATCCCCAAATACTCCAACTTACTGGCCCACATCGAGACAGAAAACCCATGACTTACTTGATTTTTTCATCTCTAAAGGACTTCGCACCATACCTTACACAATAAGTAGCAGTTCCGATCTCTGCTCTGATGATTCCCTGGTTCATTTGACACTTTTTGATGAACCTATAAAAAAAGAGAAAAGATTATTCCTAAACCAAGGCGTTTTGGATTGGGATAGCTATCAATCCAAGTTAAATTCTAAACTGCTAATACCAATGCAACTAAAAACCGAAGACGAAATTTAAGAAGCAGTGGATGTATTTACCAAAGCTGTATAGGAATCTGCATGGGCCTCATCCGTTCCTAGAATGAACAAAAGAGGTTCTCTACCGAGTTACCCACAGTACATCAGGAACATGATCACAGCAAAGAGAAGGGCGCGAAAGGTATGGCAGAAAGACAGACTTCCATCAGACAGACGAACTAATTAATAAATTGAATAACGAACTGAAAAGACAAATTATGAAAATCAAACAGACCAAATACGATTACTACTTATCCAATATCATGACAGACGACGGAAGCTTATGGAGGCACACTAAAAAACGTTTAAAGCATCACGAGGTGATAGCGCCTCTCAGAAAAGAAGATGGGTTCTGGGTGGTGTCGGACAAAGAAAAGTCTGAACTCTTTGCTGAACATTTGTCGACTGTTTTTACACCACATACAGACTACCAAGACAATGAACATGAAAATTACCTACAAGAAACTCTAGAAGCTCCACTTCAATTGACATTACCACCACTGTCTTTCACTCCTTCTGATGTATTGCAAGTAATCAGAAAGCTATCACCAAAAAAAAGCTCCAGGATTTGACTTAATCACCGCTGACCTTCTCCAGAAAATGCCCAAAAAAGCTATAGTCTTTCTAACTACTCTGTACAACGCAATTCTCAGGACTACAAAATCCCCAGTTCAATGGAAATATTCTTATATTACCATGATACATAAACCAAACAAAAACACCGATTCACCTTCTTCCTACCGACCAATTAGCATACTTCCTTTGTGTTCTAAAGTTTTTGAAAAATTATTTTACCGACGAATACTAGACATACTGGCAGATAAACAAGTACTGCCTACACATCAATTTGGATTTCGTTTATTTCACTCAACAGTTCATCAACTACACCGTGTAACGGATTTCATATCAATCTCACTCGAGAAAAGACTACATGCTACTGGGGCATTTCTAGATGTTGCTCAAGCATTTGACAGAGTTTGGCATGACGGACTTCTTTTTAAATTGAAAAATCTTCTTCCTTTTACCTATTATCTGATCCTTCAATCTTTTCTCTCTGATAGATTTTTTTCTGTCCGACAAGGTTCAGAAATCTCCTCTATGTATCCAGTAAAAGCCGGAGTACCACAGATGTCAATACTAGCTCCACTGTTATATATATTCTTTACACTCACGATATGCCACTTAGCCCTCAAACATTGACAGCAACATACGCTGATGACACAGCAATATTAACTAGACATAAAGACCCCACAATTGCATCATTAACTCTTCAACACCACTTAACAATACTACAAGACTGGTTTAAACAATGGAAAATAAAACTAAACTACACCAAATCACAGCACATAACCTTTACACTCAGACAAGACTCTTGTCCACCTGTCTTCATCGACAATCAACCCATACCACAAACAAACGAAATTCATTACTTAGGACTTACATTTGATAGAAGAATGACCTGGGGCCCACACGTAAAACAAAAACGTCTCAGTCTAACCAAGAGATTAAAACTTCTGTATCCAATGCTTCATAAACGGTTGACATTAAAACTCCGACAGCGATTGAATACATACACTTACTTACTTAAACCCATATGGACATACGCCACACAAATATACGGGGCTGCAAAAAATACACACCTTAAAAAAATACTAATATTCCAATCAAAATTACTCAGAATAATCACGAAATCACCTTGGTACGTTTCAAACTACACAATTCACACTGATTTAGAAATACCCACAGTAAAGGAACATATATATGACCTTTATAGACGATTTCATGACAGACTTCATGGACATAACAACATACTCATTAATGACATGGCCACGACTGGCATACCTGGAAATACTCTCAGAAGGCTTAAAAGAAGCTCAAATAAATCTCTTTAACCATGCCAGGAGGAGGTACTATTGAGTACTAGTCTCCCACACGCATACAAGGCCTGTATTATTCAATTTCATCACATTCACTGATTGTTACCTTAATAACAGGTGTGAATTAAAATCTGAAAGAGAGAAAAAGAAAAAGTTTTATATTTTTCCTTTTAGTAGTGATTATAATATCTTCTTAGGATATGAAACAATAAAAGAACTAGATTTTAAAATCCATGGAAAAGATGATCATATTACTTTATTAGGAGACAAATTTAAAATAAATAATGGTTCGATTGAACATAATAATGTATACATAGTTAATGTTGTGTATTCATTATATGGACTCGGCCTGAACTCTATTAGGCCCTGTTAGATATGAACGTCCCAGCCAAGCTGGTACGGCTTGTGAAAATGACAATGTCGGGCTCGAGGTGTGCAGTACGAGTAGGAAAGGACTACTCAGATGATTTCAACACAAACTGCGGAGTGAGGCAGGGGGATGCTCTTGCCTGTATTCTCTTTAACTTTGCAGCAGAGAAAGCGGTACGTATGTCCGGAATCCAACTCCACGCAACCCTTTTTAACGGTACAGTTCAGCTTCTGGGATACGCTGATGACTTTGATATTGCTGCTAGATCGGAACGTGCACTGAGAGAGGCGGTCTTGGCCATAGAAGATGCAGCAAAGAAACTTGGGCTACACATTAATGAAGCTAAGACCAAGTACATGAGAGTCGGAGGAGATGGACCAGGGATTGGTCCATTTGTGGCTGGACCATATAATTTTGAAAATGTAAGTAGCTTTATCTACCTCGGGGCTGAGATCAACTCTGGACAGTCAACAGAAGGATAGCAACAGCGAGACGGTGCTACTTTGGCCTTGCGAAGCATTATAGAAGCAGGTTCCTGTCTAACAGGACCAAGATCACCCTCTACAAAACCTTGGTCCGTCCTGTTTTAACTTATGGATCAGAAGCATGGGCTTTTAAAAAACAGGATGAAAATAGGCTTCTGATCTTTGAAAGATCAATTTTGAGGAAGATTTTTGGTCTTGTTAAAGAGGGTGGAATTTGGAGAAGAAGAAGAAATGTCGAACTGGCTGGCCTGAATGGGGATGCAGACTTGGTAAAGTTTATCAAGATAGGACGACTTCGATGGGCCGGGCACGTCGCACGCATGGATGACTCGGCGATACCCAGGAGGATACTGTCCGGAAAGTTGCATGGGCGAAGAAAAGTCGGCAGGCCAAATGTGAGATAGGAGGATTCAGTGACACTGGACGCACGGACTCTGCTGGGAGTCCGAAACTGGAGAGCTGCTGCGTTTGACAGGATTGACTGGCGAAAGCTTTTGGAGGAGGCCCAGTCTCGGTGACGGGATGTAGAGCCACCGATGTATGTATGTATGTATTCATTATATGGAACAACTTGGATATACTTGAAATAAGACATTTAAAAGACATTAGCACAAACGTGTATTAACAACACAACTAAAAACATAGGAAGGTAATAATACATGTATATCAACAAGATGCAGAGCGCTCTGTGGGCTCATCTTGAATTAAGAAAGGGGGGATACAACATTCTCCCCTACATATCTAGAAAATACCACAATTCACTTTAACAACTTTTCACTTTAACTATTACATCAAAAAATCCCGGAATCGAAGTGGTAGGTTTCTCTGCCGAAGAGGTCGGGAGTGAATGTCTGCAGCCAGGTCTGGAATTGTTGCCTCCTGAAGAGTTGTTGGCGGAGCTGGGACAGATGGGTTTTGGTGTTCTAGATCCATCTCAGTCCTTGGTATTCTCGGTACGTTGAATGATGTGGAACGGTTTTTTTTTTTTTTTTTTTTTTTTGGCACAAGAGTTGAGCGAAGCTGGTCTATATGTCTCTTCACAGATCTGCCTGAATCCAGGGTGACATTGTAGTGGCGATGTCCAAGTTTCTTCTGGATATTTCCAAACTGCCAAATGTACTTATTGTTTAAAAACAAACGAGCCTGAACTCTCTCTCCCTCGGTAAATGTACGTGCTTTTCCAGAGGGTACCTTGTTTGGGTGCGGGTGGTATGGAAAAATTGCGTCAAGTTGTATTCTCAGCTTGCGTTGTAGGTATTGCTCTGCTGGTGATTTCCCATTTGCAAGTGGAGTTGCTCGATACTTGAACAAGATCTTTCGAAGTTTGTCACGAATAGGAGAAGGATCATTTGAGGCAGCACGTAGGCGTTGTTTCAATGATTGCACATTTCGTTCAGCAAGACCATTGGTAGCTGGGTGACCCGGGGCAATAAATTTTTGAAAAATACCATTAGAAGAACAATATCCACGAAACTCTTCACTTTGGAAAATAGATGCATTATCTGATACTAGAATATTTGGAAAACCATGAGTTGAAAAAATGTCATTTAATAAGGTAATGGTAATTGAACTGGATGGGGCATCTTTTATCACCTTTATTTCAGCCCACTTTGACTTGGCATCTATACAGAGTAGGAAGTTGTGGCCTTCGAACGGCCCCGCGTAGTCAATGTGCACTCTCTCCCAGTTATCATTGGGCTCATCCCATGAATGAACTGGTGCTCTTGTTGGGTTGGTTTTAGTGAGGCACAATCTTCACATCCTTTCACCAATCTTTCTATTTCCTGGTCAATGCCAGGCCAGTAAACATAGCGGCGTGCCAATTGCTTCATTTTCATGACCCCAAGGCCCACCCCTCTGAAAAATATTTAAAAAAATGAGAGACGGTTCATTATTGGTCGAAACCTTTAAGGGCACCCAATCCGAAATACTGCTTTCCTGTAAAAATTTTGGAGGACAATTACCCCCCATAATTCTCTCAATTATAGTAAGGGAATCATAAAAGTATATGATTTTCAATACTTAGATATTGAAGAAATTAAAAAAGAATTAAATAAAAAAATAATCGATATCATCAGAATTAAAATTTAAAAAAATGGTTCCGAAATAGCTACCCACAATTATATAATCACATTTCCAACACCTATTGCCCCAAAAACATTTAAGGTAGGATACCAGACTGTTCCGGTACAGCCATATATCCCTAATCCCCTTCGCTGCTTCAATTCTTTGGGTTTTAATCATCCAACCGCTCAATGTAAAAAAGAACCTGTATGTATACAGTGTGGAAAAGCAAAACATACTCAGGGAAACAAATGCGAAAGAGAACCTAAATGTATAAATTGCGATGGTTCTCATAACGCCTTAGATCGCACCTGTCAAATATTCCAAATGCATAAAGAGATCAAGAGCATACAGATTAACAATAAAATATCACAAATTGAAGCCAAAAAAATATATAAAGAAAGATACCCTAATTCTTTTAATAAATCATTTGCACAAATATTAAAAGAAAAAGTAAATGAAACCGAAAGAAAAGAAATCGGCATCCAAACCGATATTCCATTCTTTTATGGAGAAAATAAAAACAAATAATAAATACAGTTAACAAAAAATTAAAACACGCAGTAGTGATGATAAACATTTCATATCAACCGATATGTCTAGTGTGACTAGCATAAGCCCCGCCCTAACCCCTCCCCCCTCTCCCACCCTCTCTCCCTCCTAGCTCCAGCTCCACACTATCAAACTTTCCGCCACGCAGAGTAACTCGTTATAGAGCGGCTGGGACAGAAGTACATTAGAGTCTGGGGATAGGATATTCCACGAGCCGAGGATGGCCGATTCAACCCGAACCTGATGGCCGATTTTACCCGAACGTCCCCCACTACATTCTCTCGCAGCTCTCTTCTTACCTTGCGGATAGGATATTCCCGTCGACCTCGCTATTTCTACTGTAAGGCTAGAGTATGGGTATAGGATATTAATTAATTAGTAATATTAAAATTAACACTATACATTAATAATTACTATATATTAAAAAATTAATTAGTCAAAATATCATTTTTAATTAATCATTTAAATGTAGAAAAATTAAAACGTCTACCATTTGCCTGTCATTCCACTAAAATTCCTGTTATTCATAATATTCATAATTCATAAGACGGAAAAAAAAAAAAAAAAAATAGCGCAATCGGCCGAATTAAAAAATTAGGCGTTTATTTTTCAAAAATATTAGTCAAGAAATTTTTTAAACTAAAAACTGATTCCATTTTCAAATTCCTAGAGTAAGGCTAGAGTATGGGTATAGGATATTAATTAATTAGTAATATTAAAATTAACACTATACATTAATTTATACTATATATTAAAACTGCATAGATTAGCACAAATGCGGAGGTCGCAGGATATCTCTTTACTGAGATAATTCAAGTTATATTTTATCTCGGATATTTAAAAAAAAATTACTTTATGTCCACTGAAATTTGGAATAAACCCAATGTTTATTTTATTTCAAATAGAAAACGAAAATACAATTTTACCTGAAAAAAAAATCATTTCTCTACCTTGACTGAGAGCTGAGAAAAAAAATAAAACGTATTACAAAATTGCCTCCTTACCGTGCGGATAGGATATTCCAGTCGCTCTTACTATTTCATAATTCATCAGAAGAAATCTGAAAATACTGAATTCGGCCTACATAAAAAATTATGCTTTTATTTATTTTTCAAAAATATTGGTGAGTAAATTTTTGAATTAAAATCTTATTTCCGTTTTAGATTTCTCATCTCAAAAAACTGTCGTAAAAAAATTGGTCAAGCAAAATTTGTTAGCGTTAGGACTTTTTAGTATCCTATTTGGATGAAGTTTCGTATTTAGTTGGCTGTATTTTCCTTGATTTATTACTAAAAAATTCACATTTTAGTGCAAGAATCATGTCGATATCATTTATTAAACTCTAGATATAAAATAAATTATATTAGTGGTACTTTGATCCAACAAGATCCATGAGAAACTGACAATGAGTATATCCATCCCATGTTTGTTTATTCCATGTGGGTGAGATGGTTCACGGTTATCTAGAAAATATTCGCACTCATAGTACTGAAGTAAAACAGTAACAACATATTTCCTAGCAAACCTACACAAATATAGAAATGTTCCATTAAAATCTTTCTCTTATATTAACCACTTTTATAAGGTTTCGTTACCTACATTTTTTTTCTTAAATAGCATGAATGTATATCAATTTTTTTTGTTTGTATTTTATTTTTTGTCAATTAATTTTTATTATTTTATTTTATTTTTGATGATTGTAAGTAACTATTAGTTTTATTATTATTATTTTTATTATGATTATTTGTTTTATTTTTATCTCTTATTATTATTAATTGTGTATGTATGAGAACTTGTATATATGGTACGAATGAATTCTCTTTAGCACTGTTAGTTATTGCCCTTAACTGAGGCAGATTGTACATACATACATACATACATACATATATATATATATATATATATATATATATATATATATATATATATATATATATACACATATATAAAGGAGAAGAAGACAGGGATGCAGTCAAAGTAACACCACGTCAAAGAAGAATTCTTTAATACGTGCCAACGTTTTGACCAGCGTTGCAGGTCTTCTTCAGGGCCACCGAACCACACTTGTGAGAAGGACGATGACTGAACGTTTACGTGGTGTTACTTTGACTGCATCCCTGACTATCTTCTTCTCCATTCATCATCCAGTCAACCATACTTTTATCATCATAAATAAATAAATGTTAAAAAAAAAAAAAGAGAATAATAATAATATATATTATATAAATATACATAATAGCTTACTTTTTGCTTCTCACAACTGAGTTACTATATTCAATTACAAATACCATATTAATATTAGCAGCTATCTCTCCTAGTGATATAGCCGAAATCAATTGATAACTGATTTATTTGATTTTACCATACTTTCGTGTCCACCAATTCTGTTATATATAGTGGGATTTAGGTAAAGAATAATTATTACTATTACTGAGCATGATTTATTTAATATTTACGATCCTAGGTATACAAAAATACGAATGAACTTAACACATTCCATTTGAGGGTCAGCACACAAATCGTAATATTATACTTATTATACTATCGGGTATATATATATATATATATATATATATATATATATATATATATATATATATATATATATAGTGCTTCTTGAGTCGCCTTAGTGGGTCTCCTCTTTCAGATCTTCATTAGACGACCTCCCCAGTCTCTTCCGTCTTTTTTTAACTGAAATAATTTAGCCTTTATTTTACGCGCTATATAATTGAAGGCTATAGTTGAAACAAGTGTTGGCTATCTACTGGGGCTTGGGTATCTACTTGATTCTGCTTAGATAGGAGAACATTCAGGTCACTGATTTTTTTCATTTACCGTTTCAAACTTGCCTTGAAGGGATGGTAAATCTTCGTAAAGAGCCTGAACAGCAAAAATATCCTCAACAGTAGAGACTTTGATTTGGGACCAAGCGCTAGTTATATCAGCAAACACCGTTTCCCTCTTTGCCAATAGTTCTGCTAGAATAATGATATTTTTGTCTTCTACAGGCATTTTGAAAAATAGAGAATAAATAAATACAGAAATAAAAGGAAATTATAATATATAAGGCACAGAAAAGGAAAGGAGAAAAAGTTGCAAAATTGATTACACTAATTATTACGTAATTGTAACTGACGCCAGAGTATAGCAAGATGGCGGGGATAGTTACGAGACAAAGTGACGAGTACGTCACTAGAGTGGGAGTCGGTGACGTCAGATCACAGCTGACTGGTTGAAGATGGCCGACTATAGCGTCGGTTTTATATATGTAATTATTGGAAGTTATGAAACTTGGACAAAAAATAGGCCAAACCTTGCAATTTATACAAATTTTAATGTAAAAATCTTTAATATTAGTAAAGCACAGAAATGAGTGGGTGATTACTCGCCCCAGAGCTGCAAAAACACTTGTTTCAAAGTTGCACAATGATATATACGGCCCGGATCGGACCAAAAATGTATAGGAAAAAAATGATAATGTCCGAAACGAAAAACCCGCCTCGGCCTCCAGAAAATGGACTGTATGGGAAAATATGAAAACGAGGTTTTGCACCTGTGTGGAGATTTTATTTAGAAGGTAGCATAAACAAATAGTACATAAGAAACTTCTTACCTTATTACTGCCGCCGACGGTCTGTCCGGGGGCCCCCGGAATCCTTACGGTCTGGCAAATGCTTCTCCTAAGCTGCAATATTTGTCTAGGCTCTCCTCCTCTTATGTCACCACTCATTAGGGGAAGAACTAAATCTTTAATGAACGTCACAGGAAATGAGATCACTTTTAAAAGAGGAATAGGGTCCTGGAAGGCAATTTCACCTTGGTCATAAAAGCGATGGAAGACCATGAGGTCTTGGGCAATTTTAATAGGTGCGTACTGGAGCACAGACGCTAGAAGAAAGAGGAATATTCTAGTAGGGATTAAGGAAGATAAGGGCTAGTTACCTAGAGGTCTATAGAGTGCGTCTATATAAACGATATACTAGATCTTTTCTCCTTTCCCCCCTCACAAAAGCGCCGATTGGCGCGAACAGTATCCTATTTGGATGAAATTTCGTATTTAGTTGGCTGTATTTTCCTTGAATTTTTACTAAAAAAATACACATTTTAGTGCAAGAATCATGTCGATATCATTTATTAAACTCTAGATATATAACTCTAGATATAACTCAAATTCCGGTTATTCATAATATTCATAATTCATAAGATATCATTCATATTCAATAATGTCAATAAACAAAATCTCTTTGTTAAAGTTAAATATTGATATGTTGCTATTTTCATTTCCTAACTTGAGAGATGTTACTAGAAGGTAAGACATTACTTTCAATATTCTTTTTTTTTTTTTTCTTTTTTTTATCATCATTGTTTGGTATACATTTGGTTTTATAAATGGTATATATTGTACTGGAGCAGAGGTTGGTTTAATGTCCACCTTAATATACTTTACAACATTAATAGGAACACAATTATGTTAACTGTTAACAATTGATAAATAGTTGAATTTTTTTCTTGCAAATTAGAGTTAATTTTGCGCTTCACAGCCAATGAATTCAATGCTGGCATAATTGGTTTTATGAAGTTGTCAACAACTTCTAGTTCATCAAAGGAATTAGACCTGTTGACAAATTCCAGGACCCTTTCTAATTTTTTCTGTAATGCGGCCTTGTAGATGTCAATACTGCTGCTTCTGGTTTTGCTCACTTCTTTAACAATAGCTTCCTGTTCTTCTTTGTCCGAGTTTAAGTCTATGACCAAATCGGGCTCATTGTCTTCACTAGGAAGTTTAGACTCGGCAGTTTTTTTAATGTTACTGCATAAATAATGTATGTGTTTGCACATATTCCATTTGATAGTGGAATCTGGGCAAGAACATACATATTTATGCAAGCAACAAGAACATTCGTCGCAACATAATTTGCAATTTTGACAACTATCATTGACTAATTCTACTTTGTACAGCTCGGTTCCCTTGCTGGAAGCAATAGTCCAAAATCCATCATCGTTCTTTATAATTTCATTTGACGTATTGATTGCTGCTCTATGCCTTTGTCTTATTTCTTTCAGTTTTGCAGTTAACTTCCCTTTATTAAGGATGATTAGTCTGTCAAACAGTTAATCTTTTATTAGGCGCATAATGGCATGAATAGCTTTGTCCAGACTTTTTATATTTTTCCCATGTAAATACACATATTTCAATGTTTTATGCATTCTTTCCAAATGCATATTGGTGTTTAGTCCAGCGTGTTTTCTAAAACAGTAAGCCCATTCACCAGGAGAATCTAGATACCCCCTAAAATATTCTCCAAACCTTCTTGTTTCTTCGCGTGATAGTAATTCACTATTGATTTGTTTTCGCATTATCACGAAAGCGATTTCGTCCCGTTCTTCGATAAGAGTCCTTATTGTTTTATAAATTTAAACTTGTATAGTTTTATCTGTGATTTTATTTAAATTTTTTCTCCAAGCTCGGTCAACGTGCCAGGAACAAAACAAACGTTTTTCTGCCGGGATTATGACATTCTTCCAGGCATTATAAAAACTTTCAGCCATATCTGACATAAAAACTTTGGGACCAATAGCCTCTCCACTAATACTTTT
Organism: Euschistus heros; assembly: GCA_003667255.2. Lineage (NCBI taxonomy): Eukaryota > Metazoa > Arthropoda > Insecta > Hemiptera > Pentatomidae > Euschistus > Euschistus heros. Next base: position 862,549 of record RCWM02000348.1, on the reverse strand, counting down.
TATTGTTTCATAAAATATCTCCAAAGCTTTTGTATCATTTCTATTTGTTACGAAAAACTCTACTGGATGCCCTGGCGCATGTCATCAATAACTAAACATGTAATTAATTCGAAATTATATGAGTTTAATCCGTGTGTTCCATCTATGCATATGTAATCACTGTCGAATTTTCGAAGTATTTCTAATTGCGCATCGTTAAAAAAAATTAGGCAAAAATCTTCTTCTTTCAATGCGAAATTCAAATAAAACCTCTTCTCTACCATGGTCTGTTCTGGTATTAACTTGATAAAAAAAAAAAAATGTATAATCATTACGATCTGGAGCATAAAATATTAATTAAAAAAAGCGACGAATTCAATTTGCGTTGAATCTTGGATAAAAGATATGGTAGCAACGTCATCTCTTGCACGCTATTATAAGCCCCAATGGAAGTTATGTGCCAAATACAATTTTTTGAAAGAAAAAGATTTTTGCCTAATTTATTTTACCGATGCGCAATTAGAAATACTTCGAAAATTCGACAGTGATTGCATATGCATAGATGGAACACACGGATTAAACTCATATAATTTCGAATTAATTACATGTTTAGTTATTGATGACATGCGCCAGGGCTTCCAGTAGCGTTTTTCGTAACAAATAGAAATGATACAAAAGCTTTGGAGATATTTTATGAAACAATAAAAAGTATTAGTGGAGAGGCTATTGGTCCCAAAGTTTTTATGTCAGATATGGCTGAAAGTTTTTATAATGCCTGGAAGAATGTCATAATCCCGGCAGAAAAACGTTTGTTTTGTTCCTGGCACGTTGACCGAGCTTGGAGAAAAAATTTAAATAAAATCACAGATAAAACTATACAAGTTTAAATTTATAAAACAATAAGGACTCTTATCGAAGAACGGGACGAAAACGCTTTCGTGATAATGCGAAAACAAATCAATAGTGAATTACTATCACGCGAAGAAACAAGAAGGTTTGGAGAATATTTTAGGGGGTATCTAGATTCTCCTGGTGAATGGGCTTACTGTTTTAGAAAACACGCTGGACTAAACACCAATATGCATTTGGAAAGAATGCATAAAACATTGAAATATGTGTATTTACATGGGAAAAATATAAAAAGTCTGGACAAAGCTATTCATGCCATTATGCGCCTAATAAAAGATTAACTGTTTGACAGACTAATCATCCTTAATAAAGGGAAGTTAACTGCAAAACTGAAAGAAATAAGACAAAGGCATAGAGCAGCAATCAATACGTCAAATGAAATTATAAAGAACGATGATGGATTTAGGACTATTGCTTCCAGCAAGGGAACCGAGCTGTACAAAGTAGAATTAGTCAATGATAGTTGTCAAAATTGCAAATTATGTTGCGACGAATGTTCTTGTTGCTTGCATAAATATGTATGTTCTTGCCCAGATTCCACTATCAAATGGAATATGTGCAAACATACATTATTTATGCAGTAACATTAAAAAAACTGCCGAGTCTAAACTTCCTAGTGAAGACAATGAGCCCGATTTGGTCATAGACTTAAACTCGGACAAAGAAGAACAGGAAGCTATTGTTAAAGAAGTGAGCAAAACCAGAAGCAGCAGTATTGACATCTACAAGGCCGCATTACAGAAAAAATTAGAAAGGGTCCTGGAATTTGTCAACAGGTCTAATTCCTTTGATGAACTAGAAGTTGTTGACAACTTCATAAAACCAATTATGCCAGCATTGAATTCATTGGCTGTGAAGCGCAAAATTAACTCTAATTTGCAAGAAAAAAATTCAACTATTTATCAATTGTTAACAGTTAACATAATTGTGTTCCTATTAATGTTGTAAAGTATATTAAGGTGGACATTAAACCAACCTCTGCTCCAGTACAATATATACCATTTATAAAACCAAATGTATACCAAACAATGATGATAAAAAAAAAAAAAAAAAAAAAAAAAAATATGAAAGTAATGTCTTACCTTCTAGTAACATCTCTCAAGTTAGGAAATGAAAATAGCAACATATCAATATTTAACTTTAACAAAGAGATTTTGTTTATTGACATTATTGAATATGAATGATATCTTATGAATTATGAATATTATGAATAACCGGAATTTGAGTTATATCTAGAGTTATATATCTAGAGTTTAATAAATGATATCGACATGATTCTTGCACTAAAATGTGTATTTTTTAGTAAAAATTCAAGGAAAATACAGCCAACTAAATACGAAATTTCATCCAAATAGGATACTGTTCGCGCCAATCGGCGCTTTTGTGGGGGGGGGAAAGGAGAAAAGATCTAGTATATCGTTTATATAGACGCACTCTATAGACCTCTAGGTAACTAGCCCTTATCTTCCTTAATCCCTACTAGAATATTCCTCTTTCTTCTAGCGTCTGTGCTCCAGTACGCACCTATTAAAATTGCCCAAGACCTCATGGTCTTCCATCGCTTTTATGACCAAGGTGAAATTGCCTTCCAGGACCCTATTCCTCTTTTAAAAGTGATCTCATTTCCTGTGACGTTCATTAAAGATTTAGTTCTTCCCCTAATGAGTGGTGACATAAGAGGAGGAGAGCCTAGACAAATATTGCAGCTTTGGAGAAGCATTTGCCAGACCGTAAGGATTCCGGGGGCCCCCGGACAGACCGTCGGCGGCAGTAATAAGGTAAGAAGTTTCTTATGTACTATTTGTTTATGCTACCTTCTAAATAAAATCTCCACACAGGTGCAAAACCTCGTTTTCATATTTTCCCATACAGTCCATTTTCTGGAGGCCGAGGCGGGTTTTTCGTTTCGGACATTATCATTTTTTTCCTATACATTTTTGGTCCGATCCGGGCCGTATATATCATTGTGCAACTTTGAAACAAGTGTTTTTGCAGCTCTGGGGCGAGTAATCACCCACTCATTTCTGTGCTTTACTAATATTAAAGATTTTTACATTAAAATTTGTATAAATTGCAAGGTTTGGCCTATTTTTTGTCCAAGTTTCATAACTTCCAATAATTACATATATAAAACCGACGCTATAGTCGGCCATCTTCAACCAGTCAGCTGTGATCTGACGTCACCGACTCCCACTCTAGTGACGTACTCGTCACTTTGTCTCGTAACTATCCCCGCCATCTTGCTATACTCTGGCGTCAGTTACAATTACGTAATAATTAGTGTAATCAATTTTGCAACTTTTTCTCCTTTCCTTTTCTGTGCCTTATATATTATAATTTCCTTTTATTTCTGTATTTATTTATTCTCTATTTTTCAAAATGCCTGTAGAAGACAAAAATATCATTATTCTAGCAGAACTATTGGCAAAGAGGGAAACGGTGTTTGCTGATATAACTAGCGCTTGGTCCCAAATCAAAGTCTCTACTGTTGAGGATATTTTTGCTGTTCAGGCTCTTTACGAAGATTTACCATCCCTTCAAGGCAAGTTTGAAACGGTAAATGAAAAAATCAGTGACCTGAATGTTCTCCTATCTAAGCAGAATCAAGTAGATACCCAAGCCCCAGTAGATAGCCAACACTTGTTTCAACTATAGCCTTCAATTATATAGCGCGTAAAATAAAGGCTAAATTATTTCAGTTAAAAAAAGAACAACCCAGTATAACCACTACAACTGTTGCCAGCCCTATTCATTTGGCTCAAAGTGCTTTCTCCTTACCACCTATCAATTTACCAACCTTTTCAGGCGACATACAGCAGTGGCCTGAATTTTTCTCGTTGTTCACGACAACCCGACTCTAACCCCCATACAACGCTTTCATTATTTAAGATCCAGTTTAAAGGAGAGTGCTCTTTCCGCAATTTCTAACTTTCAACTCACAGCCAAAAATTACGACCTTGCTTTTTCAGCTCTAGTACACAGGTTCCAAAACCCCAGGAGGGTAGCCCAGGCATATTTAAACCAAATCTTACACTTTAAGCCCGTCAGTTCAAATTCATTAAATAACTTAAAAACTTTTCTTGAGGTATGAATGAATGAATGAATGAAAATGAATGAAAATAAATTTTATTCTGGCGCCTTTGCCCCTTAAGAATAATTACAATGAACAATTAATGGCTACCTAGCATACCGTATATATAATTAAGAATATATGATAAAAGCAAAGAAAATATAATAAAATTAAATTAGGAATTTAAACGAAATTCAAATTACAATATAAAAGTATTGTTACATATTTTCAAATATCACACAAAAAAAAAATTACATCTTGAGGTTAGAATCTAAGATAAGTTACCAAAACAAAAATAGAGAAAATTAAACAAAACTTAATGAAATCAAATACAATAATCAAAGCACATATAAATTATCTGGAAAGATAATGTGTCTCATCTGATAAATAATATAAATTATGCCAAACCCAATTCAGTGCAATAGCACTAGACTAATACTGTACAAAATCAATATTACTTCTGAATGTTCATATCTCATTTTAAGAGATATTTTCTCCATCTATACGACTATTAGATTGAATATCTAACAGGTAACTGAAAAGTCGGGATTTGAAGCTGTTATGAGAGGAGGAATGGCGAATGATGGAAGGGAGGGAATTCCAGAAGTTGGAAGCTCTGGATATAAAGGAACGTTTGAAGGATGTTGTGTTGAAAGGAGTTAGGTAGAGGTCTGAGGAACGGGCTCTGGTTTTGCGGGAACTCACTGACGATTTTAATGTTAAAGCTTTCAGGATATAGGAAGGAGACTGTGAGGAAAGAGATTTGTAAAGGAACGAACCAAGAAAGTACTGTCGACGGAAGGAAGGGAATAACCATTTTAATTTGGTGTAGTGGTGGGAAATATGTTCGTGCCGTGGTATTCTCAGAACGAATCTCAGGTACATCTAAATTCGGTGCAGGCTATCAAGGCGCTACCAATTGACGATTTAGCAAATTTTATTTTGTTAACCCTCGCATTAAATAATCTAGACCCCCGCACATCTAAGGCTTTCGAGGATCAAAATTCTGCTAAATCAGTTCCGATTTTCGATGACTTGCTAAATTTCATTATCAAGCAAATTAAAACCCTGGAGATTATTTCTCCCCCCATCAATCTACATAGAAATACTAAAGTTAATTCGCTAATTGCTAGCATAGTCCTGATACTTCACCATCAGATAGAACTGCCGCACCTTCTAATTCTTTTAACCTCAAATGCATTCTTTGTCGTAAGCCGCATTCCTTGTCTTCCTGTTTCGTATTTTCTCATCTCACTCGAGATCAAAAAATTGATTTCCTCAAAAGCCATAAACGGTGCTTTAATTGTTTGGGTCCGCACCTTAAGGGTAATTGCAACTCCAAATTTTCGGGTCGTAAGTGTAATTCACCAGAGCATCACACACTATTGTATCCCGTCAAAGCAGTAAATTCAAATCTCTATTTGAATTCCGCGCCTAGTCGCGCATCAGCTCATGCTGATCACATCTCAAGTGAACCGGCATCCGTTCCCACTGGTCAAGCATCAGTTGACGCCTCCTTATCTCTGAGTTGTAGTACTTCCGGAAGTCACATGACTTCACTCCTAGGAACCTTCCGTGCACGAATCTTTAATTCTCACTTGGGTTACGTTCCAGTCCGTGGGGTCATCGATCCGGGGTCGCAGCTATCATTTATTTCCGAGCGCCTCTGTGACCAGTTGGGTCAAAAAATCCAGGGTATGCCCATTACCGTGGCAGGTATAGGTGGGCGTTTTCCAATTCTCATGGCACAGTTTCGTGCCACATCTTCTCCACATTTTCTCAGAGGCACATTCTTGTAAACCCGTCCGTGGTTCCTCACATCGCTAACCATTTGCCTCCCAAGAACCTTACTCCAGAAATTGCTCGCGCCTTTGAACATTTGCGTTTGGCCGATCCTGACTTTCATCAATCAGACAAGATTGACCTTCTCTTAGGTGCCGATGTATACCCGCAATTATTATTGCCTCACCCGTTTAATCCAAGCTCTATTGGTCCAATTGCTGTCAGTACCATTTTTGGTTGGACAATCATAGCTCCTGTCCATACCCCGTCGCGGAATCAATTCACTACCTCTTTAATTTCTGTTTGCCAGATTTCCCAAGATTTCCATGATTCTTCAAGAACTGAAAATATTGAAAATATACCATTTGAACAACCCCTGAGTACAGACCATAAACACTCAAATGTTTCTGACATTTCAGAAAACAGTGACCCGTTTATTATAACCAATACATGTAGTCACAGACTAAATCGTGACAATGTTCCCCAGGAAATACAAATGAATAATCAGGGTGATTTGTTAAACTTAAATCAAGTTTCAAAATTCAATAACATCAATAAAACAAGTGGGGCTGATAAAAATGTTAGTGATTCATCTGATGAAAGGTCTTTCATTTCCCTTACAGAAGAGGATAATTACATCTCATCCTCAAACAGTCACTATTCTTTAGCCAATCAAGATTGTCCAAAATTCCTTCCTGTTGAAAATAAAAATAATAAAGAATCAGTATGCATACATAGCAAGAGTAACCAAGATAGTGTAGTAAGTAAACTTCATGTCTCGAATCCTATTGAACCCACCTTTTTAAAACCACCAGTTGTCGATTTCAAAGGGTCTGTGCGCTCTAAAATTTCAATACTCGACAAATTCTCCCCAGTAGGGTTTGCTGATGTTTCTTCTGTCGCTAATCATGCCCATATTGACTCTAGGGACCTTACCTCTACTCATTACGCGCAGACCAACAATTTCTGTTTAGGGACTCAAGATCCCTCCTCTTTGACCAATTGCCAGGAGCATTGGCCTCCTCCTTATCGTGACACCGACTTAAGCACCAAGCCATTACCGGATCTTAAGTCTACTCCCATTGCGCTCATCGCAAATGAACCTGACCATACCTTTAAACATTTTTCTGGGTCTCTCCTTAATATCCGTGCCGATAAGCCGGCAAAGCCGCCTTGTTGCCGTACTCCTTTCATCGATTGCCTGGGGGTCCTCAGGGTGGGCGGCATACTTGACAACGCCGTTCTAAATTATAATTCACAACGTTATAAGTGGACTTCAAATTCTAAGCGCCGTTGTGGAACCAAGAAACAGGGCGACGTTGTTGTGAGCAAGGGACTGAACAGCTCCTCACTCTCCCGGCCTTTGGCTCTTTTTTCCGAGCTCAAGCCTGATGGTGCTTCACGAGCAGCCACCTTTGAGACTTCTACCGGCACTCTCACTAGACCCGTGAACAAGCTCATTCCGCTCCCGGAATGACGTCCTTTTGCATTGTATAACCTTTTTACAGTTGTGCTATTTTTGTTTCTTATTTTGTATAATTGATTACCCAGGAGTACTGTTTTTATTTTCTTTACATTATATAATTGATGCCCAGTTGGGCTGTTTCCTTTTCTTTACATTGTATAATTGTGCTCCCATTCATGTTACAATATTTTTATTTTATTTTTTTTTGTCTTTATCTTCCCCTTCACTCAAGTTGAGCTTTCGTTTCTTTATTTTATTGTATAAATTCTTTGCTGCCTGCCCACCATTTTCATTGTATAACTTTTGGAATAAAATTGGGCAACATCCCAATTTTGGTGGGCGGTGTGTTCGCGCCAATCGGCGCTTTTGTGAGGGGGGGAAAGGAGAAAAGATCTAGTATATCGTTTATATAGACGCACTCTATAGACCTCTAGGTAACTAGCCCTTATCTGCCTTAATCCCTACTAGAATATTCCTCTTTCTTCTAGCGTCTGTGCTCCAGTACGCTCCTATTAAAATTGCCCAAGACCTCATGGTCTTCCATCGCTTTTATGACCAAGGTGAAATTGCCTTCCAGGACCCTATTCCTCTTTTAAAAGTGATCTCATTTCCTGTGACGTTCATTATAGATTTAGTTCTTCCCCTAATGAGTGGTGACATAAGAGGAGGAGAGCCTAGACAAATATTGCAGCTTAGGAGAAGCATTTGCCAGACCGTAAGGATTCCGGGGGCCCCCGGACAGACCGTCGGCGGCAGTAATAAGGTAAGAAGTTTCTTATGTACTATTTGTTTATGCTACCTTCTAAATAAAATCTCCCCACAGGTGCAAAACCTCGTTTTCATATTTTCCCATACAGTCAATTTTCTGGAGGCCGAGGCGGGTTTTTCGTTTCGGACATTATCATTTTTTCCCATACAGATACTAAAAAGTCCTAACGCTAAAAAATTTTGCCTGACCAATTTTTTTACGACAGTTTTTTGAAATGAGAAATCTAAAACGGAATTAAGATTTTAATTCAAAAAATTCCTCGCCAATATTTTTGAAAAATAAATAAAAGCATAATTTTTTTTGTTGGCCGAATTCAGTACTTTCAGATTTCTTGTGATGAATTATGAAATAGTAAGAGCGACTAGAATATCCTATCCGCACGGTAAGGAGGCAATTTTGTAATAGGTTTTATCTTTTTTCTCAGCTCTTAGTCAAGATAGAGATATTATGAATAACAGGAATTTTAGTGGAATGACAGGCAAATGGTAGACGTTTTAATTTTTCTACATTTAAATGATTAATTAAAAAAGATTTTTTGACTAATTAATTTTTTAATATATAGTATTAATTAATGTATAGTGTTAATTTTAATATTACTAATTAATTAATATCCTATACCCATACTCTAGCCTTACAGTAGAAATAGTGAGGGCGACTGGAATATCCTATCCTCACGGTCAGGAGGCAATTTTGTAATACGTTTTATTTTTTTTCTCAGCTCTCAGTCAAGGTAGAGAAATGATTTTTTTTCAGGTAAAATTGTATTTTCGTTTTCTATTTGAAATAAAATAACTTTCTTTATCTTTAAAACTCGACCTGGTTTGAGGATGCTCAAAAAATATGACCAAATTCAAATAAAATCCCCTGTAAATTAGTGGGAAATTTTTTTAATGGAAAACTGACCTCAGATCTGGATTCAGCGCACAAGAAAACCCTTACACGTTAAATTTGATCAAAATCGGAAAATCTATTTTTTTTAACCCCTTTCACCATTTTTTGCGGTTGAGATTTTAGCAACCACTTCTAACGGCTGTAACATTTGCTGTGGTCAACCGATTAAAAAAGTAGATGCATCACTAGAATCAGCGTGCGTTCCGCTTTCTATTAGTGTGTATAACATTGGGTTTATTCCAAATTTCAGTGGACATAAAGTAATTTCCGTTTGTAATTTATACCTACCACAGGATCGTACTATAGAAACCCAGCATTTACTTGATATTTTCAACCAACTGCCGCGTCCTGTACTTTTGGTCGGAGATCTAAATGGTCATAGTCCGTTGTGGGGATCCCGAGATTTAAACATACGTGGAAAAGTAATAGAAAATTTTATTGAATTTTCTGACTTACTTCTACTAAATACAACGCAACCTACTTTCCGGTAGTTACGGGGCATTTTCTGCCCTCGATCTATCTCTTTGCAGCCCTACGCTCTACAATAATCTAGACTGGACTGTACTTCCCGATCTACATAGTAGTGACCATTTCCCAATCCTTATAAAATTCCTTACTTTAAATCCAACATGCCAAGTAAAACCCAGATGGATCTTAGACAAAGCCGACTGGCTTGAATTTACGTCCTTAGCTACCCCACCCGAAAACTCGCCATATGATCTGAGTATCGAAGAAGGACGCCAAGCAATAAGTAACTCTATCATTCAAGCAGCACAAGCAGCAATACCGATGACGTCCGGTTTCCCAAAAAGACCTGCGGTCCCATGGTTCAACGAAGCCTGCAAACAAGCCCTTAAAAACCGTCGTAAGGCTTGCAAAAAGTTCCTCAGATGCATGACCTCTGATAATTTAATTGAGTACAAAAAGCAAAAAGCCATCTGCCGTATGACCTTTAACCACCATAAAGCTGAATCCTGGAAGAAATTTGTAAATGGCATAAATTCCTCCACTAGCTCTAGTACGGTTTGAAATAATATTCGAAAAATCAACTCCAAAAGTTCTTTATCCCGCTTTACCATTTTAATCAACAACCAGCTATCCGAAGACCCATTAAACGTATCAAATATCTTTGCCGACTACTACTCGCAAACATACAATTCCAGAGATAATAACTTAAATCTAAATTCTGAAAAAAATGAACACCAAAATACTGCAGCCGATACAAATCACTATAACATAACTTTTACGATATGGGAACTGAATTATATACTAGACAATGTAAAAGGCAGCTCACCCGGCCCTGACAATATCCATTATGATATGATAATAAAACTACCAAAAAATACTAAACAGTGGTTACTGGACTACTATAACCACATTTGGCAGTCCAGCATATTACCTAAAGCCTGGAAGGATTCAATAGTTATTCCAATCTTTAAAACCGGAAAAGACAAACTCGTCCCATCCAGTTACCGCCCAATATTTCTCACAAGTTGCCTCTGCAAAGTGATGGAGAGAATGATTAATAAGAGGTTAATGTGGGTTTTAGAAAAATACAATCTCATCCAATCATTTCAATCAGGATTCCGAAAAGGCCAATCAACAATAGATCATCTATTGACTTTAGACACAGAAGCGCATATGCATTTATAAGCGGTCAATAAATGATGTCAAGTCTTCTTTGACATGCAAAAGGCCTTCGACAACATAAGCCATACAGTCATACTCCATAAATTATTATCGATAGGAATCCAGGGACAAATGTTTTCATTCATTAAACAAGTCACTTCAGAGTACGGATCGGATGCGAATACTTTCAATATCTCCGGCAGAACAATGGAGTTCCTCAAGGATGTGTCCTCAGCCCAACACTTTTTCTACTTGCTATTAACGATTTAGGGCTTAACCTGCCAAGAGGAGTTAAACCTCTTCTATTCGCTGATGATTTAGCAATATTCTACCGATCAAAAAGTATTCAGGATATCCGACTCAAACTACAAGAGACACTGAAGCGAATCAAACACTGGGCAACTACAATTGGTATTCAATTTTCAAATGATGAAACAAAATGTCTCCACTTCAGCCGAAAACGAAATACACCCCCATCACCCGAACTGTTTTTAGGAAACTCTCCGATACCATACACAAATCAACATAGATTTTTGGGTCTAACTTTTGATAAAAGACTGAACTGGGAACACCATATATCTCGCCTAAAAACTATCGCCACTAAAAAACTTAACATTATCCGTGTTCAGAGCAATACCAAATGGGGTGCCGACAGAATGAGCTTGCTTAAAATTTATCAAGCATTGGTTCAGTCCAAAATTGACTACGATTCCTTCATTTACAGTTCTGCCCGTTACCGTGTTCTTACCAAGCTAGATACTGTCCATCATGCCGGAATTCGAATCGCTACAGGGGCATTTCGTACAGCCCAATTCTTAGCCTGTGTTCTGAATCGGGATTATCACCACTTCTATTTAGAAGATTAAAACTAGCTATAACCTACGCTTCAAAAATACACTCACAGACAGGACATCCGACTTACAAATACATTTTTTATTCCAAATATTCCAATTACTTTAGACAGAAACAAAATTCAACTCTTCCGTTATCAGAAAGGATCTCCTCAGCTATCTATTACCTCAAAACTATCAAACTTAGCCTATCCGAAAATGATATTCCACCATGGACCCACCAGCGTCCTAATACAATTCTCGACCTCACTAAGTACTCAAAGAAAAATACTGAGCCATCCAAATTCAAAGACCTCTTTTCCCGCCTTCTAAATGACACACCGGAATCATTTATAATTTACATTGATGGTTCAAAATCTGACAAATCTGCATCATCCTCTTTCGTTACTAAAGATTCAACCAACAAAATAAAACTACATAAATTATCCAATATTTACTCGGCCGAACTAAACGCAATAGCAGCAGCACTCCATTTTTGCATGACCCTCGCTTACAATAGTATAATTATAGCCACTGATTCACTGAGTTCACTAAAAGGCCTAGATTGTATGTATCCCAAACATCCCAAAATCCCGGTTATACACTCCTACTTATCCACTATAAAAAGTTTAGGCAAAACAGTAAAGTTTATATGGATCCCGAGCCACGTGGGTATTGTGGGCAACGAGTTGGCCGATCTAGCTGCAAAGGAGGCTCTCGAACTACCGGGGCGAGGCAAGATCGCACTAACTCCATCTGATCTACGAAAAGCCCTAGAAAAAGAAATCGATGATAGATGGCAGTTTATGTGGGACGAAAGCCCACCAAATAAACTGAAAATGATTAAAAAAGATGTCAAACCCTGGAATACATCCAGCCGCCAAAGTCGTAGAGAGGAAGTCGTACTGACGAGACTCAGGATAGGCCACACGAGATTAACACACTCCTATCTTTTCACAAGGGGGGCTCCACCCAGGTGCAAATACTGTTCTGGTGTACTATACACATTTTTCAGGAATGCCCTTTTTTTACATCGCGCTTAAATAGCTTAGGACTAAATACAGACCTTCCAACGATCTTGGGAGATAACAATGAAAAAACAGAATTAGTATTCAAGTTTCTGAAATTAAGTGGTTTGTTAAAAGAGGTTTAACATAAAAAATAAATAGGCAATAAAATATAATTACATATAAAATTTTAATAAAATAAAATTATTGATATAAAATATAAAATTTTATATCAATAAAAATAAGAAAAAAAATAAAATATAGATGTGGAGAATAAAAAAAACAAAAAAACAAAAAGAAAATATGGCGTTAATAACCGATGCAGTTGTACGCCATGAAACTAAACAAACAAACAAATTACGTTTTGGAAAGAAAAGTGCCAAACAAAACTTATAGATAATATAATTAGCTTTAAACTGATGTGGCTTCATAGAGAGCGTTGAAAGAGTAGTGGACAACGCTAGGCCGGTATACTGCTGTTCATGATCATGAATAGTCATTTAGTTGAAATGCAACAACAATGTAATAACGTTAATTTTAAGGTTATGACTTCCAAAGTACATTTTCTGTGTTATTATAGTCTATAGTTTACTTGTATCACTTATATAGTACAAAATTTAGCATCGAGGATTCAACTCCAAAAATCAAAAGATCTGACTACTGGATTTTGTTCGCCACCCTTAGCTGAAAGTGTGATAAAAAGTCTTCCTTAAAATATCTTCGGGTTTAGGGGAGAGAGGGGGAGAAAGTCGTATGTTGCTGGCTGTCTGATCTCGGAACTCGGAAAACATTACTTTTACCACATATATACATAAAAAAGCAAAGCCAATTTGCAAAAAATGTCATTTTATTCCTCTCTTTCCCATATCATAATTTTAGAGCTATGGAAGATCGATAAATAAAAGATTTTTTACTTGAATTCGCAGTTCTCCGGAATAACACGTTTGTCGGTACTCATTTGGCTATAACTCCGAAACTGCTTGTTCGACTCAAATTTCTGTTTTTTCATATAAAAGCTGGTTAAATTTACTATAATAATGCAAATATTAAATTTTGATCTAGTACCGTAAAACACCCATGGCAGAATATTCAGAAATCCGTACTGTTGTGAAAAATTCTTATTTTTCGGCACATTTATCACAATAACTCCAGAACTATTTCTTCGATTCAAAATATATTTTTTTCATCTGAAAGCTGTTTAAATTTTCTACGAGATCCTAATTATGAAATTTCGATTGAATCATGAAAAATATCTGTGGCAGCCCATTGAACATGTCAAAACCGTCACATTTTTCCAAAACAAACACATTTAGCGTTTTGGCGTGGGTATTTCACGGAATTTAATCAGAATTAAGTATGTTAGGTTTATTATTAAATTTAGCCAGCTTTTATATAGAAAAAATAAATTTCGAATCAAACAAATAGTTTTGGAGTTATAATGATAAATTAAAAAAAAGAAAAGTGAATCCCGAAATAGTACGGTGTACTCAGCGTATTATCATGTGTATTTCACAAGATTCAATCAAAATAATATAAACGGTCTTATAGTAAATTTAACCACCTTTCAGATGAAAAATTAAACTTTGAATCGGAGAAATAGTTCTGGAGTTATTGTGATAAATGTGCCGAAAAATAAGAGTATTCCACAACATTACGGGTTTCTCAATATTCTGCCGTGGGTGTTTTACGGGACTAGATTAAAATTTAATATTCGAGTTATTATAATAGTAAATTTAACAGCTTTCATATGAAAAAAGAGAAATTTGAGTCGAACAAATAGTTTCGGAGATATAGCCAAATGAGTACCGACAAACGTGTTATTTCGGAGAACTGCTAATTACAGCAAGTAAAAAATCTTCTTTTTTTCCATCTTCCATAGCTCTAAAATTATGATATGGGAAAGAGAGGAATAAAATGACATTTTCTTTGCTTTTTTATGTATATGCATGCTAAAAGAAATGTTTTCCGAGTTCCGAGATCAGACAGCCAGCAACATACGACTTTCACCCCCTCTCGTAATGATAAAGATATTTTGAGGAAGACTTTTTATCACACTTACAGCTAAGGGTGGTGAACAATATCCAGCATTCAGATATTTTGATTTTTGGAGTTGAATCTTCGATGCTAAATTTTGTACTATATAAGTGATACAAGTAAACTATAAACTATTATAGCACAGAAAATGCACTTTGGAAGTAATAACCTAAAAATAAACGTTATTACATTGTTGCTGCATTTCAACTAAATGACTATTCATAATTATGAGCAGCAGTATATGCGTTTGTGCACCCCAGCACGGCCCTGCTAGGACCGGCCTAGTGTTGTCCACTACTCTTTCAACGCTCTCTATGAAGCCACAGTTTCAATTTTATGCGTTGTAAGACACATCATTTTGAAGCTAATTATATTATCTGTAAGTTTTGTTTAGCACTTTTCTTCCCAAAACGTAATGATAAAAACCTATAATTTGTTGAATTTACTTTTTGTTTTTTGTAGTGGTAGTTTTCTGTTTATGATTAAGTATTACGGCGAAACTAAGCTATCTACATAAAAAGTGTATATAACATAATTTGTTTGTAATATTATGAGGAGTAAAATAAAAAAAAAGAACACTCCGATGGCATAATTAGGTTTGTAGGCCGAGCTGTCGGCATATAACCAGATTTCTGTACTTGGAATGTTGCTGAAGGGGTGGGGGGGGGGGGGGAAAGAGGGGTGGTGGTTGAGACTTTGTGTTTTTTTAGTGTATACTTTATGTACTAACACCCTGCAAAAATTCAGCTTTCCCCTAATTAGTTGCGACACGAAACCTTTATTGATTGGGCTATTAATCAGTTAAATAAAGCAATCATTTTTTCAACTCTAGATTTAGCATCCAGTTTCCACCAAATCGAGATGGATGAAGGATCCATTGAAAAAACCGCCTTTTCTACTGAATCCGTTCACCACGAATTTTTTGAATGCCATTCGGACTTTGTAATGCACCGCCAACTTTTCAGAGGGCAATGAATATGATGTTAAGTAACACCCCTAATTGTTTAGTATACATGGATGATATAATTATTTTTTCAAATAATATTAATGATCATTTACAAAACTTATGCCCATTTAGCCAAGTCCCTCACTCAATTTCTTCGCATAGATGAGAAATAAATATGTCCATCTTCATATCAAGAAGCATTTAATCTCTTGAAACAACATGTTTTAAATACCCCAATACTCCAATTTCCAGATTGGGAACTTCCTTTTATTTTAACTACTGATGCAAGTTCAGTTGCTCTCGGTGCAGTATTATCTCAAATCTCAGAAGGGAGGGACTATCCGATCGCGTTCGCTTCTAGAACTCTTTCCGAAACAGAAAAAAAAACGTTATTCTATAGTTGAAAAAAAGTTACTTGCCATAGTTTACGCTTGTAATCATTTTAAACCATACCTTTATGGAAAGAAATTTTTTATACATACAGATCACAAACCGTTAACTTGGCTTCTCATGATGAAAAATACTAATGCGCGGCTCATGAAATGGATATTCCAACTTTCAGATTTTGAATTTGAAATTCAGCATATAGAAGGGAAAAACCAACTATGTTGCTGATGCATTGTCAAGAAATCCACATGAGGTGCATGCCATTGAGGAAGTCGATTATTATGAACTAGATAGGGTTTTAGCTGAAACCTCTAATATGCCCCTAGCCTCGTCAGACGACCTTGATGAATTCCTTGAAGAATTTGATAGTATAGAAAATATCAATCCCCAAACAAATAATGAAAACAATGAATTGGATACTAGTAGTCTTGCCACAGTTCACTCTCAAGATTCTTCTAATCAACAAATTTGGATAGTAGATGAGGACAAACCGATTAATATAGAAAAATTTCAAATTTTTATTCAAAGAGGAAAAAATCAATTCGTCTAGAAAAACCTTTTAACAAAACTGGATTTTATATAGAAACAGCTTACGCATGGAAAAAAGATTTTAGAAGAAACCTTACTAGAAATTATTAAGCCAAATACAACTTACGGTGTATATTGTGAGCCTAATATAGAAACAGTTCGCAGTGAATTTGAACGAATATATTTAAAAATTTCACAGACCATTCAGGAAAACTATCCGTCAGTAAAAACTAAACGTTATAAAAAGAAATGTTTAAACATCACTGATCATGATGAATAATTAGATATTATTAATTCATATCACCTAGGTAAAACTTGTCACAGAGGTAGTCTAGAATCGTATGATGTATTTAATATCTAATCATTTGGAAACATTATGGCAAATTAGTAAAACAAGATGTTCAATCGAAAATAATATTATTCATTATTTTATATAGATTCCATTGAAAAACGAAATGTATAGTAACATGTATCTACTTCCCATTCCTGTATCACACAACAACACGTTTGTAACAACATTAACTCTTATAAACTTGTATTGTTAGATAAGAATATAACTCTTACAGGTAATTGTACATATATAAACACATATTATTGTTGTATAAATGTAAAAGAATTGAACAATAGTTGTATTTTAAATTTACTTAAAAATAAATTTTAAACATTATATCACATCTAGCATTAAGATACAATATTTTATTAAGTATATTTATGACATAGACTATTATCTTAGTTTTAACACAAGTTATGTAACTTTAGAAAATAAGGCTTCACATCCCATTTTTTTACCTTTAACTTCTTTGATTAAACTAGAACAGAATGAAACATTATTACAATGTACAAAACCTAATACTATAAATAATGATTCTAAAATAATTAAGTTAGAAAATACTATTGTTAACGACTTAGCCTTAATTATGTCTTTTGATGTACTAGAATTACCACTCCTTCCAGTTGTTAATTTAGAATAATTAGATTATATATCCTTTGTTGCTAATGATTATTATTTGTATATTCTTGTGATTTTAGTTTTGTATCTATTGATGTATCATGTATATCTTCTTATCCTCAAATATTGTAAATGTACCTCAAGTATTCCTGCATCAAAACAACAGGTCCCAGACATTACCCAACCTCATATGTATAGTCCTTGGACTTTACCCAAAAATTAATGCTCTCCGGAGTTTCACATCTTCAGAAGGATTTAAGGTGCATAATCCTAGATACCTGAGTCTGCACTCTCCCCACCCTATTTTTTTGTATATAAACCCCTGCCTGGAGCAGTTCATTATCAGTACATTATTATTCTCGTTTTAGACTAGTAATTAGATTCATAGTTTAGTGTAGTAAATTGTAACTGTATGTTTTACCAATAAAGTTTTTTTAAAGTTCTTTTTCGGTCAAGTTCTGTATCTATCGACTAATCGAAAGTTGACTGCATATTGGTTTGAATGAAATAAATCACGTTGTAACGTTTTTTTTTTAGACTCAAATGTGTAACTTTTTTTTACCCTCAAAAATATAATATTTTTACACGCTCAAAAACAATAGATTATAGATAGACAAATCCATGATCGATATTTTTCCTTGTCGGGGGGGAAATTTTTTTTTATTCAGATGTGAGTAGAAAATTGAAAGAGGAAAAAAAACATATAACATATAAATATATTACCTTGGCTTGAAATTTGATAGGTATTGGAGAACAAAGAAGAAACGTTAGAAGTTAGGCCAAAGACTTAAAACTGATGAAACTATAACTCAGAAGTCAATCCAAACTATATGTGAAGTTATATTTTAAAACTGAACATGTCCACTTTCGATTAAAATATTTCATTTTTTTGTTATCATATACATACATATTTTATTGTAAATTATTATTGTTAATTCTTGAGCTTAAAAATATAGCTTAGCCTGGAAACGTTGCTCAAGATTTTTCTAATAAACTATTTCAAGATATGGTTGATTATTTTTTTATTTATAACCATATAAAGCGTATGTCTACCTCCGTTTGTTATTCAAAAGAAATTGTCTTTTTGCTTTTGGAATTTATTTAGAATTGTTTCTATTGTTGGTATGGAGTTAAGAAGTTCTGTGGAAAAGGGATAAAATGAATGACAAGGGCTGAAAATAACTTATTACCTCCAGTTCGCTGCAAGCATACTTTTTAGTTTATTTATTTATTTACAGATAACAGCAAAAAAGAAATTTTACAGGAACAAAGAAATTAACTACACGCACTAGAACAATTTACTGAAAGGGAGGGGATATGGTATTAGTCACAATACATTGTTAAACTCGTCATTATTCTTTTCATCATTATTAGTCTACACCAGATGCTATGAGATAATTACTGTTAACTTCGGTTACTAGAGAACAATTATTGACCTATAATATCCCAAACTGTTGTCTACAAATGATCTTATTTGTTCGTTTCTATACTGTCATTAATGTTTTTATCTATTGTTATGTTGTCATCTCTATGAATGTCTAAAATGATTTACAGCTTATTGTGAAGTACTTAGATTAGAAAGCTGTGTTCTTTTAATTACAACATTAAATCTAGGACCTAGAGGACGAACCTTATTTCAATAAATATAATAAACTTTTTCCTTTTGACTTCACAGATCTTTTTCAACTTCTTGAATCTTTGTATTAATATTTCGCAGGAAAAACTTTACTTTTAAATCTCATTTTTCAGATTACCTGTCTATAAACAGGACAGTTATCTAAGTCAGTCAGAGGATTATTAAGATAAAATATAGTATAAAATTATGAATTAAAACTATTATTGCAAGATTTTCATGTCACAGCTTTGATCTCTTGATATTTAGATATTCTGCTGGCTGTTATCCCTGTATAGGTTTCCTTTCCTACTTCTATTTAGTCATCGAATCACAAATGATAAGCACAACGATCAGCAATCAATGCGAATTAGAGGCTCCGGTTCTGTAAATTGTTCTACTGCGTGTAGTTAATTTCTTTGTTTCTGTAAGATTTCGTTTTTGCTGTTATCTGTATAAATTAACTTAGAAGTATGCTAGCAGCGAACTGGAGGTAATAAGTTATTTTCAGCTCTTGTCATTCATTTTATCCCTTTTCCACAAAACTTCAAATACTCCAAACCAACAATAGAAACGTGGAAACGTCGGCATTATAAATTAAAATACTATTTTCAATTGTTGTGTATCTATGACTGCTTACCCCAACAATCTACAACTTTAAGTACTTCTCAGTCAACAAATACCCTATCGAAATCTTTGAACGTTTCCAATAGTGACCTTCTCTGGTTTCAATCGTTTCCTTCTCACCGTACCCAGTCAGCTGCTATCCCTAACTAAGGCCTATCCTCATTCCTCACTCTACTGTTAGGTTTAGCTCTCGAGGATCGTGCATTTAACCTCTCCTTTTCAATTCCTATATCAATGATCTCCCCTGTTCAATTCGTTATTATTCCCACCATCTCTATGCTGATGACTCCCAAATTTACTTTTCCTTTCCTCGATCTCAGTTATTGGCTAGTTTTCTAAAATTCATGAAGACCTAAATAAAATCTGTGCTTTGGCAAACCTGATCAAACTAACATTAAATGAAGCAAAAATTCAAGCCATTGCTATTGGATCTCATTTCCTTATTCGATTAAATGCCAACTTTCCTACTTTATTCTTCAATGGTCATCCAATAACGTTCCACTCATCTATTAACAATTTAGGCTTAAGTCATTGATCAAACCCTTTCCCGGAAATCCCATATTGGCAAATTTCCCGAAGGTTATTCGGTATTCTAAAAACTATTTCACCGCTCCCGTCACCTCCTTCCCTTACCCACACGTAAACTCCTAGAATCCATTATCCTAGTATCCAATTATTTGTATGTATCAGTCTGTGTTAGTACAATGAACAGTGAACAACAGTGTTAATACCGTGCTCAATACAACATGATTAGACCCTGTCCTCTCTATACGGGCAGCGTCTGATATTGACTTTTTTATTTTTATTTTTTTTTTTCCTTCTTTTTTATCTTTTGTGTTCTACTTTTCTTTAAAATAATGGAATTTTGTGCTTCAAATAGTGAAGAACAATGGGAAGAGGTACAAACCTCAAAAGGTACGAAAAGAAAAAGATTAACCTCGAACAAAAAAATAGAAGGTAACGCAATACTTACAAAAAATATTTATGACATTTTGAGTGACGAGGAAGAGGATATTCCAAAAGAATGCTTAGATCAAGCTAATAAAAAAACTAAAAATTCCACCGATTGTCCTGTATAACAAATTCAAAAATTATAAAAGCTCACTAGAGTATTTAAATAAGAATATAAAAAAAAAAATCAATATCATTTAAAAAATAAAGGCAATAGAATGCTGATTTATACTTCAACTAAAGAAGATTTTAATACTCTAAAACATCTAATAACAGAGAACAAAGGAGAATACCACACATACACTTTATATGAAGATAAAACTCCTTCATTTGTATTAAAGGGTCTACCTCCTTCTGTAGAGGTAGGTGATATTATTGATGATTTAAAAATTCAAAATGTTGCTGCTATTAAAGCAACTCAGTTTATAAAAAACAACAGAAGAAGGAAACCAAATCAAACTACCGATTTATGTAGTTACACTACAAAACATGGAAGAAATTAGTAAAATCAAATATGTTTGCAAATGCCACATCAGATGGGAGCGTTACAGAAATTCTAAAGAAGCGACGCAGTGCTTTAGGTGTCAATCTTTTTTCCACATCGCCAAAAACTGCAATAGAAAACCTAAATGCTTGAAATGTGCCCAGGAACACGAAACAAAGGAATGCATGAAACAAGATGGCGACTTGACATGCATAAACTGCAGACAAAATCATGCGGCAAATCACCTAGAGTGCCCCTATAGAATCCAGCAAATAGAAGCAAAAAAGAAAAGAAGCGTCTGGAAAATAAACGAATCTCAAAAAAGCCATACAAAATTCCAATATAAGACTGAAGAACACCCACCACTATCAGCCACTAAAGAAATAAAGGGCTTCTCTACAACTTCAGAAAACAATGACAATACAGGTACCGGTCAATTTAATTTTCTAAAAGATCTTAAAGACTTATTTAAAACATTTAACCTACCCCGTATTATAAAGACTGTTAAAACCACAATTGGAAAATTAAAAATATGTAATGACCCCATTGAAAAAATTAGTATCTTAATTGAAGGGGTTATGGAAATTTTAGCCTAAATATGGCAAATAATTGTAAAATTAATGTAATGTTTTGGAATTGTAGGTCCATTGCTAATAAAAAACAACTTTTTAAAGAGTTTTTAAAAACTAATAACGTACAAATTGCGGGTATTGCGGAAACACATTTAAGTGATGCTAGTTCCTTAATTATTGAGGGGTATATAGTACACAGAGCAGATAGAAATAGCCATGGTGGAGGAGTGGCCCTAATTATTCACAAATCCATTAAACACCACCGTATTAAAATTTCTAATATACAAAACCTAGAGGCTATAGCAGTAGAAATCGAACATGATAGGTATCCAATGACAATAGTTTCATGTTACAAACCACCAAACAACAAATTAAAATTAAGAGACTTGGACAGTATTTTTAAATTGAATAGGAGATTAGTTGCCATGGGGGATTTTAATTCAAAACATTTCGCATGGAATTGTTTTAATAATAATCGGGATGGCACAAAATTACTGGACTATTGCCTTCAACATAATATAAAAATAAATGCACCGGATAAACCAACTTATTATCCCACTGATAGCTTCAGGAAACCAAGTATTATAGACTTAGTTTTAACCAAAAATATAACTAAAAAAATTATTGATTGGGCTATTAATCAGTTAAATAAAGCAATCATTTTTTCAACTCTAGATTTAGCATCCAGTTTCCACCAAATCGAGATGGATGAAGGATCCATTGAAAAAACCGCCTTTTCTACTGAATCCGTTCACCACGAATTTTTTTGAATGCCATTCGGACTTTGTAATGCACCGCCAACTTTTCAGAGGGCAATGAATATGATGTTAAGTAACACCCCTAATTGTTTAGTATACATGGATGATATAATTATTTTTTCAAATAATATTAATGATCATTTACAAAACTTATGCCCATTTAGCCAAGTCCCTCACTCAATTTCTTCGCATAGATGAGAAATAAATATGTCCATCTTCATATCAAGAAGCATTTAATCTCTTGAAACAACATGTTTTAAATACCCCAATACTCCAATTTCCAGATTGGGAACTTCCTTTTATTTTAACTACTGATGCAAGTTCAGTTGCTCTCGGTGCAGTATTATCTCAAATCTCAGAAGGGAGGGACTATCCGATCGCGTTCGCTTCTAGAACTCTTTCCGAAACAGAAAAACGTTATTCTATAGTTGAAAAAAAGTTACTTGCCATAGTTTACGCTTGTAATCATTTTAAACCATACCTTTATGGAAAGAAATTTTTTATACATACAGATCACAAACCGTTAACTTGGCTTCTCATGATGAAAAATACTAATGCGCGGCTCATGAAATGGATATTCCAACTTTCAGATTTTGAATTTGAAATTCAGCATATAGAAGGGAAAACCAACTATGTTGCTGATGCATTGTCAAGAAATCCACATGAGGTGCATGCCATTGAGGAAGTCGATTATTATGAACTAGATAGGGTTTTAGCTGAAACCTCTAATATGCCCCTAGCCTCGTCAGACGACCTTGATGAATTCCTTGAAGAATTTGATAGTATAGAAAATATCAATCCCCAAACAAATAATGAAAACAATGAATTGGATACTAGTAGTCTTGCCACAGTTCACTCTCAAGATTCTTCTAATCAACAAATTTGGATAGTAGATGAGGACAAACCGATTAATATAGAAAAATTTCAAATTTTTATTCAAAGAGGAAAAAATCAATTCGTCTAGAAAAACCTTTTAACAAAACTGGATTTTATATAGAAACAGCTTACGCATGGAAAAATGATTTAGAAGAAACCTTACTAGAAATTATTAAGCCAAATACAACTTACGGTGTATATTGTGAGCCTAATATAGAAACAGTTCGCAGTGAATTTGAACGAATATATTTAAAAATTTCACAGACCATTCAGGAAAACTATCCGTCAGTAAAAACTAAACGTTATAAAAAGAAATGTTTAAACATCACTGATCATGATGAATAATTAGATATTATTAATTCATATCACCTAGGTAAAACTTGTCACAGAGGTAGTCTAGAATCGTATGATGTATTTAATATCTAATCATTTGGAAACATTATGGCAAATTAGTAAAACAAGATGTTCAATCGAAAATAATATTATTCATTATTTTATATAGATTCCATTGAAAAACGAAATGTATAGTAACATGTATCTACTTCCCATTCCTGTATCACACAACAACACGTTTGTAACAACATTAACTCTTATAAACTTGTATTGTTAGATAAGAATATAACTCTTACAGGTAATTGTACATATATAAACACATATCATTGTTGTATAAATGTAAAAGAATTGAACAATAGTTGTATTTTAAATTTACTTAAAAATAAATTTTAAACATTATATCACATCTAGCATTAAGATACAATATTTTATTAAGTATATTTATGACATAGACTATTATCTTAGTTTTAACACAAGTTATGTAACTTTAGAAAATAAGGCTTCACATCCCATTTTTTTTACCTTTAACTTCTTTGATTAAACTAGAACAGAATGAAACATTATTACAATGTACAAAACCTAATACTATAAATAATGATTCTAAAATAATTAAGTTAGAAAATACTATTGTTAACGACTTAGCCTTAATTATGTCTTTTGATGTACTAGAATTACCACTCCTTCCAGTTGTTAATTTAGAATAATTAGATTATATATCCTTTGTTGCTAATGATTATTATTTGTATATTCTTGTGATTTTAGTTTTGTATCTATTGATGTATCATGTATATCTTCTTATCCTCAAATATTGTAAATGTACCTCAAGTATTCCTGCATCAAAACAACAGGTCCCAGACATTACCCAACCTCATATGTATAGTCCTTGGACTTTACCCAAAAATTAATGCTCTCCGGAGTTTCACATCTTCAGAAGGATTTAAGGTGCATAATCCTAGATACCTGAGTCTGCACTCTCCCCACCCTATTTTTTTTGTATATAAACCCCTGCCTGGAGCAGTTCATTATCAGTACATTATTATTCTCGTTTTAGACTAGTAATTAGATTCATAGTTTAGTGTAGTAAATTGTAACTGTATGTTTTACCAATAAAGTTTTTTTAAAGTTCTTTTTCGGTCAAGTTCTGTATCTATCGACTAATCGAAAGTTGACTGCATATTGGTTTGAATGAAATAAATCACGTTGTAACGTTTTTTTTTTAGACTCAAATGTGTAACTTTTTTTTACCCTCAAAAATATAATATTTTTACACGCTCAAAAACAATAGATTATAGATAGACAAATCCATGATCGATATTTTTCCTTGTCGGGGGGGAAATTTTTTTTTATTCAGATGTGAGTAGAAAATTGAAAGAGGAAAAAAAACATACATATAACATATAAATATATTACCTTGGCTTGAAATTTGATAGGTATTGGAGAACAAAGAAGAAACGTTAGAAGTTAGGCCAAAGACTTAAAACTGATGAAACTATAACTCAGAAGTCAATCCAAACTATATGTGAAGTTATATTTTAAAACTGAACATGTCCACTTTCGATTAAAATATTTTATTTTTTTGTTATCATTATACATACATATTTTATTGTAAATTATTATTGTTAATTCTTGAGCTTAAAAATATAGCTTAGCCTGGAAACGTTGCTCAAGATTTTTCTAATAAACTATTTCAAGATATGGTTGATTATTTTTTTATTTATAACCCATATAAAGCGTATGTCTACCTCCGTTTGTTATTCAAAAGAAATTGTCTTTTTGCTTTTGGAATTTATTTAGAATTGTTTCTATTGTTGGTATGGAGTTAAGAAGTTCTGTGGAAAAGGGATAAAATGAATGACAAGGGCTGAAAATAACTTATTACCTCCAGTTCGCTGCAAGCATACTTTTTAGTTTATTTATTTATTTACAGATAACAGCAAAAAAGAAATTTTACAGGAACAAAGAAATTAACTACACGCACTAGAACAATTTACTGAAAGGGAGGGGATATGGTATTAGTCACAATACATTGTTAAACTCGTCATTATTCTTTTCATCATTATTAGTCTACACCAGATGCTATGAGATAATTACTGTTAACTTCGGTTACTAGAGAACAATTATTGACCTATAATATCCCAAACTGTTGTCTACAAATGATCTTATTTGTTCGTTTCTATACTGTCATTAATGTTTTTATCTATTGTTATGTTGTCATCTCTATGAATGTCTAAAATGATTTACAGCTTATTGTGAAGTACTTAGATTAGAAAGCTGTGTTCTTTTAATTACAACATTAAATCTAGGACCTAGAGGACGAACCTTATTTCAATAAATATAATAAACTTTTTCCTTTTGACTTCACAGATCTTTTTCAACTTCTTGAATCTTTGTATTAATATTTCGCAGGAAAAACTTTACTTTTAAATCTCATTTTTCAGATTACCTGTCTATAAACAGGACAGTTATCTAAGTCAGTCAGAGGATTATTAAGATAAAATATAGTATAAAATTATGAATTAAAACTATTATTGCAAGATTTTCATGTCACAGCTTTGATCTCTTGATATTTAGATATTCTGCTGGCTGTTATCCCTGTATAGGTTTCCTTTCCTACTTCTATTTAGTCATCGAATCACAAATGATAAGCACAACGATCAGCAATCAATGCGAATTAGAGGCTCCGGTTCTGTAAATTGTTCTACTGCGTGTAGTTAATTTCTTTGTTTCTGTAAGATTTCGTTTTTGCTGTTATCTGTATAAATTAACTTAGAAGTATGCTAGCAGCGAACTGGAGGTAATAAGTTATTTTCAGCTCTTGTCATTCATTTTATCCCTTTTCCACAAAACTTCAAATACTCCAAACCAACAATAGAAACGTGGAAACGTCGGCATTATAAATTAAAATACTATTTTCAATTGTTGTGTATCTATGACTGCTTACCCCAACAATCTACAACTTTAAGTACTTCTCAGTCAACAAATACCCTATCGAAATCTTTGAACGTTTCCAATAGTGACCTTCTCTGGTTTCAATCGTTTCCTTCTCACCGTACCCAGTCAGCTGCTATCCCTAACTAAGGCCTATCCTCATTCCTCACTCTACTGTTAGGTTTAGCTCTCGAGGATCGTGCATTTAACCTCTCCTTTTCAATTCCTATATCAATGATCTCCCCTGTTCAATTCGTTATTATTCCCACCATCTCTATGCTGATGACTCCCAAATTTACTTTTCCTTTCCTCGATCTCAGTTATTGGCTAGTTTTCTAAAATTCATGAAGACCTAAATAAAATCTGTGCTTTGGCAAACCTGATCAAACTAACATTAAATGAAGCAAAAATTCAAGCCATTGCTATTGGATCTCATTTCCTTATTCGATTAAATGCCAACTTTCCTACTTTATTCTTCAATGGTCATCCAATAACGTTCCACTCATCTATTAACAATTTAGGCTTAAGTCATTGATCAAACCCTTTCCCGGAAATCCCATATTGGCAAATTTCCCGAAGGTTATTCGGTATTCTAAAACTATTTCACCGCTCCCGTCACCTCCTTCCCTTACCCACACGTAAACTCCTAGAATCCATTATCCTAGTATCCAATTATTTGTATGTATCAGTCTGTGTTAGTACAATGAACAGTGAACAACAGTGTTAATACCGTGCTCAATACAACATGATTAGACCCTGTCCTCTCTATACGGGCAGCGTCTGATATTGACTTTTTTATTTTTATTTTTTTTTTCCTTCTTTTATCTTTTGTGTTCTACTTTTCTTTAAAATAATGGAATTTTGTGCTTCAAATAGTGAAGAACAATGGGAAGAGGTACAAACCTCAAAAGGTACGAAAAGAAAAAGATTAACCTCGAACAAAAAAATAGAAGGTAACGCAATACTTACAAAAAATATTTATGACATTTTGAGTGACGAGGAAGAGGATATTCCAAAAGAATGCTTAGATCAAGCTAATAAAAAAACTAAAAATTCCACCGATTGTCCTGTATAACAAATTCAAAAATTATAAAAGCTCACTAGAGTATTTAAATAAGAATATAAAAAATCAATATCATTTAAAAAATAAAGGCAATAGAATGCTGATTTATACTTCAACTAAAGAAGATTTTAATACTCTAAAACATCTAATAACAGAGAACAAAGGAGAATACCACACATACACTTTATATGAAGATAAAACTCCTTCATTTGTATTAAAGGGTCTACCTCCTTCTGTAGAGGTAGGTGATATTATTGATGATTTAAAAATTCAAAATGTTGTTGCTGCTATTAAAGCAACTCAGTTTATAAAAACAACAGAAGAAGGAAACCAAATCAAACTACCGATTTATGTAGTTACACTACAAAACATGGAAGAAATTAGTAAAATCAAATATGTTTGCAAATGCCACATCAGATGGGAGCGTTACAGAAATTCTAAAGAAGCGACGCAGTGCTTTAGGTGTCAATCTTTTTTCCACATCGCCAAAAACTGCAATAGAAAACCTAAATGCTTGAAATGTGCCCAGGAACACGAAACAAAGGAATGCATGAAACAAGATGGCGACTTGACATGCATAAACTGCAGACAAAATCATGCGGCAAATCACCTAGAGTGCCCCTATAGAATCCAGCAAATAGAAGCAAAAAAGAAAAGAAGCGTCTGGAAAATAAACGAATCTCAAAAAAGCCATACAAAATTCCAATATAAGACTGAAGAACACCCACCACTATCAGCCACTAAAGAAATAAAGGGCTTCTCTACAACTTCAGAAAACAATGACAATACAGGTACCGGTCAATTTAATTTTCTAAAAGATCTTAAAGACTTATTTAAAACATTTAACCTACCCCGTATTATAAAGACTGTTAAAACCACAATTGGAAAATTAAAAATATGTAATGACCCCATTGAAAAAATTAGTATCTTAATTGAAGGGGTTATGGAAATTTTAGCCTAAATATGGCAAATAATTGTAAAATTAATGTAATGTTTTGGAATTGTAGGTCCATTGCTAATAAAAAACAAACTTTTTAAAGAGTTTTTAAAAACTAATAACGTACAAATTGCGGGTATTGCGGAAACACATTTAAGTGATGCTAGTTCCTTAATTATTGAGGGGTATATAGTACACAGAGCAGATAGAAATAGCCATGGTGGAGGAGTGGCCCTAATTATTCACAAATCCATTAAACACCACCGTATTAAAATTTCTAATATACAAAACCTAGAGGCTATAGCAGTAGAAATCGAACATGATAGGTATCCAATGACAATAGTTTCATGTTACAAACCACCAAACAACAAATTAAAATTAAGAGACTTGGACAGTATTTTTAAATTGAATAGGAGATTAGTTGCCATGGGGGATTTTAATTCAAAACATTTCGCATGGAATTGTTTTAATAATAATCGGGATGGCACAAAATTACTGGACTATTGCCTTCAACATAATATAAAAATAAATGCACCGGATAAACCAACTTATTATCCCACTGATAGCTTCAGGAAACCAAGTATTATAGACTTAGTTTTAACCAAAAATATAACAACAATAAATAAAATTCACTCAGTGCCGGAACTAACCTCCGATCACAACCCTCTAGCATACCAGATCAAACTCCAATTAAAACATTACAATAATAATAAACAATCCAATACAGAAATAAACTGGAAACAATATAAAGAAATAATAAACAAAAAACTTGAAAACGAACTTCACTTAGTTACAAAAACTGATTTTGAAAAAGCAGTGGAACATTTCCAAAAGTGTATACAGTCATCAATAGTCGAATCTACACAGCAAAGCTTTAACCGATTAAATTTTAATAGAAATTGTAATACTAAAAATCCATATATTCATTTTTTGATCAAACTAAAGAATATGTTCAGACGTAAACACCAACAACACCTAATCACAACATTCAAAAAAATCGAAATATACTTATCTAAAATAATAAATAAACTAATATTTAATCAGACAAATAAAGAATGGAACGATAAGCTTAGTAAAGTCAAAACAACCGATAAACTCTGGTCAATACATAGAATTTTTAAAAAAGGCAGAACATACCAGTACCAGTACCCACCTCTTACCTATTTAAATAGAACCGAATTTTCTCCTTCTGGTAAAGCCAATCTGATAGCTGACCATTTAGTAAAAATAAGTAATCAAAATAATAATTTAGGAACCAAAAATCACACCACAAGAATAAACAAAGAAGTAAAACGAAAATATAGACACTCCCCAAAATGCACTCTGTAATTATTCCGAAATTTACAAAATATTGAAAAAAATTAATACGAAAAAAACACCTGGTCACGACGCAATATTCCCAATATATTTAAAAAAATGACCACCCGCAGGAATTACACGATTGGCACAATTGATAAATTCAATGCTAAAATTGAAACATTACCCACAACTATGGAAAATGGCTATAATTAAAGCTATTTCGAAACCTAATAAAGATAAAACACTTGTAGAAAACTACAGACCTACAAGCTTATTGTGTGTTATAGGCAAAATAGCTGAAAAAATAATATTTCAAAGATTAAATTCTTTTATTAAAAATAACAAAATATTTATAAACGAACAATTCTGTTTCAGACATCAGCATTCTGCTATAGCCCAATTAGGCAGGTTGACCGACCACATCACCGAGGGATTTAATAACAAACAACACACAGGTATGGTATTACTCGACGTGCAAAGAGCTTTTGACAGTATCTGGCATAACAGGCTAATATTCAAACTGACGCTTTACAATTTTCCACCTTATTTAATATCACTTATAAAATCATATTTAGCAAACCGCACGATAAAAGTATCTATAGACGGCCACTACTCCACAGAACGTACACTTTCCGCCGGTCTCCCTCAGGGCGGGGTTTTATCTCCAACACTTTACAGTATTTACATAAATGACATACCTAACTCATTCAAAGTTCAAAAATCTCTGTTTACCGATGATACGGCTATTTATACATCAAGTTATAGACCAGACACAATCACTAATAGACTGACTACAGCACTAAAAAAAATAGAGAGATTTTACAATAAATGGAAAATAAAAATAAATCAGGAAAAAACACAAGCAATAATATTTACAAAGAGACAGCAAAACAATATTTCCCAACTGACTGTAAACAGAACGCCTGTACCTTGGTCCACACAGATCAAATATTTAGGACTCAAGATGGATAAAGGACTGACGTTTACTTCACACACTGATTATGTGTGCAATAAAGCAAACAGGGCTCTGTGTACCATATACCCATACTTTAACAGGAAATCAAAGCTAAGCGCAGATAATAAACTATTATTATACAAAGCTTGCTTAAGATCTATTTTAACATACGCAAGCCCTATATTTAGTTCTATGTCTAAAACAAATTATAAAAAACTACAAGTATTCCAAAATAAATGCCTTAGAATCACAGGAAACTATGCATTCCACACAAAAATTGAGATTTTACACAAAGAACTGTGTATACCTTATATTAAAGTGTTTATTAAGAACATATGTAAACAATTTTTTATTAAGTGTAAAAACAATAAAAACCCACTTATAAAAAATATAGGGAACTACACAAAAAATAGTACAAAGCGATATGTACATAAAAGAACTAAGCATTTATTATTGTAATAAATCAATCTAAATTATTATTGTTATTTTAAATATGCTTGTAGTATGTATATGTATAAAGAATTGCATATGTATGAAAATATATGTGTAAGCAGGTATGTATGAGTATGTAAGTGTGAATATATATATATATATATATATATATATATATATATATATATATATATATATATATATATGTATGTATGTATGTGTGTGTGAGTATGTATATATATATATATATATATATATATATATATATATATATATATATATATATATATATAGATATTTTTAAGAACGTATAGTCACAATTTTTGTTTTATTTTATTACTAGGATGTTACATTTTTCTGTTTAATTGTTGAAAGTTTTTTTTTTTTTTTTTTTGGTTCCCGTATATTTTTCTTTCATATAAACTATGATTACATCATATATATTTAAGTTGATTATTAGTATTATATTTTAAGTTGAGCCTGGTCTATTTTCTTGGTACAGCATATAATCTTGTGAATTGTAAATACTAATTATATAAGAAATAAAGGA
This sequence comes from Euschistus heros, assembly GCA_003667255.2. Classification (NCBI taxonomy): domain Eukaryota; kingdom Metazoa; phylum Arthropoda; class Insecta; order Hemiptera; family Pentatomidae; genus Euschistus; species Euschistus heros. The sequence continues at coordinate 830,997 of RCWM02000348.1, read as the reverse complement.
AAAAAAAAAAAAAAAAAAAAAAAAAAATGCCTTACAAATTTGTATGTATATATTATTAGTCGTAAAGCTCCTAAGGTGGAAGACGCTAAGTAAAGATAAAAAAAAATTGTATATAATAAAACTGTAAGACTTTGTATATAAGTAAGTGACCTTAAATAGGTTCAAAATGAACCTCCCTACCCGAGATACCTCTTTGGCCAACGATCTTCCAAACACCCTGTATAGATACATATTTTTTTTTTCAATGTCGTTACGCTAATTAGCTAAAATGATGAAATAAACAGGAATATCATTGTAATATAGTTGGTATATGGAATATGACACCAGGTTACGGCGGCATATATTTTATAAATTGTATTTATTTAAAAAAAAGGAAAAGAAAAACAACAACAGGAAAATAAACAATCCAGGGACTATTATGATGGAATAGTGGCAAAGATTGGAATGCTGTTATTAATATTCCATTGATGAATGGAACGTTATGTAGACAGTAAAAAAGGGGTGTGGCTGTGTCATGGACACGGTCGTGTGTTGTACGTGAATACGTTCATGTAACGGGTTATATTTTTTAAATAATATATTTTTGTTTATGTATTTAGGATAAAATTAGGAAAACAAATAATTATTGTGTTACAATATAACTTAATTAATTATAAGTCTGTGATACGAAAAGTACGATACCAATGGCTTACAAGATAGATCGAGATTTCAGGTAAACGTTAAATCATTACAGGTATTACCTAATGTTGTTTGAAAAGTTTCAATATATGACAAATTAAACTCGCTGAGCATGATGTTGGTCATTGAGCGGTTTTGTGAAATACCAACATGAAAGTCTCCAACAATCAAAACTAGTGTGATAAGATCAGGCTCGTAATCGGATATAATTTTAGCGATGTTTTTGGAATATTTTAACAACTATCGTAACATAAAGAGTTTAATTTCTGCTAATGTTTTGCCCGGGTAAATCTATACACACCCGAGTAGTAATTTGGAGATTTCATTGGCCTTTACGTTTAGTAGACAGACATCAAAACATTTTAGATCTTTCATTTCCAAATAAATTTCTGAAATGTCAATGTTAACTCTATTAAAATCAGCAAAGCTATTGATGTTGCGCGATGATACCGCTACCGATGATATACTCGTAGTTGCAATTTGCCTGTTCTTCGCGGTACTACAATATGATCTCAGATCAAAGCACATTCACTGGCATGGAATTTTCCATCCAAGTTTTGCTGATTGCCAAATAATCAGATCGGTTGATGATTGTATCGGTAGAGATGTCTACTAAGTGCGCGGCCAAGTTTGTGCATTAGTGGCGGTAATAAGTATAAATCAATGCTGATCAGGAACTCATACGTTCCCGGCACTGCTTGAATCGGTCATATGGTGTTTTATTATTACTATTCGTTTGTTCTTGAGAAGTAGTTTCGACGACACGATCTCTGTATTTATTTGGCTTTTCGACGCGTATAGGTCGACTTTATATATTTTTTTATTTTAGCTTACTTTAAACTAATGTTTTATACAAAATCGATAGATTTTGACAACAGCTGACGACAAAATTTTAAACGAACATTGTAGCTTCTCCGAGTCAAAAGTAATACTAATTGCAAATCTCAAGCAAAATCAGCAAAATAACCTAAAAATTGCGGCGCTTCTTCCTCCACTGCGCTCTATGCGTCACTGTCCTCGCTTATCGTAATGAATTCTTTGATCCTTTAGCTATAAAGTGGTATAATTTAATTTTGGATAGGAAGAGGATAGATAGGAAACTACAACGCCAAACTATATCCCCTGATTTTGTTATCATTAGGTTTTTTGGATTGTCCTCATATGGTAGCAAATTTAAAGTCGTAATAACGTCAAAAGCCATTGGACAGAGTTAAATAAAAGGTTAGACACCTTAGATTTTTTAGCATTTGCATACTCTTTCCTAAGTCTAAATTAATTCAAATTTCGAGTAGCCATTCGCATCTGAGATATAAAAATTTGTTGTTTTTGAAAAATTACATTACAGTATGGTATGGACTCTGGTCATGGTCAAATGTCTGATCTATATTACAAAGCCGATTTAGACTTTTCAATTTTTCAAAGAACGTGCTATTTCAATTTTTTTGATCGAAACTGACAAGGGGACGTTTGCAGTTGTAACTCACAGATTTGAATGCCGATTTGTGTGTGGGTAGTAGGGACCTATAATAGTGCAAAACTAGAGTAATAGCTGCCAATGGGCATTAGGAGCCGAGAAAAAAAAAATATGAAAATCACGTTTTATTTTTTTTCTCAGCTCTCAGTCAAGATAGAGAAATGATTTTTTCACGTTAAATTGCAATCATGTATGTTTTTAATTTAGTTTCTACATGTTTTTAGAGATGAGGAATCTGAAAATAATATCAGTTTTTAGGTTAAAAATTTTCTTCACCCATATTTTTATTTCAAATTGCATTGAAAACCTAAGATTGATGAATAATCTAAAATTAATATCAGGTTTTGGTTACAAAAGATAAAACTCCTCTTACCTATGTTTTTTAAAAATGGTCTTATTTGAAATTTATTGTGTAAAAATTAAAATAATAGAAATAGACCATTTTAAAGTAAAACAACTTATTTATATAATATACCATAGGTGAGGAAAATTTTTAACCTGACAAGAACGTGTAGAAACTAAATTTTGTCGAAATCAAAAATAAATTTTTTTTTAACCTTTAAAATTTTGTACATACATATATATAAACAATATAAAAATAAAATAAACAGAGTTTTTAAAATATTGAGTTTTATTATGAAACGTTTATACTACTGTATTGAGGATTATGGGTAAAATATCTTATATTCATATAAGATTTACAAAATATAATTTATTCATAAAACGTATTCGTAATAACCAATTGGTGATAACTTTTAAAACCTACCTTGTAAGGCTGTGACATCCTATAAATTGTAGGTTATGATTAGAGACCGGATATTTGTGCAGTAAAAAATCAAAAAAATGTGCAGTGTAAAACTCAAAATATGCAAAATCGTGCAGTAAAAAACTCATTTAAAAAGTTAATACATGCAGCAATCCATTTATTTACAAAAATATGCAAAACTTAACCAGCCTTGAATAAACTTAAGGACATTTCGACAAACTTTTCGTTTTAGTGTTATTCATCTGAAATACTTTAAAATTTGGGAAAAAAATTGTTCATTAAAAAAAATATATGTCTTTATTAAAATTTCCTTTCACGTGGAAACAAAATATAATAAAATGTTTTTTAAAAATAAATTAGTTTTTAAAACTTTCGTTAAAATATACAACATAATAAATTTTAACATATTTCTCAGTAAAATTATGTCACCTGTCACTTAAAATATTCTATAGCAAAGAAAAGGAACGTTCTACATCTATGGACGTAGTAGGACAATTTTTGTAGTAGGCGATTGTGGATGGATCTGGATTATCAGCTTCTATCTCTTATCAGTTGATACAATAATTCAATTTTTTTTTAACGAATGTAGCCGTAGTTTTTCTCAAGGAGTGACTCAAATTTTGAAAACAAACATCTTCCCTTTTCATTTTCAATTCGTTTTAAGCTTTCTTCGAGAGTTTCAATAATTTCGATTTGGGAATTCAAGGATTGATTTCATTACATTGCGATACTTTACTACACGAGATGGGGATTTGAGGAATACTTTTTTTCTGTTATTTACCAGCTTACTGACTTCTGGGAAAATTTCTCGCACTTTTTCAAACACCAGATTGAACTCATGAGTTACGCATGTGATGTGAATCATATTTGCATAATATATTTTGAGAGCATGACCGGTTGCCATCATGTAAGGGGCTGCATCTGTCACTAATAGCAGAACTTATTTTTAAAAAAACAATCCATTAGACGTGAAACTGTTTCATGGTTTGTATTGTAGTCAAAATTACTTTACATGAAACTGAGGTCCGATCTCCTGATGAAGAACCCTGATTAAAATATCGCAAATGTTAGGGGCTCTTTCGTTTGTAGTTTCATCGACTATGGCGTATAAGGTCTCTAATTGTTTTTCGAATTTTTATAATTCTCGAGTTAAAACAACTTCTAAATAGTTTTTCTCAGAATACTTTCGTCCGGTATTATTTTCCGAGTGTAAGTTTTTAAAAATGTTCGGAAAGATGGTGACTGAAGTTTGATCGTACGGGTTTCTCAATAGTCTGCCGTGGGTGTTTTACGGGACTAGATCAAAATTTAATATTTGATTTATTATAGTAAATCTAACCAGCTTTCATATGAAAAAAGAGAAATTTGAATCGGACAAATAGTTTCGGAGTTATAGCCAAATGAGTACCGACAAACGTGTTATTCCGGAGAACTGCGACCTACCTCATGCAAAAAATCTTCTATTTTTCCCTCTTCCATAGTTCTAAAATTATGATATGGGAAAGAGATGAATAAAATGACATTTTTTGCATATTTGTTTTGCTTTTTAATGTATATATGTGCTAAAAGTAACGTCTTCCGAGTTCCGAGATCAGACAGCCAGCATCATACGACTTCCACCCCCTCTCTCCCCTAAACCCGAAGTTATTTTGAGGAAGACTTTCTATCACACTTACAGCTAAGAGTGGTGAACAATATCCAGCAGTCAGATCTTTTGATTTTTGGAGTTGAATCTTCGATGCTAAATTTTGTACTATATAAGTGATACAAGTAAACTATAAACTATTATAGAAAAAAAGTGCACTTTGGAAGTAAAAATTTAATAATAAACGTTATTACATTGTTGCTGCATTTCAACTTTAATTTGTAGAAGTTACTTTTTGTTTTTTGTAGTGGTAGTTTTCTGTATATGATTAAGTATTATGGCGAAACTAAGATATCTACATAAAAAGTGTATATGATATAATATGTTTGTAATATTATTAGGAGTAAAATAAAAAAAAGAACACTCCGATAGCATAATTATGTTTCGAGCTGTCGGCATATAACCAGAGTTCTGTACTTTGAAATGTTGCTGAAGGGGGGGGGAAGCAAGAGGGGTGGGGGTCGAGACATTGTGTTTTTTTAGTGTATACGTTATATACTAACACTCTGCAAAAATTCAGCTTTCCCCTAATTAGTTGAGACACGAAACCTTTATTGACTGGGCTAGAAGTAGGTCGAACCTCAATGTTTGCCTAAATCCTCAAAGCTCCTAATTCAATACGTTTAAAAGTAGTAAGTCACAAATAAATTTGATTTAAGTGACTTTTTACTTTCAATTTAAAACTAATTAACCAATTTAATATAAATAAATGTCATAAGTATTGCCTAATAATCGTAAGTAAAATTAATGGTCAAGTGAATAAAGTTAGATGCATATGGTTCAATTGTGCAATTCCGTGCAGTAAAACCCGAATTCGTGCAATTAAGCTCAAAAAGTCAAATTTTGGCAATTTCGTGCAAAATAAAATTTAAGAATAAGAATCCTTAGGTTATGAATGAGAAAACTACTTGTGTTAGAGAGCGCTAAATCAAAGCAAACTAAATGTGCAATAACACAGAATAGAAATCCGGTCTCTAGTTATGATTAAAGACCGGATTCTCGTGCAGTTGGGCGGCATTGCACTAAAGCGTACGTTTTGGGGGTTAGCAGTAAAATTTTTGCCTACTTAATTTTTCTAGAGAAAAAAAAAAACCCATGGTTTCCAAATATTTCTTCGAATTCGTTAAAGAAATGGTATAATGTTAATCAACATTTTCTTTGAATTAGCATTCGTAGAATTTCTAAATTGATTTTACTCCACCTTTTAATCTACTATTGTTCTTATTTTATACTACATTATAGGTGAGTTCGGTATACAAGTAAAAGTAATAGTGAACATGCCTAAAGTGACAGTCAATCAATTGTCAAAAATTAACATTTGGATTGAGTGAAACAGTGTAGGCTTCATTGATAACTTTAAATCAATTGTAAAACATTTTAAGGTCACATAGCTTATCAGAAGTGAAACCCTCAAGGAATTATTCCTGTTTACTACCTACGTAAGTAAGTAAACATTTTCTACCGTCATTCACGCGTAATTTATCTTTATTAAAAATGGTGCAGTGCCCAAAATGTGAACAGAATATTTCCAGAGACGGCAAGAATAATATTTCAAGTCATAAATGTAAAATATTATTTCACGCCCGGTGTTTCGACTAGCAGGAGAAGGAATTAGAGGCAATGAAAAAAACTAATAAACCATGGATATGTCACAACTGTGATATATCCAAAAAGAACAGTCAAAGCCAGGAAAAATCTCCTGAGCCATCGGAACTGAAATTCTTGCGGCCGTTAATCTACTGGGAGAGGAAATAAAAATAATAAAAAATTCATTAGACAAGTGCGGGGACCTGCATTTTGAGCTAAGTGAGAGACTTACTAAAATAGAGAACCACCTTGAGGGTTAAAATAAATTCATTGAAGACCTAATCAATGAAAATAAAACTTTAAAAGCAAAGGATTGCTCCAAGGATGTTGTATGTCGCCAACATTATTCAAAATATACATTGATGTTTGTCTGAAGGGATGGTCAAGGAACTGTGGTCAGATGGGCATACCGATAAATGACATGCATTTACACCATTTACTATTTGCAGATGATCAAGTAATCATCGCTCAGGACGAAGAAGATGCGAGCTATATGTTTAGGAAAGTGGCGGAGCAATATAAGAACTGGGGTTTGAACATTAACTATAAAAAGACCAAATATATGAGCACAGACAGAGAGGAAATATTAGAGCCTGAAATTGCGAGCCTGGATAGAGTGGAACAATTTTGTTACCTTGGCTCAATTCTGGAAAGAAATGGAACCACAAATGCCGAGGTTAGAAAGAGAATAACAATGGCAGGAAAGCTGTGGGCATGCTGAATTCTCTTCTCTGGAGTAGCAACATAATTGAAAGAACAAAGAAACTAATATATAGCGCATTAGTCCAAAGTGTAATGTTATACGCCTCTGAGACTTGGACCCTTAACAGGGCACAGGAAGAAAGACTGCTGTCGGTGGAAATGGATTTCTGGAGGAGAGCTGCAAGGATATCGAGAGTGGAACGCATTAGGAACAGTGATATAAGGGAGAGGATGAATGTGAGAGAGAGTGTGTTGGAAGTGATCGAGGAGAGAAGATTGAGGTGGTATGGCCATGTGAGAAGGATGAACAAGGAACGGATCCCGAAAATGTTAATGGAATGGGAGGCCGAGGGAAGGAGAAGGAGAGGAAGACCTCGTACCCAATGGAGGGACAAAGTGGAGGAGAGCATGGCTGGAAACGGGTTGAGGGAGGAAGATGCAGCCGATAGGGAAGAATGGAGGAGGGCGTTGGACGAGGAGTTAGGGTGAAGAAACCTTCATATGTGAAGAAACTCTTAAAAAAAAAGAAAAAAAAAAGCTGAGTGCCTGTAACCATGAATTTATAAACTTAGTATCTAAAGAACAGCTTGATCTTCACCTTATTTGGGGAAGTCACAATGTCTTATATTACTTCAACGCTCACCGTTTTTCGGAAAAACTATCGACAAAACGTCAAATCTCACAAAAACTTGCAAATTTAATCAGCTTTCGAATGATATGTTAAACTTAATGATTTTGTTTCAATTTCATGGATAAATTAACTTTTGAAACCGAAAAAACATGGTGTTCTCATTTGGCATACAAATCAGTTACTTGTGTAAATAAAACATTATGACAATCCCTTTATGGAAATGTGCATTTTAAACATAATAAACTCTTTATTGGAATAAAAAGCAAAGAAAAAATAATTGTTTAATAGAAAATAAAGGAAAACTGTCAACAAAGCGATACCAGATCAGAGGATCTTATGTTATTGCATTTATTTATTTATTACTATAATTTAGGATTTATTTTTTTAGATGTTCAATGTAAGGTTTTAAATCTAATGATAATACACATAGACCTCAATTTTACCGTTAGCTTCTGAATTCAGATTGTGTTGAAGAATACTACTTTTTGAGGTGAATTTTATGCGCTGATGTCTGTTTTTACAGGGGAAGGCATTTATACCTAACCATGTATATCATTGGTTTATTTTTGTATTGCTTTCAAATAATGTGGAGGAGCACCATGGTGTTGGAAAATCATATTTTGCCGAACTTCAGGTGGAATATCGTGATGAACTTGTAGGATATTTTGTAACAAATCTTAGTAATCTCATCATTCAATCTGTTGGGCAAACTATGATTTTTCAACACTATTCGACAGCAATACAAAGATGAATAAACCAACGATACTCCACATGGAACGGTATAAATGCCTTCCCCTGTAAAAACTGACTCATATACCCACAAATTCACCGCAAAAAGTAGTATTCTTCAACACAATCTGCATTCAGAAGCTAACAGTAAAATTGAGGTGTATGTTCATTATCATTGGATTTAAAACCTGATCTGGTATCGCTTTGTTGACAGTTTTCCTTTATTTTCTATTAAACAATTATTTTTTTCTTTGCTTTTTATTCCAATAAAGACTTTATTATGTTTAAAATGCACATTTCCATAAAGGGATTGTCATAATGATTTATTTACACAAGTAACTGATTTGTATGCCAAATGAGAACACCATGTTTTTTCGGTTTCAAAAGTGAATTTCTCCATGAAATTGAAACAAAATCGTTACGTTTAACATATAATTCGAAAGCTAATTAAATTTTCAAGTTTTTGTGAGATTTGACGTTTTGTCGATAGTTTTTCCGAAAAACGGTGAGCGTTGAAGTAATATAAGACATTGTGACTTCCCCAAATAAGGTGAAGCTCAAGCTGTTCTTTAGATACCAAGTTTATAAATTCATGGTTACAGGTACTTAGCTGTTATAGAAAATTTAATGCAAAATCCGAAAATGTCAAAATATATGAAAAAATATTTTTAACAAATGGAGATATTACAGCTTTTATGGGAAAAAAACGTGATTTTTTTCTAAAAAGTCTTTGATTTATGGCGTATCTGCAGCGTATTGGAATAGAAAGGTGAGGTCTGCGGCATTTTGCTACATTTTTGATCTAGTTTCACCCAATTTTTGGTTTTACACTAAGAGATACTCACCCTGTATTTGAGAAAGTTAATGTAGAAGAGTGCATTAAGTATCGTTTAGATGAGCAAAGGGTTTGTTCTATCTACTTATTTGCCCTTAAAATACATGAGGTTGAGAGGAAGATAATTGGATCCCTACCCCGAAAGTGAGCTATAAAAACTAGAGTGGGGAGTAAAGAATGGTTAGTCTATGCTATAGAGTACTCCAAGCAACTTGGTGAGGTGTATTCCATCTATATATAGTAGTAATAGGCACTAAGTATGATTTGAACCTTATTTTTACTGTATATCGCTCCTTTGCAAAAAGAGCGTTCTAACTAAAAACATTGCATAGGTCAAACACAATAATTTAAAGTACTTTTTCTTCGTTAGAGTCGTACTTTTAACCTTAAACTAGATTTACAATCCCTCTGCTTCAAGGTTAAAATTAACTTTTTGAATGGCTTGTGCTAGGATGCTCTTCTTGCTAAGGAGCGATAAAACAATATTTATTCAGAATTTATATCTACTTTTTTAAATTTTTTTATAGTGATTGAAGAGCTGTGCTGTAAAATCTTGTTTTTAAACTAATATTATATATAAAACAATTACAGGAGTGTTTGCAGTTAGCCCACACTGAAATAAAAAAGTGAATTTTAGTGATAGTTGTTATAAATAATCCAGAATTGCGATGACATAAAACAATTTTCATTCAAATTTACATAGTTCAATTTCAATTGAAACAATATTGGAAATTGTCAAATATAGAATTATAATAATTAAAGCAGTAATATTTATCTTTCTTTTTTTTTTTTTACTAGCTCTAGCTACTATACTATACTAGCTGACCCGGCGAACTTTGTACTGCCTGACAATCAATGAATGTTATATTAACTTTAACTAAAGTAAATTTAGAATTTATTAACTTATGTAGGTATCCCGACATACGTTATCCTGCCTAACCTATCAATATTCAATTCGAACAGGAATAAAAACTAAAATAAATTATAGTTAAAAAAAAAACAAAAAAACACGCTTTTATAGCAAACCGAACTAAAAACTAGAAAATAATTTTTATTTCATAGAAAGCCAGACAATCAATTATGATTCATAATTTGGATTAAAATTAAAGTAAAACTTACGTTATCAACAAAATAATTCAATTTAAAGTAAAAAAGCGTGCGGTGCAACAAACATATGTTACAGACGTGTCCAATGATGGTCTCTTATTGTCCGATGGACCAACACCATTGAGAATTTATTTTCCGCATGGGGTCGATCATTTTAACATGTAGATTTATATATATATATATATATATATATATATATATATATATATATATATATATATATATATATATATATATATATATATATATATATATATATATATATATATATATTTATATTATTTATTTATTTTTTGATGCTATATTTATTTTGTATTAAATATTGTCAGATGTCAAATTGAAGAGTGGTTAAGTATGCTGTGTATTTAGCAACCCATTTATGAGCAGCACCGCTTTGTAAAGTGTTTTTCTCTATTAGCGAATTCTTTGCAGAAATAGCAGTCGTTAAGCAAATAACTCAATCAATTTTTTTTTTTGGATTCTTCTAATAGGCTTTCATTAGGGATGAGCCGGTACGTTTGAAACTGTCACTTGTCACCGAGTAAAGGGGCTTGTCACTCCACACTGTTCCACAATGCAACTGGAACGGTTGTAGTAGTAACGACAGTCCAACAAGTCCGGTCGACTGGATTGTTAACTGTTCCAAGGTTCCCACGTGCCAATTCAAATCTAGCTGTGACTGTGACAAATGAATAACCAAACTATTTTTTTAAATTTTAAAATTATCTAATTTCGGGCAAGTATATTTTCCCCAGGGCCGGCCCTGCATGGTAAGGAAACAAGTCCTAAATATTGCATAGCACAATTATTGCCAAGTGGAATATTTCAAATAAATGGAAGGAATAAATAAACAAACTATTTTATTTATTTATTTCACTTTCCAAGCCATAAATATTATTGTTATATCTTAATCTTATATCTTATTATATCTTGGCAATAATGAATTTTTTTTCTATCATGTTGAAATCTTGAAAATTTCAAAAGTGGAGACTGTAGTATTTTAAAATAAAATTTTTAATATTTCAATTGCCTTCTTGATTTTAACGTTTCATCAATAGTGGAGGTAAAATACAATTCCTTAATTTTTTTTCATAAAATGATTGTGAGTACCTAAGGTTTTTAAAAATGTCATTTGGGGCAACAGAATTTTAATTCAATTCCCAGCTTAACGTGATATTTTTACTTTATGTCATTGGTTAATAAAAAATAAGAAATTCAAAATTTTGAGAAATTTCGGAAAAGCGAATTTTCTGAAATTGCTGTTTTTCCAAAGTATGTTTTGGTTGTTCGTAGACGTGAAGTTGGATAGGGATAAGATTGAGGTCGTACAACATTGTAGATATTTTTGTATACCGAGGGTAAACATTGATGATTCTCATACACAAGTTTTGAATCCTTTCGAGTTTACGGTAGTTGGTTGTACAATTTGAGGCATCCACACGGGTGAGGAATATATAATCTGGGATCGGACTACTGTTTTATACAATATAAGTTTTTTTTTTTGGCTTAGTTTAGCTTTTTTGTGAAAGTAAGGGAACATTTTGTATATGATTTTTTTTACTTTGTCTATTTTATTGTTTATGTCATCTGTGTAAGTTAGAGATCTGTCTAGCGTCATACCTATCTATATATACCTATCTTCTTCGTTTAAAGTTATATATTTGTCTATAAGTGTTCTGCGCTTCGTTGAAATAATGGTTTCTGATTTGCTTGTATTTATTTTCAGTTTCAATGTTTCGTAGTTTATTTATTGATTTTTTTGAATGTTTGTTGTACCTGTTTACTGATGTGTCGATACGGCAAGAGGCTGTGTATAAAGCTGTGTCATCTGCTTATAGGGATGTTATTACATTAGGGTGTGTTGGTAAGTCAGATAGGAACAGATTGAAAAGGGTTGGAGATAGGCAGTAGCCTTGTGGAAGACCAGCAGGAAGGGTAAGTACTTTGGAGGATGATGAATTTATTTGGGTATAGAACTGTTTGTTAGAGAGGAATGAGTGGATATTGTGAATAAGGTAAGAGGGGAATATATAAATATATAGAAGTATGGCAGAGGCCCTCCAAAATAAGGCCTCTGCCATACTTCTAACGTGATTTTTCCTAACTCCTTATCTTTTGATGGATCCCGCATTTTAAATATATTTACAATAAGTATGCAGTTTTTTTGGTTTTATAGTTTTAATTATTGTTTACTTTTATTATTTTTCGAAATTTTCAGTTTGGATCGTAAAAATTCTATTTTGAGTTACAAAACAACCGATGCATTCGATTAAAATGTTATTTTAGATTTGTAGTTTGAGGCTGCTATTCTACACTTGCCTATTACTTGACTTTTCTTTTAAAAAATACTAGAGAGTAGTTTTTTGAACCTAAAATTGTAAATATCACATATATGGCCTTCTAAAATAGATACATCAAATTCTACGGAAATATGGAGCAAAATTAACTTTACAGAACCAAAATCAGATGATCCGTTTAGATTTGAGGAGGAATCTAAATTTTGTTTATTTTGGCACGCTACATGGTGGCAACATTTGGTATTACAAAGGGGACATTTATCTGTATTTGGAATAACACGCAATCTGGACTCATGAGCTCCATTAATTCTTATAAGAAATAAGAATTGTCTTGGTATCCAGTATAATAGGTTTATAAATTATGCAAAACATCAAAATTAAATTAAAGAATATTGATTGTGATATTATTATTTTAAAAATGTTTTTAATAACTTATTTTTTTTTTAACTTCTCAAATTTTGCCACCTACTAAAATCTACCTCCCCTGCCTTTCCTTAGTTCCGAGCCTGCTAATAGTCACTCATTTTCACGCGTCTCTTTTAATCTCATCAAATTTTGGCTCAAATCACCATCAACGGAAAATTCAAAAATAAGTCCGTGACTTTTTAAATTAAAGAAAGCCTCAGGTGACGATGGTATTCCCTCACTACACACATCGCACATCATTCTACTGTTGACCAAATGGCTCGACTCACCGATTTCATTACAAAAGCATTTAACGAAGTTACAGGGATGCTTTTGGTTGATCTAGAAAAAGGATTTGATACCGTTGGGCTACCGGTCTCGTTTATAAATTGATTATGTACAAATTCCCCTCTTACCTTATTCACAATATCCACTCATTCCTCTCTAACAAACAGTTCTATACTCAAATAAATTCACACTGTTTATCTAGACTCCGATGCGGAAGGATCTCGTGCTCCTGAAGATTAAGTCAGATAAGAGATTTTACTTTTAACATTTCTTATATTTTTCTTTTTAAATACTTTTACTTTTTAATTTAAATATTTCTACTCCTATTATTAGATTTTATTATACATATATATATATATATATATATATATATATATATATATATATATATATATATATATATATATATATATATATATATACTTATTTTTCCATTCTTTATTGTTTTGTTTTTTCTTTTTAATATATATATATATATTTTTTTATAATACTCTCTGTATATATTTCCTCCTTTTAAATTATACTCAATTAAACCGATGGATACAGACGACCCTCCTAGCCCGATTTCTAAAAGAAAACGCCCTCGTGGACGAATAAAAGACCTACCGGATAGGATATCCTTAAATGAAACAAAAAAATATAACCCCCACATTTCTAATTGTAAAAAGAGAAAATGAAGAAGGATTTTTAAAAGTCTCTCCTTTCTTCATTAATAAAGTTATAACTGGCCTTGTGGGAGAGGTAAAAAATATTAAAAAACTCAGAGACAGGTCACTACTCGTAGAAACATTTAAGGGCAAACAGACAGAAATTTTATTAAAATGTAAAGAATTTGGGGGACAATTCCCAGTTACAGTACAACCACATCAAACGCTTAACTATAGCAAAGGTGTTATAAAATTTTTTGATTTCCAATACCTCGAAATTGAAGAAATAAAAAATGAACTGAGGGAAGTTATTACAGACATTGTCCGTATAAAAATCAAGAAAAATGGTAATGAAATTCTAACCCATAACTATATCATAACATTTCCGACGCCCATTGCACCCAAAACAATTAGAGTAGGGTATCAGACCGTACCTGTACAGACTTATATACCTAATCCCCCCCGGTGCTTTAATTGCTTAGGTTTCTATCATCCCACAACACAGTGTAAAAAAGAGGCAATCTGTATTCAGTGCGGAAAAACCAAACATACCAACGGTAACATAAAATGTACCTTACCTCCCAACTGTATTAATTGTGGTGGCTCACATAATGCCCTTGATAGATCATGTCAAATTTTTCAAATACACCGAGAAATTAAATCGATTCAAATTAATAAAAAGATATCACTACAGGAGGCAAAGAAAATATATAAAGAAATGTACCCTAACTCCGGTAATAAAACCTTTGCCCAAGTGGTAAAGGAAAAACTAAATATAATAGAAAAAAAGGAAATCGGCACACAAGTCGATTTACCTTTCATTTTTGGAGAAAATAAATCAAATGAATTAGTTAAAAGTACCGTATCAAATACGACAATAATTAAGCCGACCTTGTAGTCCAAGAGCCGAGGCCAAATTTCATGACTTATTTGAAGGAAACTTTTAGACATACAGCCATTAAATGTCCACCCTCAGAATTTGCACTTGTCTGCCAACTCAAAGCGGGGGCGTTTCAAAATGGCGACCTCCGAAAGGGGGTAACAAATATCAAACTATGGTATTACTTAAAGATGATTTATTTAAAGCAAACAAGAAACTGCAAACCCCCTAGGTGACAAAAAACGTTGTCTGCCAAAATTTGGAGGGGGCGTCGCACCGGCAGACAAAATTCAAAATCAGCGTTTTTTCAGTCCAAAAGTGGACCATTTGAAGACGATTTATTTCAAGCATACAAGAAACTGCATGCTCACTAGATAACAATAAACGTTGTCTGCCAAAATTTGGAGGGGGCGTCGCACCGGCAGACAAAATTCAAAATCCGCGTTTTTCAGTCCAAAAGTTGACAATTTGAAGACGATTTATTTGAAGCACACAAGAAACTGCATACTTCCTAGATGTCAAAAAACGTTGTCTGCCAAAATTTGGAGGGGGCTAAGCACCGGCAGACAAAATTCAAAATCCGCGTTTTTTCAATCCAAAAGTTGAAAATTTGAAGACGATTTATTTGAAGCACACAAGAAACTGCATACTCCCTAGATGACAAAAAACGTTGTCTGCCAAAATTTGGAGGGGGCTAAGCACCGGCAGACAAAATTCTAAATCCTTGTGAAGGCGTCACACCGGCTGACATTGTTCAAAACTCACATCCTTTTCGTCCAGCAGTGAACTTTTTGAACATGATTTCCTTTTTTATTTGATTTATAAGTAGTTTTTCTCTAGAATAATTTAAGGAAATTATATTATATTGCTTTCTACGTATGTTACAATAAAATTATTTTAATATAAAATAATCTTGTTTAAAAATTTTAATGTAAAAAATACCAATTAATATATATGAACAGTAATAATATAAATACCGGCCACATAATTAAAAAGAATAATATTTCAACTTATAAAGTTATCAAATATGTACTATCCTGGACCAAAATTCGTATAAAACTTGTATAGTAGTCTAGTTAATTGATTTGTAAAATGATAGACCAAGAGCCCGATAGAAAAACATACCGAATTATTTCACCCCTTTTTTGTAATGCATGGGTGTAACCTGTCCACTGTTATGAATGAAAATTTATAAATTTTCCAATAAAGGTGAGTGCCGCAAAAATGACAGTGGGGGAAAGGAGTTGAAAATAGTATTTCTTAGAAGTTCGGAAATCGTTACTTTTAGTATATTTTGTGTTCTTTATTATACGTTATTCAAGCAAATCAACTTTGCAACAAATTTTGTAATAGTCATTTTGATCTCAGATCAATAGTTTTAGAGCGGTTTGGCCACCAAAGATTGACTAACTTCATATAAGTCGCACTTCTTCGTGAAAAGAAGCAGTTGGTACTTTTCCGTTGTCGGTTATAACTTTAATCCAAAATTTATTTTTTTCAACTGATGAAAATTTCCTTTTAGACATTATACATAAAATTTATTTGTGTAATATAATATAATTTATCTATATAATGTATATAAAGTTATTTAAAATACCCATGCCAGCACGCTAAAAATCCGTAATATTGTAAAGTTGAAGTTTTTGGCACATATTTCGTTATAACACCAAAACTATTCGTCCGATCCAAAATTTATTTATTCTTTCTTTATTGGCTAAATTTTCTATCAGACCTCATATATGAAATTTATATAAAGCCATGTAAAGTTCCCATGCCAGCACGCTAAAACCCCAAACTGTTGTAAAATCCAAGTTTTTTGGTACATTTTTCATTATAACCCGAAAACTACTCGTCCAATCCAAAATTTATTTTTCTCAACTGATAGCTGACTAAATTTTCAATCAGACCCCATACATAAAACTTTGATCAAGCTCTGTAAAATACGCGTGCCAGCACGCTAAAAACAAGTTCTGTTGTTAAATACAAATTATTTAGATTATTTTTCGATATTAGTCCAAAACAATTTGTCTAAACCAAAATTTACTTTTTTCAACTGAAAGTTGACTAAATTTGATATCACATTTTATACATGAATATTTAATTGAAATCCATGCCAGCAGGCTACATGTGTATGTTTTGATAAAAAAATAACAATTTTACATGTTACAGTGGGCTGGCGTGGGTATTTTGCGGGATTCATTCATCATTATATAATTTTATTTGATTGTAAATTTAGTAAACTTTCATTGAAAAAAATTTTTTTGGATAAAACAAATAGTTTGGGGTTATAGCGAAAAACGTGCCAAAAAACTTGGATTTCACAACATTACGAGGTTTTAATGTGCTGGAATTGGTATTTTACGTGACTTTATATCAATTTAATATATGGGTCTGATTGAAAATATAGTCAGCTATCAGTTGAGAAAAAAAAATTTTGGATCGGAAGAATAGTTTTGGGGTAATACCGAAAAATGTGTCAAAAAACTTGAATTTCACAACAGTACAAGGTTTTGGTGTGCTGGCATTGGTATTTTACGTGACTTTATATCAATGAATTATATGGGTCTGATTGGAAATTTAGTCAGCTGATAGTTGAGAAAAATAAATATTGGATCGGAAGAATACTTTTCGGGTAATAACGAAAAATGTGCCAAAAAACTTGGATTTCACAACAGCACGAGGTTTTGGTGTGCTGGTAATGGTATTTTACGTGACTTTATATCAATTTAATATATGGGCCTGATTGCAAATTTAGTCAGCTATCAGTTGAGAAAAATAAATTTAGGATCGGAAGAATAGTTTTGGGGTTATAACGAAAAATGTGCCAAAAAAACTTGGATTTTACAACAGTACGAGGTTTTGGTGTCCTGGCATTACTATTTTACGTGACTTTATATCAATTTAATATATGGGTCTGATTGGAAATTTATTCATTAGTTGAGAAAAAATAAATTTTGGATCGGAAGAATAGTTTTAAGGGTTTAACGAAAAATGTGCCAAAAAACTTGGATTTCACAACAGTACAAGGTTTTGGAGTGCTAGCTAGCATTGGTATTTTACGTGACTTTATATCAATTTAATATATGGGTCTGATTGGAAATTTAGTCAGCTATCAGTTGAAAAAAATAAATATTGGATCGGAAGAATAGTTTTCGAGTAATAACGAAAAATGTGCCAAAAAACTTGGATTTCACAATTATACTAATTCATGTGTATATTTATGTATATCATTAGGTCGACAACCCGTTGAAGATATTATTTGCGTTCATTTTATCACTGTTTATTTATCAGTAAAAATAAATGTTACTAATAATCCCTCATTTCCGATACTATACACAACACTTAATATTGACAATGGCCCTTGTACAATGGAACTGCAATGGACCAAAAACACATTTTAATGATTTAAAAATATTGATCCAGGATGAAAACCCGTTATGTATTTGCATTCAGGAAACTCACCTTAAAGCCGGAGACAAATTTAAATTAAAAAACTATAACATCTACAGAACCGATGGACCAAATGATCATGCCTCTAGAGGCGTACTCATAGCCGTACATGACTCCATATATTCCCAACGAATAAACATAAACACAAACACTTCAAACAGTCGCAATTACTATACACCTCGGAATTACATTCACCCTCTGTAATATTTATTTGCCACAAGACCCTATGATACAGCCGCAAGACCTCATTCATATATATGATCAACTGACACAGCCCATACTACTTGTCGGAGACTTTAACGGACATAGCCCTATGTGGGGCTCTTCAAGCCACAACAATAGAGGAAGAATTATAGAAATTTTTTTAGAGGAGTCGAACCTACTAATATTAAACACAGGTGAAGCAACCTTCTTAAGTTCCACCTATGGCACCCATTCTTCTCTCGACCTCTCCATCTGTAGTGGATCATTATTTAATATTATTGACTGGATGGTACTTCCAGATCTCTATGGTAGCGACCATTACCCCATCCGTCTAAAATTTCATGATAAGCAACATAAAACGAATCGAAAACCCCGATGGGTCATAGACAAGGCAGACTGGTCTCTCTTTTCGACTTATATTGAAGCACCCAAAATGCCCCTATCTGCCCTCACTATTGAAGAAGGATGCCAGCTTATCACGGACGCTATACTGAACGCAGCAGAACCAGCCATCCCTAGAACCAAGGGTTCTTCCAAGAGACCCTCCGTGCCCTGGTTCAACGAAGAGTGTAAAATAGCCATCCGAAACCGCAGGAAAGCACAAAAAATGTTTCAAAAACAGCCCAATCAAAAAAACTTTACTGATTATAAAAAACAAAGAGCCCTATGCCGAAGAACAATAAATAATACTAAAGCAAAATCCTGGAAACAATATGTCGAGACCATAAACTCCTCCACCCCTATTGACCAGGTCTGGAATAAAATAAGAAAAATATGCAAAAATTATTCTGGTACCAGCTACACATTGCTATACGAAGGGAAATTAACCAACAACCCTGCAATAGTCGCCCGAGCTTTCGCTAAACACTACTCGGAAATATTTAACCAACCACTCTCACCTACAACCTCCATAGAACTGGCAAAATTCGATGAAGAGACCACTTGCGATCCAACTGAAGCTTTTGAGAGGGACTACAACCGCCCATTCTCCATATGGGAGCTAGAGTCGATCATGGGAAGCCTCAAAGGATCTTCACCGGGCCCAGATGATATCCACTATGCCATGATCCAACACCTTCCGCGTGGTGGCGTTATCTGGCTCCTGAGCTACTATAATTATGTATGGCAAAAAGGAGAATTCCCGAAAATTTGGCAACAAGCAGAAATTATTCCTATCCCGAAAACAGGTAAAGATAAAAGACTAACTTGCAGCTACCGTCCAATCTTTCTGACCAGTTGCCTGTGCAAAATAATGGAACGGATGGTGAATAAAAGGCTAAACTGGATCTTAGAACAAAATTCCATCTTCCAGAACTTCCAGTGTGGCTTCCGCAGAGGAAGATCAACTATTGATAATCTTGTACAATTAGAAGCAGAGATCCAGTACGCTTTTGTCAATAACCAACAGGCCATTGGGATCTTTTTCGATATGGTCAAAGCATTTGACTGTATCAATAAACAGACTATAATTAAAAAACTATATAATATTGGCTTTACTGGCCATATTATAAAATACATAACAAACTTCTTATCAAATCGTAAATTTAGAGTCCGAACTGGCAACACCATTTCTGAAACATTCGAACAAAACTATGGAGTACCACAGGGGTGTATTCTGAGCACGAAACTCTTTGCTCTGGCAATAAACGATCTGGCAACGAACTTACCTAGAGGGATAAGAGTGATGCTCTATGTCGATGACATGGCAATTATAAGCCGGTCCAGCGATATAAACGCTTTAAAAAGGGTTTTACAAGAAGCAATAAACCGACAAAATATTTGGTCACAGTTATCAGCAGTCAAATTCTCACCCGAAAAAAGCAAATGCGTTCTCTTCAGCAGGAAACGAAGAACCCCCGTATCCCCGGAGCTCAGTCTTGGAGGGATGCCTCTACCATATGTTGATAGCTGCAGATTTTTAGGCCTTATTTTTGATAAGAAACTCACTTGGAGCCAGCATATTAGTACTCTAAAAGAGAAATGCCTGTCAAAAATAAAAATTTTGAGGGTTCTTAGTGGCACGACTTGGGGTTCGGACAGATGGACGATGCTGAGGATTTATATGGCATTAATACGTTCCAAGCTAGATTATAGGAGTTTTGTGTATGGCTCAGCTCGCTTCCAACATCTCTCCAGGCTTGATACCGTTCACAATACCGGAATCCGTATTGCTACAGGAGCCTTTAGAACTAGCCCCACACTAAGTTTATGTGCGGAATCAGGACTACCACCCTTACTATTCAGAAGGCAAACATTAGCAGTAAACTATATCTCCCGTATATATTTACAACCGTCACATCCAACCTACAAATACCTCTTTCAGTCTAAATATAAAAGAAAATTTCAGGAAAAACCTAACCCAACACTACCCCTAGCAGAACGACTTTCA
Organism: Euschistus heros; assembly: GCA_003667255.2. Taxonomy (NCBI): domain Eukaryota; kingdom Metazoa; phylum Arthropoda; class Insecta; order Hemiptera; family Pentatomidae; genus Euschistus; species Euschistus heros. The sequence goes on along the minus strand of RCWM02000348.1, from coordinate 810,283 downwards.
TTCGTCATTAATGAATTAAAGAAAACAACAGTAAACATACCAGATATAAATATACCACCTTGGACCTGCCAACCCCCGAAACTACACCTAACCTTATCAAGGCACCATAAAAAAAAACACCACCGCATCAGAATACAAAGAACAATTTCAAAAATTACTCCAATCACTTCCGAACCACGTAGCCATATACACTGACGGAGCGAAAACTGAAACCTCAACGGGTTCCGCCTTCATTACAGCAGATGCAACCCACAAAAAGAAACTCCACCCTCTTTGCAATAGTTATACAGCAGAACTAGCATCTATTTCGTCCGCTCTGTATTATACTATGACAAATACCGATGCGGATATAAATGATATTGCAATAATATCAGACTCCCTTAGTGCACTACAGGGCATTAATAATATGTATGCAACCCATTCAGGTATTCAACGCATACAAGAATACTTGAAAATGCTTCAGGAAATAGGAAAGTCGGTCCACTTCATCTGGGTTCCAGGACATATTGGCAACACTGGAAACGAGATGGCTGACAGAGCTGCCCGCGAGGCGTTGTCCCTCCCAGGAAGAGGAACATCTATTCTGACATCTTCAGAACTTGCGCGGCCACTAAAAGAAGAAGTGACCAAAAGATGGCAATCGATGTGGAACGAGAGCCCAACAAATAAAATGAAAAATATAAAAAAATCGATTAAGCCGTGGACTAAATCCAACCGAAGCAAACGTCGAGAAGAAGTGGTCATCACACGCCTGAGGATAGGACATAGCCGACTGACACATTCCTACCTCTTCAGGAAGGAGTGACCACCGCAGTGCCTACTTGCAACACTACTCTCTCAATACAGCATATTTTCGAGGAATGCCTGCAATACAAAGCGTTGTTGCAGCAGCTAGGGGTGCCCCCAGAGTTACCAAAAGCTCTGAGAGATAACGAAGAGGACATCAACAAGGTGCTCAAAGTTCTAGTTCTCAGCAAGATGCTGGCAGATATATAACTAGGCGTTTATTTATTTTCTTATATATCTATTTTCTTATTTATTATTTTATCACATGATTTATAGCTATTTAACAGATATTTACATTTAAACTCTCACAAACCACATGACTATTATAAAGAGCACAGCCACCAACTGACGTGGGAGACGGGGACGCCCCCTTGGCCTTGGCCGGCCCCCTGCGGGTCTGGGCGCTACTCGTCGGCTGCTCTGTGGGGTCCAGCGGGTGGTTTCATAAACCAAATATGAAGAAATAAAAAATAAAAGGAAAAAAAAAAAAATATATATATATATATATATATATATATATATATATATATATATATATACACATATGTATGTGGATGTATGTGTGTGTATATGTGTGTGTGTGTGTGTGTATGTATATATATATGTGTGTGTATGTGTGTATATATATATATATATATATATATATATATATATATATATATATATAAATAAAAAAAAAAAAAATAATAATAATAATTCACTGATAATAATGATAAACAGATACAAACCAAAGGGCGTTGATGACCTCTGCAGTTTTATGCCCTAACAAAATTCAACAAACAACAACAACAAATAAATTCATCATCCTCCAAAGTACTTACCCTTCCTGCTGGTCTTCCACAAGGCTACAGCCTAGCTCCAACCCTTTTCAATCTGTTCCTATCTGACTTACCAACACACCCTAACCATTATTTTTACGAAGCGCAGAACACTTTTAGACAAATATATAACTTTAAACGAAGAAGATAGGTATATATAGATAGGTATGACGCTAGACAGATCTCTTACACAGATGACATAAACAATAAAATAGACAAAGTAAAAAAAAAATCATATACAACATGTTCCCTTACATTCACAAAAAATCTAAAATATAGATTAAGGCTATAAAAATGTTTTTGTTTTTTTTAAATAACGAATGATTTAATTTAATTTTTTTATTAATATATATAAAACTAGTTGAAAAAAAAAAAAAAAAGGAATCCTCAAACAATAACGTATTATCTATTCCTATTACTAATTAAAAAATTCAAATTACTTATGCTATTATATTACTGCACATTAAAAAAATATATAATATGAACAAATATGACATATTATTTTTACATAAATGTTGCTTATTCTTATTAAGGAATAATTATATTATGAGCTGTTTTCATTAAAATTATATGATTTATTAATACCCAAATTAAAAAGCTTTAGTACTTTTACTGATTTCATATAAAAGTGATGAGTACAAAAAGTTATTGTTTTTTTCAATTGAATGAGTTCAATAAAATAACACTAATATGGAACACCGAAGGGTAAATGGTAGGTCCAGCCTGCCAAAAATATCATCGTTTCCTATATATTTTGTGTTGCTGACTTCGAAAAATTTTTTGTATAAAATGTAGGACCTCTGGTTTCTTAAATATAATATTAACCTTACAAATAATAACTAATACTATCAAGTTTGTCTGGGCTTTGCAGCGCAAATAATTAATTAAATTACTTTAACAAGTTTGGATTTCAAAACAGAATTTAAACAATCATATTGACACAGATTTTTATATTTTTGGTTAAAAAATTAAATTAAATCTTTCGTTTAAAAAAACAAAACATTTTTATAGCCTTAACCTATATTTTAATCAATAATATTATGCAATAGCATAGATATATATCTGGTCTCTCATAATCCATAATGGAATTATAACTAGTTGGTGCAATAGACATTTGTTCGGTAACAGGTAGCACAGAACCATGCACTAACCAAGTTACTTTTTATGCCAAGCAAAATGAACCTTCCTCCAATTCGATTAACCTGGGAGACGATTTAGCCCAGTCAATGAAAGCAAGAAACTAGCCTTTGTCGCAACTAATTAGGGGAAAGCTGAATTTTTGCAGGGTGTTAGTACACTAAAAAAAACACAAAGTCCCGACCCCCACCCTTCTTGCTTTTCCCCCACCCCTTCAGCAACATTACAAGTACAGAATTCTGGTTATATGCCGACAGCTAAAAACCTAATAATGCTATCGGAGTGTTCTTTTTTTTTATTTTACTCCTAATAATATTACAAACAAATTATGTTATATACACTTTTTATGTAGATAGCTTAGTTTCGTCGTAATACTTGATCATATACAGAAAACTGCCACTACAAAAAACAAAACGTAAATTCAACATATCATAGATTTTTATCATTACGTTTTGGGAAGAAAAGTGTTAAACGAAACTTATAGATAATATAATTAGCTTTAAAATGGCGTGTCTCATAACGCATGACATTAAAACGATGGCTTCATAGAGAGCGTTGAAAGAGCAGTGGACACCGCTCCGCCGGTCTTAGCAGGGCCGTGCTGAGGAGCACAAACGCCTATACTGCTGTTCATGATCATGAATAGTCATCATTAGTTGAAATGCAGCAACAATGTAATAACGTTTATTTTTAGGTTATTACTTCCAAAGTGCATTTTTTGTGCTATAATAGTCTATAGTTTACTTGTATCACTTATATAGTACAAAATTTAGCATCGAAGATTCAACCACAAAAATCAAATGATCTGACTACTGGATATTGTTCTCCACTCTTAGCTGTTAGTGTGATAAAGAGTCTTTCTCAAAATATCTTCGGGTTTAGGGGAGAGAGGGGGTGAAAGTCGTATGTTGCTGCCTGTCTGATCTCGGAACTCGGAAAACATTTCTTTTAGCACATATATACATAAAAAAGCAAAGAAAATCTCATTTTATTCCTCTCTTTTCCATATCATAATTTTAGAGCTATGGAACATGGAAAAATAGAAGATTTTTTACAATCCAAAGTCGCGGCGTACAACTGACTGACTCCTCTAAGATGATTTGCCCCAACACGCTCGACGTAAAGCGTTGGCGTACGTTTTGCGCTCTGTTGGAAAACAGACACACTAATTTAGTATATAACAGTGCCCGGCGTTTTGCCTAGACAGTGCGTTCTACGCTGCGTATCTATCCTGCTTCGGGGAAAACCCGCCTTAATTTGACGATAACGCTGAATGTGATAGCTGTAATTGAGTGACATGGCAAATGTGTTTTTTGTTTTAAAATTGTATTTATTAAACCTTGCACAAATTATTATATGCTAAATATGTAAAAAGAAAACAATGCACCTACGAGTCTTTCTCAAAATATCTTCGGGTTTAGGGGAGAGAGGGGGTGAAAGTCGTATGTTGCTGGCTGTCTGATCTCGGAACTCGGAAAACATTTCTTTTAGCACATATATACATAAAAAAGCAAAGAAAATCTCATTTTATTCCTCTCATTTCCATATCACGTTATCGTCAAATTAAGGCGGGTTTTCCCCGAAGCAGGATAGATACGCAGCGTAGAACGCACTGTTTAGGCAAAACGCCGGGCACTGTTATATACTAAATTAGTTTGTCTGTTTTCCAACAGAGCGCAAAACGTACGCCAACGCTTTACGTCGAGCGTGTTGGGGCAAATCATCTTAGAGGAGTCAGTCAGTTGTACGCCGCGACTTTGGATTGTAAAAAATCTTCTATTTTTCCATGTTCCATAGCTCTAAAATTATGATATGGAAAAGAGAGGAATAAAATGAGATTTTCTTTGCTTTTTTATGTATATATGTGCTAAAAGAAATGTTTTCCGAGTTCCGAGATCAGACAGGCAGCAACATACGACTTTCACCCCCTCTCTCCCCTAAACCCGAAGATATTTTGAGAAAGACTCGTAGGTGCATTGTTTTCTTTTTACATATTTAGCATATAATAATTTGTGCAAGGTTTAATAAATACAATTTTAAAACAAAAAACACATTTGCCATGTCACTCAATTACAGCTATCACATTCAGCGTTATCGTCAAATTAAGGCGGGTTTTCCCCGAAGCAGGATAGATACGCAGCGTAGAACGCACTGTCTAGGCAAAACGCCGGGCACTGTTATATACTAAATTAGTGTGTTTTCCAACAGAGCGCAAAACGTACGCCAACGCTTTACGTCGAGCGTGTTGGGGCAAATCATCTTAGAGGAGTCAGTCAGTTGTACGCCGCGACTTTGGATTGTGAAAAATTGTTTATTTTAATTTTTTTTTCTATTTTTTAATAAAAATGGCAACCCGATTCATTGCAGATGAGAATGAAACATTAATTGAAGCTGTGAGTTGCAACAGCTGTATGTAGGACATTATAATATCGAGTTATAATATAGAGTTTTAACGTCGTAAATATTCGTTGAACCTCACTTCGTCGTCGATTAAGTGGTAGTTAATCAATATGTGAAATGCACTCTCGTTCTCTTGTTCATTAAACATATTGCTAATTGTTTTTCGCAATTTAAAAGCCTCGAGAAAGAGAGCCTCTTCTTCCTCATCCATCATATGTTTAGTTATTAGTAAAGCTAATAGCTCCCTTTTCTTGACTGGTCCCAAGCGGTTCATGAAGGGAGGCATGAACTAAACACTTTTTCCAAGTGGCTCCAACTGAAGAGTTATACGCGCGTGATTCTATTTGGAGAAAAACAGACATGCGCGGCGTACTTCGGTCATACGTTCCTGCCGGCGCAATAGGCTGTCATACGTTCTACTCGGCGTACCTATCCTGCCGCGGTGAAAACCCGCCTTTAGTGTGTCTGTTTTCCAACCACAGAATACAGAATATAGTAGAAGGGGCAGAGGGACTTATGCCGTAAGGGTCCCTTGGCTCCAGTTCGGCCGGCTCTCCCCCCACCACCTCCACCCCGGGCTGCTCCACCTCAGGCTTATTTACAACTTTATCATATAATAGTTAGGCTTCAACTCTTACGAATTTTATTGGATTCCATCTAATTGCTCAGAAATTTATCTCATTCTTGCATAGGTAGGTAGTTTAAGAACGAAAATAAAACAGAATATTACCAAAAGAAAATTACTAATTTCTTAATTTTCGATCTTAATTTTTTTTTAATGAATATTATCATTGATATTTTTCAAAAAATGGTTGATTCGGAGATTAAAAAAATATCATTCCGATCGATCTTATTAATAATGAGTAATGAGAGCCATCTTCTAAAAAATGTGAAAATCTAGAAAAGAGTTTCTCCTAAGGTATTGTTTTAGAATTAACGAAAGCAAGTTTTCTATTCTCTATTTAATTAGTTTATTTTCTTTTTCTTCACACAGTTTTTGTAGACTGTATTTGTAGGCACAGTTTTTCTTCTTATACCGCAAAACGTTTCGGCGTAGGTTTTAAATTTGTTTTTGTTTTTTAAACCTATATTTTTTTTTTTGTGGTAGAAAGTGAATTTTCAGTGAAGTTTAAATCCCTACGTATGTTGGTAATGCAGGGGGAAAGCGTAAAAAGTTATATATACCTTAATAATCGTCTGTCTCAAATGATCTGGGAAATCAAAAAACGACTGAATTGCACCTTTCTTTAGATTTACTCGAAATGAAGAAGATCTGTCAAAATCGTCCTTTTTAAAATGTTTTGAACAAATAACACTTGTATTTGTTGGCTTCCATTTTTCTTGCCTCAGGGCTTGAACCCACTTATTTCGTTCCTCTTCAACTGAAGGGAAGCTGAGGAAATATAAAAGGTAAAATTGGAACTGTTTACCTTTTAAAGATTTATTCAAATCTAAAAATATATTAGTGGTGTAAAACATCTTCCTAAGGTGTTAATGTTTAACATTCGAAACTAGTTTTCAAATAAAAATAATTTCAATAGAATTAGCAATTAATTTATCAATCCTAATTGAATATACAGAATATTCTGTATTATGTGGTTACAATATCTACTATTGTTAATATAGGGGAGTTTAACAATAAAGTTAAAAAATAAAGCTCCACAATAAACATATTTTTACTGTGGTGAAAGGGAAGAAAGATTTATTTCTCAATTTATTGAAAAACTAAACTGTGTACGTTTAAAATGTACCGTTGCAGGGTTATTGGGGTTTTTAAATCCTTGTTGGACTCTTTCCTAGAACATCCAAACGCGGCACAACACGACATTATTTAATCCAATTGAGAAATGAAAAAATAAAAAACACATACACACAACAGAGACCTAACAATCAGCAATTGTTCCAAAAAAACACGGGAAAAGCAGTGGTACTGATAGGGACAGCCGGGGTTTAGTTGGTGGGGATAGCGCTCCTTGCCGGGAGCCATCTCCCCCCACCTACCCACCGCTTCTATCATATTCTGTATTTTGTGTTTCCAACCGAGCGCAACACGTTGTACGCCAGCATTTTACGTCGAGCGTGTTAGGGCTATATATATTATAAAAATTGTCACCAGACCACGTTCGAAATGAATCTAAAAGGATAAGGAGTGAAAATATATAACTGGTTTTAATTTAAAATAACGTTTTAAATAAATAAATTTTTATTGTGAGCTCGCCGACTCTGTCGCCGGGGTTCCAGGAATATTTAATACTTAGACCTATACTATAAAACCGCAATTAATTCCTTCTCTTCTCGTACGTGTTATCATTTAATTATTAATCCTTTTTCCGGGCACAGTGTTCGACAATCCACAATAATTCGATAGAATGTTTGGGGCCCCATCATTCAGCAACATTAATTGAGATTAAAAAACAAAAAAAATTGTAATAAATGAAAATAATTAAAAAAAAAAATTATATATTCAATATTAATATTGGTCAAAAAAGCAAACACTGGATTTAAATGATCTTAAATATGTATGCTTGCACTGAAAAGGTTTAAATAAGCATCAACATTTGCTTACCGGACTTTTCTTTTGAGCCTTCATCTTCAGTAACATTATAGTCCAAGAGCCGAGGCCAAATTTCATGACTTATTTGAAGAAAAATTTTAGACATACAGCCATAAAATGTCCACCTTAGGCAATCAATTTGCACTTGTCTGCCAACTCAAAGCGGGGGCGTTTCAAAATGGCGACCACCGAAAGGGGGTAGCAAATATCAAAATATAATATTATTTGAAGATGATTTATTTAAAGCAAACAAGAAACTGCAAACCCCCTAGGTGCCAAAAAACGCTGTCTGCCAAAATTTGGAGGGGGCGTCTCACCGGCAGACAGAATTCAAAATCCTCGTTTTTTGAGTCCAAAAGTGGACCATTTGAAGACGATTTATTTCAAGCACACAAGAAACTGCATGGTCACTAGATGACAAAAAACGTTGTCTGCCAAAATTTGGAGGGGGCGTCGCACCGGCAGACAAAATTCAAAATCCGCGTTTTTCAGTCCAAAAGTTGACAATTTGAAGACGATTTATTTGAAGCACACAAGAAACTGCATACTTCCTAGATGTCAAAAAACGTTGTCTGCCAAAATTTGGAGGGGGCTAAGCACCGGCAGACAAAATTCAAAATCCGCGTTTTTTCAATCCAAAAGTTGACAATTTGAAGACGATTTATTTGAAGCACACAAGAAACTGCATACTCCCTAGATGACAAAAAACGTTGTTTGCCAAAATTTGGAGGGGGCTAAGCACCGGCAGACAAAATTCTAAATCCTTGTGAAGGCGTCACACCGGCTGATATTGTTCAAAACTCACATCCTTTTCGTCCAACAGTGAACTTTTTGAACATGATTTCCTTTTTTATTTGATTTATAAGTAGTTTTTCTCTAGAATGATTTGAGGAAATTATATTATATTGCTTCCTACGTATGTTACAATAAAATTATTTTAATATAAAATAATCTTGTTTAAAAATTTTAATGTAAAAAATACCAATTAATATATATGAACAGTAATAATATAAATACCGGCCACATAATTAAAAAAGAATAATATTTCAACTTATAAAGTTATGAAATATGTACTATCCTGGAACAAAATTCGTATAAAACATGTATATTAGTCCAGTTAATTGATTTTTAAAATGATAGACCAAGAGCCCGATAGGAAAACATACCGAGTTATTTCACCCCTTTTTTGTAATGCATGGGGGTAACCTGTCCACCTGTTCTGAATGAAAATTTATGAATTTTCCAATAAAGGTGAGTGCCGCAAAAATGACAGTGGGGGAAAGGAGTTGTAAATAGTATTTCTTAGAAGTTGGGAAATCGTTACTTTTAGTATATTTTGTGTTCTATTATATGTTATTCAAGCAAATCAACTTTGCAACAAATTTTGTAATAGTCATTTTGTTCTCAGATCAATAGTTTTAGAGCGGTTTGGCCACCAAAGATTGACTAACTTCATATAAGTCGCACTTCTTCGTGAAAAGAAGCAGTTGGTACTTTTCCGTTGTCGGTTATAACTCTAATCCAAAATTTATTTTTTTCAACTGATGAAAATTTCCTTTCAGACATTATACATAAAATTTATTAGTATAATATAATATAATTTATCTATATAATGTATATAAAGTTATTTAAAATACCCATGCCAGCACGCTAAAAATCCGTACTATTGTAAAGTTAAAGTTTTTGGCACATATTTCGTTATAACACCAAAACTATTCGTCCGATCCAAAATTTTTCAATTTATAGCTTTATTCTTATTATTATTGATTCTTATTCTTATTCTTTCAATTGATAGCTGGCTAAATTTTCTATCAGACCTCATATATGAAATTTATATAAAGTCATGTAAAGTTCCCATGCCAGCACGCTAAAACCCCGAACTGTTGTAAAATCCAAGTTTTTTGGTAGATTTTTCATTATAACCCCAAAACTACTCGTCCAATCCAAAATTTATTTTTCTCAACTGATAGCTGACTAAATTTGCAATCAGACCCCATACATAAAACTTTGATCAAGCTCTGTAAAATACCCGTGCCAGCACGCTAAAAACAAGTTCTATTGTTAAATACAAATTATTTAGATTATTTTTCGATATTAGTCCTAAACAATTTGTCTAAACCAAAATTTACTTTTTTCAACTGAAAGTTGACTAAATTTAATATCACATTTTATACATGAATATTTAATTGAAATCCATGCCAGCAGGCTATATGTGTATGTTTTGGTAAAAACATAACAATTTTACATGTTACAGTGGGCTGGCGTGGGTATTTTGCGGGATTCATTCATCATTATATAATTTGATTTAATTGTAAATTTAGTAAACTTTCATTGAAAGAAATAAATTTTGGATAAAACAAATAGTTTGGGGGTTATAGCGAAAAACGTGCCAAAAAAACTTGGATTTCACAACATTACGAGGTTTTAGTGTGCTGGAATTGGTATTTTACGTAACTTTATATCAATTTAATATATGGGTCTGATTGAAAATATAGTCAGCTATCAGTTGAGAACAATAAATTTTGGATCGGAAGAATAGTTTTGGGGTAATAACGAAAAATGTGTCAAAAAACTTGAATTTCACAACAGTACAAGGTTTTGGTGTGCTGACATTGGTATTTTACATGACTTTATATCAATTTAATACATGGGTCTGATAGGAAATTTAGTCAGCTATTAGTTGAGAAAAATAAATATTGGATCGGAAGAATAGTTTTCGGATAATAACGAAAAATGTGCCAAAAAAACTTGGATTTTACAACAGTACAAGGTTTTGGTGTGCTGGCATTGGTATTTTACGTGACTTTATATCAATTTAATATATGGGTCTGATTGGAAATTTAGTCAGCTATTAGTTGAGAAAAATAAATATTGGATCGGAAGAATAGTTTTCGGGTAATAACGAAAAATGTGCCAAAAAAACTTGGATTTTACAACAGTACAAGGTTTTGGTGTGCTGACATTGGTATTTTACGTGACTTTATATCAATTTAATATATGGGTCTGATTGTAAATTAAGTAAACTTTCATTGAAAAAAATAAATTTTGGATAAAAAAACAAATAGTTTGGGGGTTATAGCGAAAAACGTGCCAAAAAACTTGGATTTCACAACATTACGAGGTTTTAGTGTGCTGGAATTGGTATTTTACGTAACTTTATATCAATTTAATATATGGGTCTGATTGAAAATATAGTCAGCTATCAGTTGAGAACAATAAATTTTGGATCGGAAGAATAGTTTTGGGGTAATAACGAAAAATGTGTCAAAAAACTTGAATTTCACAACAGTACAAGGTTTTGGTGTGCTGACATTGGTATTTTACATGACTTTATATCAATTTAATACATGGGTCTGATTGGAAATTTAGTCAGCTATTAGTTGAGAAAAATAAATATTGGATCGGAAGAATAGTTTTCGGATAATAACGAAAAATGTGCCAAAAAAACTTGGATTTTACAACAGTACAAGGTTTTGGTGTGCTGGCATTGGTATTTTACGTGACTTTATATCAATTTAATATATGGGTCTGATTGGAAATTTAGTCAGCTATTAGTTGAGAAAAATAAATATTGGATCGGAAGAAAATTTTTGGGGTAATAACGAAAAATGTGCCAAAAAACTTGGATTTCACAACAGTACGAGGGTTTGTTGTTCTGACATTGGTATTTTACGTGACTTTATATCAATTTAATATATGGGGTCTGATTGAAAATTTAGTCAGCTATTAGTTGGAAAAATAAATTTGGATCGGAAGAAAATTTTTGGGGCAATAACGAAAAATGTGCAAAAAAAAACTTGAATTTCACAACAGTACAACGTTTGGTGTGCTGGCATTGGTATTTTACGTGACTTTATATCAATTTAATATATGGGTCTGATTGGAAATTTAGTCAGCTATTAGTTGAGAAAAATAAATATTGGATCGGAAGAATAGTTTTGGGGTAATAACGAAAAATGTGCCAAAAAAACTTGGATTTTACAACAGTACAAGGTTTTGGTGTGCTGGCAATGGTATTTTACGTGACTTTATATCAATTTAATATATGGGTCTGATTGAAAATTTAGTCAGCTATTAGTTGAGAAAAATAAATTTTGGATCGGAAGAAAATCTTTGGGGTAATAACGAAAAATGTGTCAAAAAACTTAAATTTCACAACAGTACAACGTTTTGGTGTGCTGACATTGGTATTTTACGTGACTTTATATCAATTTAATATATGGGTCTGATTGGGAATTTAGTCAGCTATTAGTTGAGAAAAATAAATATTGGATCGGAGGAATAGTTTTCGGGTAATAACGAAAAATGTGCCAAAAAACTTGGATTTCACAACAGCACGAGGTTTTGGTGTGCTGGCAATGGTATTTTACGTGACTTTATATCAATTTAATATATGGGTCTGATTGAAACTTTAGTCGTCTATCAGTTGAGAAAAATAAATTTTGGATCGAACGAATAGTTTTAAGGGTTTAACGAAAAATGTACCAAAAAATTCTGGCGTGGGTATTTTACATGACATTATATAAATTTCATACATATAGTATGGTAGGAAATTTAGCCACTTACTTACTACAAGTTAGCCAATCATTGGTGGCCGAACCGTTTGAAAACTATAGATGTGAGAAAAAGAAATGAATAGTGCCAAATTTGATTTGCTTCATAATGTACATAGCTCAAAATATACTAACAGGAACGGTTTCCGAGTTATTCGATCATTCGACTAAGAACATTCGATTTTCCAAGAACATACGTTTACGAAGAACTACATGTTTTCCACGTATTTTGTTCCAGGATAGTACATATTTAATATTAATATTAATTATATCGCCGGTATTTATATTATTACTGTTTATATGTATTAATTGGTATTTTTAACATTAAAATTTTTAAACAAGATTATTTTATATTAAAATAATTATATTGTACTATACGTAGGAAGCAACATAATATAATTTCCTTAAATTATTCTAGAGAAAAAACTACTTATAAATCAAATAAAAAAGGAAATCATGTTCAAAAAGTTCACTGTTGGACGAAAAGGATGTGAGTTTTGAACAATGTCAGCCGGTGTGACGCCTTCACAAGGGTTTTGAATTTTGTCTGCCGGTGCTTAGCCTCCTCCAAATTTTGGCAGACAACGTTTTTTTTTTCATCTATGGAGTATGCAGTTTCTTGTGTGCTTCAAATAAATCGTCTTCAAATTGTCCACTTTTGGACTGAAAAAACGCGGATTTTAAATTTTGTCTGCCGGTGCTTAGCCCCCTCCTAATTTTGGCAGACAACGTTTTTTGTCATCTAGGAAGAATACAGTTTCTTGTGTGCTTCAAATAAATCGTCTTCAAATTGTCCACTTTTTGACTGAAAAAAACGCGGATTTTGAATTTTGTCTGCCGGTGCGACGCCCCCTCCAAATTTTGGCAGACAGCGTTTTTTGGCACCTAGGGGGTTTGCAGTTTCTTGTTTGCTTTAAATAAATCATCTTCAAATAATATTATATTTTGATATTTGCTACCCCCTTTCGGTGGTCGCCATTTTGAAACGCCCCCGCTTTGAGTTGGCAGACAAGTGCAAATTGATTGCCTAGGGTGGACATTTTATGGCTGTATGTCTAAAATTTTTCTTCAAATAAGTCACGAAATTTGGCCTCGGCTCTTGGACTATTAGCGTTTCTAAAAAAAAGCTTCTAATTTGGGTGTTAGAGACACCACTTCGCCTTTTTTTCTTCCATTTTCCTTTAGCAAGTTTTTTTATATTCGGCTCCACTGTGCCGGTTTTGGTCATCCATTATTCGAACATTTATAAAAACGCAGTTCAAAATGTACAAAATAAAGCCGTTTTCCAGATACTGATAAACGGTAACGCTTATAACTAACAAACACTCCGTTCACAAAATTCTAAATGTAAATAAAATAAAACAACTGTCGGCTTTTGCAATAAACGCAGACAGCACAACTGTAAACAATGGTAACAGATAGTCCAATGTAATTTTAAGCGTTAGGGGATGGCTTCGCACAGTTTTCGCTCCCCCGAGCCCGCTACTAATTCATATTAAGTATTAGGAATAACACTCAATCTGGACTCAAGAGCTCCATTAATTCTTATTCTCGTAAAAATTGTCTTGGTATCCAGTAAAATAGGTTTATAAATTATGCAAAAATCAAAATTAAATTAAAAAAAAAAGAATTAAATTAAAGAATATGGATTGTGATATTATTTTAAAAATGTTTTTAATAACTTATTATTTTTTTTTTTAATTTCTCAAAATTGTGCCCTCCCCCCTGCCCCTCCCTAGATCCGGGTCTGTTTGCGGGAAGCTAGGAGGAATTCAAGATCAGGTTTTCGTTTCTTGAGCACTGTGATGTATACTTAATTATGGTATGTTTAACAATGGATGGATAGCATTTTCTGCAACAGTAGATTGACTGTTGTCATCAATTGCATAAACATAGCTTCTCTCTCTATTCTATTAGTATTCTCTTATTTTGTTATTTTGTTTACAGGAAGTTTTATTATTAATTAAACTAGTAAATTACGAATATAAGTTTCGTTTTTATTTTTTTATAATAACTACGATAACTGTCGAGGAGTTGGTGAAGCAAGAGTGCCTAATCCCCACTGTATTACCGCTGATTCCTGCTAAGCAAGGTTACCTATATATTGAGGAACTGGTGCTGGAAAACAGCATTAAAAACAAGAGTCAGCGAGCTGGAAGTTAGGGTGAATAAGACAGAACAAGGGCTGTTATGCAGATCGGTCGAGATACGCGGTATATCGGTTCGCCCGGGGATACCCCCGCAGGCCTAATAACAAGCGTGGGAGCTGGCCTTGGTTTCAAGAAAGAATTTAAAGGAAATTTAATCAGCTTTAATTTGATAAATAAATTGTACCTGTAGACTAAAAGTTTTTTTAAAAAAATGGGAAAAGATCGTAAAATCGGATTTGAGGAAAAAAATTGGATCGCTAGTTTTAAAAGTGAGTCAGAGAATTGGCAGGAATCTACCTACTTCTTTTTCTATTTCAATTACAAGTATCTATTGCTTTATTTAAAGACATTTATTGTAGACTGGTATCTAGAGGATGCTGCAAAAAAACTAAACTCCTAAAAATATCAACTAAACTCCTGCGCCTCACAACTTTTCTATTTACATCATCAAACCGTTACAAGAGAAGCTGCTGTCCAATGAGACTAAAAAACACAGCCTAACAACATTGTTTTGTTCTGAATTCTAGAGGCTGGATATATACATGTACTCCAGACAGCAGAAGAAGCCGATGCAAATATTGTATGGTCGAAGGGATATCTGTAATCCACCTCTACCACCTTTCTTATCTTCACTCGTTAGTCAAGATAAGTCATTGAGGAGGACTAGGAAATACTCACCTAAAATGAAAACATTATCGTCATTCGGTTATGAATACATAACCGCTATTTTACAGATACACCCTAAAAATCGGCGTCTTCTGTAGTTGGTATTAGATTGTCACAGATTTAGTGCTCTTTAATACTGTACATATGCTATGTCAAGCAAATTTACATATTTAACAAGATAGTAGCGAAAAAAATGAAATTTGCTAAAAATTACAATACTACAAAATCGCACCAGGTATTGAGGGTTGGTAACTTGTATTATAACTACCCTTAGAGATCCTGACAACATATTAAAAATGGTAGATACATGCATTTTTGCGAATTTCGATGTATAAATCGACTGGGCTATGATCTACTGTTTTTCCCAGTTTAGGAGAAATTGAATTTTATCCTTCGGTCTCCCCCCTTTCCTACACCTCATATTTTATTTTATATCCTTGTTTCAGGGCTCTTTAGTATTTTTTAATGCAAGGCTATTTAATCTCCTGACAGTTAGCTCTTATTATTTCTATATCACATTGTCTCATGTGTTAATAAAGTTTGCTTAAGCTTTATTTACGCCTCACGTAATAAGCTTTAATTTACGTTAAAATTTATTTTTAGAAAAAACTAAAAACTAAATAAAATAACATTATCGGACTTTAACAAAACTTAGGAAAATTTTTAAATAAAAAAAATAAATTAGTTGGGAGGAGATTCCAAGTAAGCAAGCTATCTTCCTGGAAGTCTATCTACTTCTATCTCTACTCGGAGCAAAAGTGAACATAAGCTACGAAAATCTCTTTTTGCCTAATTGAACAGACGAAAAAAAACTCTGTCAACAACGTAGTTTTCAAAAACAAAGGCAATCGAAAAAAAATTTACCTAATATAGTCCAGTTCAATTCAAAATTTATAAAATTAGTTATCGATTTCAATTATATATTTTTTAAACAACTACGTGTTTACTTAACGTTATTTATCATCAAATTTTGACAATGTTTTAATATTTTTTTCATTTTAAACCAATTATTATTGATAATAATTATTAACTACTAGCTGAAAGTACCCTGCTCCACTACGGTTTAATATCATTAGGATTAAGGACAACTTAAATTAGTAAAAGTAATGCTTAACGTTGATAATCATTATTATTCAAATAAACCTAATGAATTCCATTATTAGAATAATTTCAGTAAGTAAATTTGACAATTAGCAAAATTTTATATTATTTTAACAGTCCTCCAGTGAAGCTTTGAAGCAGCACTACCATCTTACCCAGCTCTGATACCAGACCATCAGCTTTTCTTATGGCATACTTTAAGTGAATATAGTCTCAACTTCTCAACTTTTTCGAATAAAGTTTAGTCTTTTTGTTTCTATTTTTGCGTACATATCAAGCATAAATTGGTTGAGGAAATTACGAAATTAAAGTAAATAAGGTTCCTCACCTCCTCGCTCCATTAACATTAAGGCGTAAAAATCAGCTGCAGACACAGTTTTCTTAAGTAGTGTATTGGTGTTTGGGCCACGCTGAGGGATGTTAATACTGTACCCATCTTCTCCATGGCAGAACATGAGACGATACTGAAGAGAATCATACGCTTGATAGAACTTACTGATTCTTATCAGTTTTTTGTCCCTGCTGTGGAGAACAATGTCTCTCTTTTCAAACACCTGGCCAACAATCAAGACAGCAACTTCGTTAGTGGTAGGAGTATTGTATCCTCCTCAGTGAGCATTTGAAGGCTTTTTGTCAGCACTAATAACTATCTTGTAAGGAAATCTTGTAGATCTTTGGGAACAAACTCAACAGCAGCTCTGAAGTTGCTATGTTCTTGAAGAGTTTTCTGGAGTTGACCTACCATTGCAGGCTTGACATTTTGAAAGTAACCACAGCGAAGTCTCTTTCATGGTTGTCATCACCAACCAAATTTATCAGAATAAAATACGGCTGCTGTTGTGTTCCAGGCATCAAACTCCCTATTCAGTGATATACCTGTCCTCACACCTTAAATGTTGGCATGAAATGTCCCTATTTTATCTCGTTTGTTCCAAACGACGTAATTTGGAAACGACAGTTCTATTTCCAAATTTTATTTAGAAAATGCTCAGCTTCAGTAAGTTCGTAAGTAAGGAGGCTGTGCAAGAGTTCAGGATATTCTTGAAAAGGAAGAAGTTGGACTTTTCCGTTACTGCAGCACATGGCAGGGCTCTCGTCCTTCCATTATACAGCATAACACCAATTGCAAGTTGACCGTTGTCCAATATTACCTATTTTGTCTTTTGCATATTCAGTTATTGGGTCATAGCTGAATGTTTCTTATCTGTCTTTGGCTGTAACCTTTCCATTGGCTACACGTTTAACATGAGGATTATGTTCTGAGTACTTTTTTGAAGAATTTCTATGGATTTCAGGATGGGTTTTCTTGTACTTGTGTACAGCCTCTCTATGTTTATTTGGGTGATTCTCAGTATATTTGTGTTCAGTATTTCTTTTAACTTCGGATTGGCTCTGTATTGTTTGTTAACCAATTTTCTGCTAATTTCAGGATGTTTTGTCCTGTATTTCATTACAGCTTCCCTGTTGACCTTTACATTTCCTTGACTATACTTTACAGCCGATTTCCAGTTGTTTTTTGCGAACTGAATCTGAGAATCATTTCCTGCCTTGTTTAATTTTAGATTGATGAGTTTAATTCAATGTCATCACCAGAGAACATAAGTCTTTTAACCTCCTCTTTAACATAAGTCTATAAATAGCTTCTCGTCACGAAACAACTCAAACTTGGAAGGGCACACATCTGCAGCTACCATGAGCTCACAGAAAGTACCATATTATAAGGTATCGACATCGATCGTATTTTTGTTAGTTTAAAACTATAAGGAACATAATTTGTGGTCAAAGTGTGCGGCTTAAGCAACTAACCTATTTTTAACTTAGCTTATCTCCTTATACCATATGAAAATTTATCTATTATTATTATTCACCCAAATTGTAATCGCATTTTTCGTGAATTAGCCGCGATCCAGGCCGATTTTTTAAAATTCCTTTCTTAGCGAGCACCTACGGCCCTAGAGGAAGCTGCATATCGAATTTCATTCTAATCCGTTCGGTGGTTTCTGAGATTTCGTGTTTAATGAGTGAGTGGTATTTGACAAATATATCGTAGATTTAAATAGGCTTCACGAATATTCGCTGTTGCTAAGCGAATTTATGAAAGAGCGATTGTCTCTGTTTCGGCTTGTGCTATAGGGAAACAAATTTCCTTTGATGTATGTTAAAAACCGCCTCCTATAGCGATACACTCCTAACACGATCAGAAACAACTTTATAACACATAACACGAAACGAGTGCCCATCTACACATTCGTCATCTTCAACGAGCTTGTTTCGTATTGCGTAAGTTATAAGATTATAAATATTACTCATAATATTAATATAATCTTTAACATTACTTTTATTATTGAGAAACCCTTTTAGCACTTGACTAAGAGAAAGTATCCTTTTGACCTTCCAAGAGAAAAATATATCTTGAACAATACATGTCATAAACAATCATATAGTAAACTGCCTTGGGTCAAAGATCCCCTGTCACCCTAGGTCCTCTCTTATTACATCATATTACACCCTGTGTATATCACTGTGACATGAGACAATTGACACCTACGCCGGACTACCCTTTCTCACGGTCTCTTTAGTAAACATTTAACCACATCACTTGCTGGTATTCCGAGTTGAGGTGGCTTTATCCAAGTTTTCGGCGAAAATACTTCCTTGGTTCCTTTCTATTCTAATCCTTAAAGTCCAAAAAACCTTCGTACATTTACGACATCCTTGCACTTCGTTCTTCCATTCATCTTTTGAACACCAGATCTCAGCCTATAGATGTGTATATCCATTCTCATCGAACTGCTTCCTTTGAAAAATCCTTTATTAATCGTGCAGCTTTATTCTGGAATTCCATACCCATTTCGATCCGCAATGCTCCTTCTCTCACTTCCTTTAAACATAATTTATTCATCTACCTCCTCAATTATCGATCTTCCGAAATTATGTAATAATATTTTAGTGTTAGAATATTTCTTTTTATTTTATTTTATTTTAATTTTGTTATTTACTTTTTTTGTTTTTCTTATGTAAACCCAAAGACTTGTCGAATATAATTTACACTCTATATAAGTTGCTGCCTGATATGTACGCAGCCAGACAATAATACCATTTATTTGTTCTTTTGTGTTATTCTTAGGGGACAAGGTGTCCTAGAATAAAGATTATTTTTCATTCAATAAAAGATTATTTTTCATTCATTCATTCAACCAGACACTTTCACCCTATTCCTCGATCCTATCCCCACTCCAAACCTATAGGTTTAAGTAGCTGGAAGTTTTCAGAGAAGAACACTCTACATTTGACTTGTAACCATTATACTAGAAGTGTTATATGTAACTGTCAGTAAATAAAGTATTTCTTTTCCAAGTCTTCACTATTTGTGTTCGTTATCTGGCGCCCAAACTATAGACAGTAAGTTGCTCTGCCATGACCGAACGCTGAAGAACTTTGACTGAAGATCCACTCTTGCGAGGTGTCTGAATGTCATCGCTTGGCCCACTGATCCCAGGTACCAACACTTCTTCAGCACACATCCAGTTTGGAACCCACACATCCGAGGTATATCAAGCTGAAGTCTCCTTCTGGCTCACTGACCCCAGGTACTAAGCAAGGAAGACTAAACTTATTTAGTAAGCTAAGTTAAGATTTTATTTTACTTACATTAATAATATTTTCTTTTATCATTATCATTTTTATAATTATTTAACACTATTATTGTATTATTATTATCATTATTATTGCTTTATGCCAAAAGCGGCAAAAATACCAGATATGGCATCATTTCAAATGAGAAGTGACGACTATGACCATCTTCCGGAATTTAATGGAAATCCTCAAAACTTATTAAATTTCGTGAACATTTAAGGCAAATCAAAAAAATAGTATGTGCTCAGAATAGCACATTTAGGGAACTCAATGAAAAACGTTTATTGAGTAAAGTTCTAGCAAAAGTGATGCTGATTACATAAATACCACCTGCGAATTCGAAACGATTGATGAACTTTTAAATTATTTAAGAAGGACTTTTAGGGACTCGAGATCAATTGAACAATAAATCGGACATAAAGAACACCCATTGGATTTCCTTCGATGTCTTGATAAGAACAGGACATTAATCATTTCCCGGCACCGCATAGATAAAACAGTTGATGAAGAATCAGCTATCACTCATTTCGAAAAACTATTGCTATACTACTTTAATACTTTTATGCCCTCACATGTCAAAACGTACTTAATGACAAAAACTGATAAATTAAAGAACTTGGACGACTTAAGAAATTTGATTCGAAACGAAAATCACCTTCTCTTTGACGATCTGATTTCTTCAGGATCCATGAACAAGGAGGAAGAAAAAAACAGCCTTGAACAGTATAATAAACAAGGGTTTATTGACAAAAGACAAGACAAGAAGCAATCCCACTATCAAAATAATCAATAGCGTGGCTATAATAACCGCAACAGTTATAAACAAAACCTTCTACAACGCAGCCAACGCGACCAACATAATTTCTTTAATCAGCAGACTCGATATCACAATCAAAATTTTCAAAGACCACAAAATTTGAAAGAAAACTTTCAACAGCAACCCTACAGCGGAACTGTATCGATGAGAACCGTCAATTCTCAAAATCAGAATAGACAGCCAATGTATGAAATCGAATATGAACCCCAAGAAGATCCACGTGACGCTAGAATTAGAGAACTAGAAGCGGAACGTGAGCATTTTTTAGGGTTAAGCAAAACCCTAGAAGAACCGACATAATATTCGAGTCACAAACAAATAATTTTCATCAATTACCATATGTAAGCGATCATGAAAATCGGAAATGGTTAATTGATACTGGTTTGAAGAAAAATTATATTAATCCTCAAGCCGTACCGCCAGGAATAAAAAGAATTAAAGAAAATTTTATTATAAAAACGGCTACCGGAGAAGAACGAGTCACGGAGGTTATTATATGTGCTAATTTTAACAATTTTTTGAAAAATCCCAAGGAAATGAAATTTTATTTATATAACTTTAGTCCAAAGTACGAGATTTTGCTTGGAAACGACTCCATGAAAGATATGGAGATCAAAATAGATTTTAAGAAAATGGAAATAACCTCGAAATATGATTCATTTCCATTTATCTTGCCAGGTAGTAAAAGCATACTAGATTTGAAAGCTGGAAAAAATAAAATCAAAACACCTTATAAAAGGATACTCTACGTAGAATACAAAAACGAAAATTTGGAGATACTGGCCGGAATTTATGAAAATAACATCACAATAATCAGCAAAAATAAGAATGAGTATGAAGTTAATTTATATGACTTGTTAGGCGAAGAAGTTGAAGAAATATCACCACCTTCTAGTAATATTATAGATAATATCCCAAAGTTAATACGTGCAGAACACATGTGCAAAAAAGACAGAGAAAATTTGATATTTACCTTAAAAAAATATCCAAAGATATTCAAAACCGACAAGGACCAACTATCAGCAACCGACATCCTTGAACACCAAATAAAAACAAAAACTGATGACCCGATCTATTCAAAAAATTAACGTTACCCTCATCAGTTTAAAGATAATATAAAGGAAGAAATAACCGAATTATTAAACAACAAGATTAATAATTAACCCAGTAACTCACCTTATAACTCTCCAGTTTGGATCGTTCCTTCGGGAAAAAGGAAAATAAGGATGGTTATAGATTATAGAAAGCTAAATAAATCCACTATTACAAACAAATATCCGTTACCCCATATAGAGGACCTATTAGGGAAACTAGGTAGAGCCACTATCTTCTCGGCAATTGCTTTATGTTCTGGTTTCCACCAAATCAAAATGAACAAAAATTCAATTGCAAAAACAGCCTTTTCTACTGAACAAGGACATTTTGCATTCTTACGAATGCCGTTCGGTTTGTATAACGCTCCAGCTACATTCCAAAGGGCAAAGAATAATATATTTTCGGATATACCAAATGTTCTTATCTACATGGACGACATTATAGTATTCTCTGAAAATATGTGTGATCATATGAGGCACTTGGATACAGTTTTACAAAGGTTGGGAAAACATAATTTGAAAATACAACTAGACAAAACAGAATTTTGCAAGAGGGAATTACTATTCTTGGACATATAATATCTGAAAAGGGTATAGAACCTAACCCGGCAAAAGTAGCTGCTGTCTTGAACGCAAAACTTCCAAAAACCGAAAAAGAAATAAAAAGTTTTCTAGGCTTAACTGGGTTCTATAGAAAAATGATACACAATTATGCCAATATTGCATCTCCCCTCACAAAAACATTAAGAAAAGAGACTAAAGTTAAACCAGAAAGCTACAGTGACGCTTTTAACACACTTAAGCAGTTAATATGTAGCAATCCCATTCTTCAAACACCGGACTTTTACTTGACCACAGATGCAAGTAATCACTCCATTGGAGCAATTTAGCAATTATCTGGTCCTGCAATCATTTCAAACCTTATTTATATGGCAGAAAATTTTTCATACACACAGACCATAAGCCTTTGGAATATATGAAAACTTGTAAGACGCAAAATGCAAGGCTTATCCGTTGGAAGATCATGCTCGAAGACTTCGATTTTGATATAAAACATATTGAAGTAAAGGCAAACAAGGTCGCTGACTATTTGTCAAGGAGCCCAATCGATAAACAAGAGCAGTTACATATTGACTCTAACGATGATATCGAGACGGTACACTCTGCTGATTCATCGGCTGATAAAAGAATCATGATAGAGGAAACCCATCAACATTGAAAAACATCAAATAATAATGTCTAAAGGATACAATGCCACTAAGGTGTCGCACCCCTTTCCAACTAAGAATAAGTACGAATTATATTTTATTGGATATGAAGACAAAGAAGATTTTGAAAAAGAATTTCAACCTATAATCAAGCCTAATGTAGTTTACGGAATCCATTGTTCTAGCTTAATCAAGACGAACTCTGAAAACGCCTTGTATGAACAGACATATTATAACATTAGTGAATTATTCAGAGAAAAGTTTCAAACTAACAAATTAAAAAGGTATTATAAAATTGTTAAGGATATTTTGGACAAAACGCAACAGAGATAAATCACATCTGATTATCATGTTAGTAAAACATATCATAGAGCGGCAAAAGAAACATACGAGAAAATCAAAACCAAATAATATTGGCCAAACATGGTAAGAGAAATAAAAGATTGTATTAACCATTGTGAAGTACGAGTATGTTGACAAACAAAGTAGGATAGACATCCAGCAAAACCCAAATTCAAATTAACTCCCACACCAGAGAGACCTTTTCAAGAGATAATGATGGTCACAGTTCATATAAACAACCAATTTGTGTATTTTATGATTGACGTGTTTACAAAAAGGATCTTTACGCTCTTGACAAAAGAAAATAATCATTTACAAGCATCAAAAGCATTAACTACTTATCTCACATTATTCCCTAAGCCAAACTACGGACAATGGAAAATAATTCGATAATTACGTATTTAAATTATTAAAATATTTAAATATAGAAAATCACGAAACTACACCCCACAATGCTAACTCATTAGGGACTTTAAATCGGGCTAGTTCCACAGTAATAGAACAGTTAAGAGTACTGAATCTAACGAACCCGGAGAAATCATTTGAGGAAAAATTAAGTTTAGCGATGATAATTTATAACAATTCTCAAATAAATAAACTAAAAATGACATCAAATGAAATAACGTTCGAACTATCATTGAATCTTTATAACCAACATCCCATCATACAAGAATACCTCGTTAATGAATATCACCAAACGCAAAAAATAATTTTTGAAGCCACGAAGAAGAGAATCGAAGAAAATAAAAACAAATATATTGATAAAGCAAATGCTAATAGAGATGATATAAGCATAGCTTCATCTAGTACAGTGGTGATCAAAAAATCTTCGGAAATTCGAACAAAATTTAATAAACGATATGAGATAGGAAGAATAAAAAATAAGAGAATCGATGGAAGGAAGGGGATCGCAATTAAAAAGGTACATCCACAGATTATAAAAAGACCAAAAACCGAAAAAAAAAGAAAAAGTTAACGAAAGAAGAAAAACTACAGCTTGAACTTGATAAATTATTGCATGAAAACATAAATGAAAATATTCAGGAACTACAGGATAAACGGTGCGTTTTTATTGTTCCAGATGATTTTGGAGATTCGGCAGATTATGCTGAGTTTGTTGCAAATGATGCTTCTCACATCGGTTACGAACCTCAAAATTCAAAAACTGACAACCGGACCCGGAGCCATGATAATCCCTGTAAATAACACTTAATTAATTAACGAATACCATTCATTCCTGGATTATAGGAACTTAACGCGGTTGTTAAATGAGATAAAAAATCTAGACGTACACATAAAAAATCATATATCCGAGCCAGAATACAAAGTACTGCATTCCATTCTAACTTATCGCTAAGAAAATATATGAAACTAGCTGAAAATGCCCGTGCTCCGCTACGGTTGAACATCATTAGGATAAAGGGCAACTTAAATTAGTAAAAGTTAAGCTTAAGGTTGATAATTATTATTACTTAAATAAACCTAAAGAATTCCATTCTTAGAATAATTTCAATAATTAAATTTGACAATTTGCAGAAATTAATTTTTTTAATATTAACAGTCCTGCAGTGAAGCTTCAATGCAGCACTAGCATCTTACCCAGCTCCGATACCAGACCATCAGCTTTTATTATGGCATCCTTCAAGTGAATATAGTCTCCACTTCTCATCATTTTTTGTTTTTTTTTAATTTTAGTGTTTAGTGTTGCTGTTCTATTTTTGCTTACATATCAAGCAAAAATTGGTTGAAGGGATTACGAAAGTAAAGTAAATAAGGTTTTTCGCCTTCTTGTTCCATCAACATATAGGTGTAAAAATTAGCTGCAAACACAGTTTTCTTAGGTGGTATATTGGTGTTTTGGTCACGCAGAGGAATGTTAATGCTGTACCCATCTTCTCCATGGCAGAACATGAGACGACACTGAAGAGAATCATACGCTCGATAGAACTCACTAATTCTTATCAGTCGAGAATAATGTCTCGCTTTTCAAACACCTAGCCAACAATCAAGCAGTCAACTTCGTTGGAGGTAAGAGTATTGTAACGTCCTCAGTGAGCATTTGAAGGTTTTTTGTCAGCACTGATAACTACCTGGAAATCTTGTAGATCTTTGGGAACAGACTCAACAGCAGCTCTGAAGTCCTTGATATACTTGTTATGTTCATGAACAATTTTCTGGAATTGGCCTCCCAATGCAGGCTTCACATTCTGAAAGTAACCACAGCAAATGTCTCTTTCATGGTTGTCATCACAAACAAAATTTATCTAAATAAAATACGGCTGCTGTTGTGTTCCAGGCATCAAACTCCCTATTCAGTGATATACCTGTCCTCACACCTTAAATGTTGGCATGAAATGTCCCTATTTTATCTCGTTTGTTCCAAACGACGTAATTTGGAAACGACAGTTCTATTTCCAAATTTTATTTAGAAAATACTCAACCTCAGGATGTTCGTAAGTAATGAGGTTGTGTATTCTTGAAATGGAGGAAGTTGGACTTTCCCGTTACTGCAGCACATGCCAGGGCTCTTGTCCTTCCATTTTACAGCATAACACCAATTGCATGTTGACCGTTGTCCTATATCGACTGTTTTATTTCTTGGATATTCAGTTTTTGGGTTATACTTGTAACCTGAATGCTTCTTTCCTGTCCATGGCTGCAACCTTTCCATGGGATGTCTTTCATCGTGTTTTGTTGAACACGTTTAACATGAGGATTATTTTCTGAGTATTTTTTTTAAGACTTTCTATGGATTTCAGGATGGGTTATGTTATACTTCTATGTACTACAGCCCCTCTATGTATATTTGGGTGATCATCAGTATATCTGTGTACAGCATTTCTTTTAACTTCGGGTTGGCTCTCTTTACGTTTGTTAACCTTTTTTCTGCTAGTGTTTTTCCTGTATATTTTAATTACTTCCCTGTTAACCTGTACATGTGCTTGACTATACTATTGCAGCCAATTTCCTTAGTTGTTTGTTGTGAACTGAATCTGTGAATCATTTCCTGCGTTATTCTCATCTGAACTGAATACAAAGGTAGATTGTTGGTTCAAGGAATTAAATTCATAAAGGCTAGGTACAACTTGTTTAGATTCGAGAAATACAACATTCCACCATGAGTTAACAGAAAGTACCATATAATAAGGTTTCCACATGCCAGTATCGTATTTTTGTTTGTTTACTACAATAAAGAACTTAATTTGTGGTCAAAGTGTGCGGTTTAGGCATCTAACCTATTTTTTAATTTAGCTTATCACCATAAACCATGCGACAATAAATTTCTTATTATTCACCCACTAAAAATTGTATGAGTACTGTTATTTTACCCCTCCGTAGAACCGATACAGGACAAACTACTTAGAAAATAATAGTTATTGTGCATCTAACATGTAATAAGAAACAAAGTATTAAGTTTTATTACGATCTGTAATGTAATTTCAAAGAATATCCAATTCGTTAGAAATCACTCTTTTTGCGAATTAGCTGCGATCCATGGCCGATTTTTTAAAAATTCCTTTCTTAGCGAGCTCCTACAGACATAGAGGAAGTTATATATACCAAATTTGATTCAAATCTGTTCGGTGGTTTCTAAGATTTCGTGTTAAATGAGTGAATGGTATTTGACAAATATATAAGATAGAGAAAAAGAGAATTGTACAGAAGTTGTAGATATTTTAATTTTACATATATGAAGATAGTTATTAGATAGTTATATTAGATAGATAATAATCGAAGGAATGAATGTTTCGGTAAAATTAAAAAGCATAATCGCGGTTTTTGCAGTTTTACCATGATCCCGAGTGAATTTTTTGAAAACCTTTATTAGCGCGCACCACTACCTACCTAGAGGAAGCTGCATACCAAATTTTAATTAAAATTCGTTCGGTGGTTTCTCAGATTTCGTGATGAGTGAGTGGTGTATATTTGACGAATGTTTCGTAATCTCTAGGTTCAAGGAATTAAATTCAGAAAGGCTAGATACATCTTGTTGAAAAACTATCTTCAAATTTCCATAGAATGCGTTAACAACGGAGGAATATCCTTCCGCCATCTTAAAATCATTAAATATTCTAATGCTTAAAAATAATATCCTTAAAAACAACAATGGCGAAATATCCTTCCGCCATCTTAAAATCGTTAAATCTTGAATTATTTTATTAACATAAAAACTGTTAAATCCGAGAATATTTCAACATATCATCCTTAAGGACGTAAACTAATATATACATTTGTGTGTGTGTGTGGCCTAAAGATGTCCTTTCGCCATCTTAAACAGCATCCTTAATGACGAAAACGAATTCCAATTGTGGTAGCCGTGGCCCAGGATGTTTTTCGACCACAAAAAATCGTCAAATCCTAGCAGATCTTAAAAACAGTATCCATATAGCAGATTTGAAAAATTACAACTGGGGCCTGGTTGAGAAATGCCGATTAGAGAATGACCAGGTTCAGAACAATTATCTTTATCTTATCAAGGAAGAGTAGTTGGGGAAAAAGCTACTGGTGAAGCAAGGTTGGTGGGTACATCCAAGTGGCCTTCCGTGTCATCACCAAAGTACATAAGTCTTTTAACCTCCACAACTTCCTTTCCACAGCAGACTAATAGTCCCGAAACTCAAAATGGTAAAGGTACACTCTACAGCCACCATGAGTTAACAGAAAGTTCTATATAAAGTACTATAAAAGTTTTCCACATGCCAGTATCATATTTTTGTTTGTTTACTACAATAAAGAACTTAATTTGTGGTAAAAGTGAGCCGTTTAGTTATCTAACCTATTTTTGAATTTATCTTAGTACCATATACCATATGACAATAAATCTATTATTATTTGTTCAATAAAATTATATGAGTACTTTTATTTTACCCTTTTGTTGTACCGATGCAGGGCAAACTACTTAGAAATTAATTGTTATCGTTCATCTAACATCTAATAAGAAGCAATGTACTAAGTTTCATTAAGATCCGTAATGTTAATTCAAAGAATTTCCTATGCGTGAGAAATCGCGTTTTTCGTGAATTACACGCGATCCAGGCCAAATTTTTTAAAATCCTTTCTTAGCGAGCACCTACGGCCCTAGAGGAAACCATATACGAAATTTCATTCCAATCCGTTCGGTGGTTTTTGAGATTTCGTGTTAAATGAGTGAGTGGTATTTGACAAATATATAATAGATAAAATACACCATCTAATAAAACAAAAATGAACTAAGCGCGGTCTTATCAATGGTTTAGGTTCAGCTATCAGCTGGCTAACAGGAAGGATGGATGCTAGTGATAAGGAAAAATACGATTCGATCCTCCAAAAGGTTGAACAGAACATGTATCATATCGAACACAACGAACAAGCAAGGCTGAGTATAAGTAATCAACTAACAACGGAATTGAATACAGATATTACTATTTTAAATTATTATAAAAAACAAATACAAGACACTAATCGCATCATTGAAATTTCGTTACAAAAAATAAACCATCACGATTTAGTAGCAATATTTTTATTTATTTATTTTTTTTTTATTTATTGAAATTTACAACTTTATTTACAATATGAACATACAATACATCAAGTAAATTTGATGATAATGTTAAAAATGACTCGTCACTTGTTTTTAAAGCAACTACCCATTGGTAGCACTTCTACAGGCTCTATGTAATGAGATACTATATTAGAAGGTCTCGAGGCCATCTTCTTTAGTAGCAATATTAACATTACTTAATGGATAAGTTAGGGAAATCGAAGATTCCATAGAATATTGTACTAAAGTTAAACCTCCCACACATCACATCTATATACAGAGTTAAAATGGCTTTATCCTTCATCCCGCATAAATTACTTCCTAGCCTCCTTCCTCTACCAAACCATCAATTCTCGGAATCCCTCCTACATCTATAACATCTTCCAGTTCAGATCCTCGGTCTCCTCCCGCACTACAAGATCTCGCTCCTCTGACCTGTATACTTCTTCCCATAAGAGTACATCATTTGACCACTCCTTCATTTCCCGTGCTACTTCCTTGTGGAATTCACTACCCTGTAATATCCGTAATGCTCCATCTCTGTCCACATTTAAATCCCTTCTCTTTCAATACCTCCTTTCCCTCCAGAATGATACTGACTAGCAAAACTTCACTAAAAAAAAAAAAAAAAAAAAAAAGAAGTGCATTCAGTAGATGTAAATAGGTTTTTATTCTTTCTCCTGCAATTATTGGATTTTGTAATTTTTATTTCTATTTTTGTTCTTTATTTGTAAAATTGTAAATAGTTAACCAGAGTGTTAATTTATTTTATTTCATCTTATGAAAGCCAGATTCTATTCTATATAAAACTCAAAAACAACTTTTGACTAGAGACACCGAATTAAATTGGCTCAGAGGAAAAAGCACATGCTCTATTTCTGACAAAGGAATAATTTATTATTTTATTCAACTTCCGGTTCACACTATTGGAATCATGTCATATCTGAATATGCCATACCCATTTATAGAAAATAATAACGTTTATATACTACATGTAGATAAAACTATATTTGTTAAGAATAAGACAGATATGTATAAACCTAATGATTGTATAAGTTATAATAAGGAATATTATTGTACAAAAAAGGAAAAGGTTAAGGATAATTGTTTATTAGAATTAGTTACTAATAGTAAGTTAAGTAACTGTAAATTGTTAAAAACCGAACCTATGTTTATATATATTAAAGAAACAGGTCAATATTTAACACACAAAATAACACAATTAGAAATTAAGAAAAATGATGTAGTGCATGTTTTCCATCTGTACTCTACTTCTCTGATTAACTTAGAAGAAGGGGAAACCTTTACAAATAACACTAATCTACCTATTACATATTTGAATACTGTAAACATACCTTTTCTTTCCGAACATGTTCCTGCAAAAGTAGTTACTGTGAATATGACCCTTCAAACCTTAGATAATATTAAGTTGACTCCAATTAATATTGAGCAACTAGAAAGCTATGATATAAGAACAGACAAAATGTGGTTCTATGTAATAACATTCCTAATTGTATACTTATTATTTTTTCATGTTTATAAACAATGTAATATGTTCTTAGGAAAGCGTAAAACCAAGACAAATGTAATCCAAATACCTATGGAACCTCTCGTTTCCTCTACACCAGAACATCCACCCGAATTCGATGGCAGAGCTCTGGCATGGCTTAATGAAATACAGAAAAAAAAAAGGGGAATCCTATCTTAAATAAATTTCGTGCTTCAGGGACTTCGCAATTAAAGAGGGGAGGAGTTATAAGATTATAAATATTACTCATAATATTAATATAATCTTTAACATTACTTGTATTATTGAGAAATCCTTTTAGCACTTGACTAAGAGAAAGTATCCTTTTGACTTTCCAAGGGTAAAATATATCTTGAACAACACATGTCATAAACAATCATATAGTAAACTACTGCCTTGGGTCCCCACTCCAAACCTACAGGTTTAAGTAGCTGGAAGTTTTCAGAGAAGAACACTCTACATTTGACTTGTAACCATTATACTTGAAGTCTATTATGTAACTGTCAGTAAATAAAGTATTTCTTTTCTAAGTCTTCACTATTTGTGTTCGTTATCTCGTATTATGACATAACACGAATGTGTGGAGCTGGCATTTACGTTTACGTTTACAGCGAAACTGATGAAGGGGAAAATATTGGGTTGTCCGGAAATAAATGCAGGATTTCATGCCTAAATCGAAACCTGATATTATTTTTAGATTGTTCATCTCAAAAAAAAAAACAACCTAAAATTCGGTCAAAATAAAAAAATTGTTATCCCCAAGATTTTGGTGGATGTATATAGGGCTGTCAATTGTTAAAAAACGTAAATAATTTGAGCTATCCCGCAGATTTCGCCACCGATTGAAAACAAATTTTAGGGGCTTCTAGAAGCCGTAAAACTGCATAGTTTAGCCAAAATGAGGAGGTTGAAGGTTTTCTTCTTATTGAATATCTCAGGTTATATTTGACCTCGGAATTTATTTTTCATATTATTGGTTTCCTCTAAATTCAGGGGCAAAACCCATGTTATAAACACAAATAAAACGCGGAATGTACGCTAATTCTAGTGATGCCATTACTATTTTAATTAGTTGAACACAGCATATGTTATGGCCGTTAGAAATTGTTGATAAAATCTCAAAGTTCTCGAAAGGGGTTACATTTTTTTTTCATAAAATTTTACATGTATGAGTTTTTTGGTGCGTTACATCGAGATTTTTAGGTCTGTTTTTCATTTAAAAAATTTCCCACTGATTTGATTGGACTGATTTCATTGGAATTTTGTTATTTTTTTGAATTTTAGAGCACCCTGAAGCCGGGTCTTGTTTTAAACATAACAAAAGTACTATTATTTCAAACTACAATTCTACGTGAAAAAATCATTTCTCTATCTTCACTGAGAGCTGAGAAAAAAAAATGATACGTGATTTTCATATTTTATTTTATTTTTTTGACTCCCAATGCTCATGGGCGGCTATAACTCTAGTTTTGCACTATTATAGGTCCCTGTCACCCTCACAAACATTGGCATTCACATCTGTGAGTTACAAGTCAAAACGTCTCCTTGTGAGTTAGAAACGGACTAAAAATAGAATTGACAGAATAGAATCTGCCAATTTTTTCAAGTCCTATACGCCTATAACTGGGGCTGAAACAATTTCATAACACAAAACACAAGCCGAGTGCCCATCAACACATTCGGCAATCTTTGACGAGCATGCCTGTTTCGTGTTGCGTGTTATGACAACACGAATGTGTGGAGCTTGCTTAATGTTCGACGCATTTATGGTTTCCCGTTGTTCTTACTACCTTATTGGTTATGTGATAATTATTGAACCTATAAACTCCAATTCAAAATTCCCATTATCTCTCAAAGTAACATTGTCCTCCCTCTTTCCTATGTCTAATATAGGAAAGATAATAACACCTACCGTATTATTGCCGTTTCTGAAACTTGGTTGAAACCATATATTCCCTCCTCTTCCATATCTATTCCTGATTACACCCTTATTCGCCATGATCGGACGGACCGAACTGGTGGAGGTGTTTGTTTATATGTTCGCAATAACCTAAGAACAAACTCTTCTAAAATCCAGTTCTCTTGATATTCCACAACTTGAATACATGTTCGCTGAAATCTCCTCGGAATCATTTTCTCTCCTTTACCTCATAGTTTACCGTCCTCCTCAAGTCAATTTCGACCCATCATTCGAATCATCTCTTTTTACTTTTCTCTGTATAACAATGTCATCATATCTGGAGACTTTAATACCAACCTTCTCTCAGATTCTTCTGATAAAATGTATCTTATGGACTTGGTATATTATCTACATTTTTTTGCAGTACCTTTCCAACCCACCCATCACACCCAGTTCACAGGTACGTTAATTGACCTTATGATTGTTGAGTCTCCGAAAAACCTATTATCCTTTTCTCAAAATCCAGTAGCTTTCCTCCTTTTAGGACCCTGAATGGAGTGACAAAACCTGACAGATACCCCATACCACATATCCACGATTTTAACCATAACTTGGCTGATAAAACAATATTTTCTAAGCTTGAATTGGATAGAGCTTACTGTCAGGTACCGTTTCGCCAATCCGACAGACCAAAGACAGCAGTTATCACCCCCTTTGGCTTATTCGAATTTTGTATAATGCCCTTTGGACTAAAAAACGCAGCACAGACCTTCCAACGCCATCTTGATGAAGTGTTTGCATCTTGTACCGATTTTCTTACTTACTTACTTACTTAATCTGACCCTCTTTTACCGCTGAGCAGTGTGAGGTTTCTTCTAACAGAGCCTAACCCTTAAAGGCCTCTATGATTCCTTCCTCCCAGGTCTTCCTTGTGGTCGTCTTGCCTCTACTTTGGCTTCGTGGGTAACTTTGGCAATTTTGTCTTCAGCCATTCGCGAGACGTGCCCATACCACCTGAGTTGGTTTTCTTGGATAATTTCTTCTGCCGGCCTCAGGTCTAAGTTTTTTCTTATTGTAGAGTTCCTCACACGATCTCTTTTGTTTTCCCCTCATTTTTTCTTAAATAGCGCATTTCCATGGCTTGGATTTGGCTTTTATGTTTGGAAGTGAGGGTCCAAGACTCGCTTGCATAAATTAGGATAGGAAGGAAAGTATTCTTGAAGACCACCTTCTTTGTTGCCTTTGAGACTTCTTTCTTGTCTAGGAAGCCCGTCTTGAGGGAATAAAAGCATCTTCCAGCTGTCTTTATTCTTTCCCTGATGTCCCCATCTACCCTTCCATACTCGTTGAGATGGGCTCCCAGGTATTTAAAATCTGTCACCTTCTCCAGACGGTTTCCTGCCAGCCTAACGATTCGGTCCCCACGGTCTCTTCTCCTGATCCTCATATATTTTGTTTTGGAGATATTTATTTGCATATTTATTATCTCCAGTTCAGCTTGGAGGATCCTTAGGTTAAACTGTAAATTACGGCAGTTATTTCCTAGTACAACCATATCTTCGGCAAACGCTAGTACCGTATACTGGACATTTTGAAGATTCCTATATCCAAGATGGTATGGCCTCATCCTATTTTTTGCTTGCTTAAGGGCAGAGTCCAACACTAGGATGAACAAGAGAGGGCTTAAGCTGCAGCCCTGTCTGATCCCCTGACCTGTCACGAATTCTCCCGAAGTGTGGTTGCACATCCTGACAACATTCCTTTGCTTTTCGTACAGGCTTAGTATGGCCTTCTTCAGTCCTGTGTTAGCGCCATATTCTTCCAGAGCTCTTAAGATGTCTCCTTTCTGTACCCTGTCGAATGCTTTATTTAGGTCCACGAAGCAAGCAAATACCTCTTTGTTCTTTTCTATAACCTTCTCGGATATTTGTCTCATGGTGAATATCAGGTCCTGTGTGCTTCTATTAGGCCGGAATCCATATTGTTCTTACCCAGCTTTTGTTCAAAAAGAGTCCTTAATCGTTTTTCAAGCACCTTGGAATATACTTTGTAGGGAATGCTGAGTAGGGATATGCCTCGATGATTCTGGCATTCACGATTGTCCCCCTTTTTAAAAATTGGAATGATGGTTGATACTTCCCAATCCTTTGGGATCACTTTCTTTTTCCAAGCCACATTGAGGAGGTTTTGGAGCATTTCATGTCCCTTAATGCCTATATATTTCAACATTTCCGAGGAGATGTCATCAATGCCAGCCGCTTTCCCCAGCTTTAGTGAGCTTACCGCTTCAGCTACTTCCTCTTCGTCAATGCAGTCATCCTCTTCCCAGATGTCATCTATTCTAGCCTGTTGGTTTGCCTCCAATTCCTGCCCTTTATATGCCAGCAGTTCTTTATAATATTCTGACCATCTATCCATAATATTCTCCGGCTTACTCAGGATGACTCCCTCTTTATCTTTTATGTGCTTCAGTATTGGCTCTTTTTGTTTCCTCATGCTTCTGATGCTTCGGTAGAAAAGCTTCTGGTTTTCTTTGGAGTTGTTTTCCAGCTTTTTCCCGAATTCTTCCCAGGACTTTTTCTTTCCTTTCATCACTGCTACAAACAAAGCACCACCATCGACTTTAACCACTCCAATCCAATCACATTTGCGAAGTTCCCCATCGTAATATTATAAAGTAAATATTCCTTCAAATGATTTTTATAAGTTACAATCTCCAGCTAACTCTATCAACTCCCCAGTGTAAGATGAAACCTTCATATTTGTTGACTCAATCTTCCTTGTCGAGAAAAACGTTCTAAATTTTTGAAGTCCCGCCAGTGTAATCGTAGCCCCTGTGTTAACAACAAATCTTTCCTTAACATTATTGCCTAGACAAACATCAATTGTTAATTTTTTTCTTAATTTGCTCCAAACATGCCAAAGTAACTCATCCGGGCCATCGTCCACACTGAACGATTTCTGATCTGTGCTAATATGAGTACATTCAATTCCTCAGGGTAACCTTCCATGCCATCTTCTAAGTACGAACCTTCCCTTGGTTACGCTTACAAACTGTAGCAATATGGTCCTCAAACTTGCACCTAAAACAGACCTCCTCGCGGAACCTACAGGTATTCTCATTGTGGTTCCGTCTGCCACAATGTTTACATGGACTCCGTTGACTTATCGACTCCCTAGTTGTGTTCCCCTTTCTCGATTTCTAAGGCTAGTTGCACACACACCGACTTTTGGACGGCCGGTAAAAAACCGACCGATATTTTGCTGGTGCTTGCAGACTCACCGGTTTTTCACCGGTCAAACAATTAGTAGTTTTTTTTATAATTATAATTTTATTTTATTCTCGACTTTTCGACCTAAAACTTTCAACAATTTCTGATTAACAAATTGATATTGTTTTATTCGATTCAGTAACTCAAACAAGTAGTAGCTTTTGTAATTATAGTTCATAAAACATTAATTATAATGCAGTGGCAGGCGACGGCAACTCACCGGCATTTTGCCGGCACCGGTCAGTGGTCGGCGTGTATGCAAGGTTACTATTTGGCATGTGGTTTACAATTGAAATTTAAACGACCGGTAAAAAGCCGGCCGTACAAAACCGGTGTGTGTGCAACTAACTAGCCTTACTGTACATAACATTTCCAATATTGCTAGGGATTTTTGAGGTTGATAAAGCTACCTTACTGTTTTCATAACATGATCCTATCTTACTGGCCTTTTTAAAATCAACATTAGAGGTATTTATAAGTAACATCCGTAATTCGTCACTACGTAACCATGCAATAAATTGAGTGCATAATGCCTCTTAAAGCCACGATTCTGAAATTTTACAATATCTAAATAATCTATTTAAATTAAATCCGAACTCTTGGATTGATTCATCACAAGCCAGCGCCCGCTGTTGAATCTTAATTCGTTCAGCAATCTTATTAGGACTAGGGTAAAAGAAATCACTTAATATTTTGACCAATTCCTCCACTGATTTATTTTCGGGTTGTGCTGGTTCACACAAGTCACTAAGTTTTTCATACGTCCCATTATATATTCTATTTAAAATTATAGGTGATTGGTGTTCAATTGCAACATGGCTTACATGAAAATAAGTATTTAATTTTCTTACATATTTACTTAGCCGTATGATTATCACCTCTCTTCTACATTGTTTTAAGGATGAAGCCCAGCCAAAGACGTTTGGTTTGATTTCTCTCAATTTATTATTTTCCTATGCCGACCATGCACTCTGCCGGTCACCCAAACCCAAAATCTTCATATGTCTGCCACGGACAAGAAAGTGGGTTTAATCGTTTAATAATTAATAATCGTAATAAGTATAATTAGTAGATATATTTATTAACCTGTAAATACTGATGTCGCCATCTACACAGTTTTAAATTGAATTGAATAAGAAAAAACACTTCATTAAAGGTAGCTGTTGTAACTAATATTTCTCAAAAATAATATAGATTATATTTTTCAGAATTAAAAAATAAGATTGTGAATTATATATCAACGAAGTATCTGGAAATAACTGATCATGGATCCTGAAGATTTTAAACAACTGGCCAAAGAAGCAATAGACTACATAGTAGATTATTCAGAATCGGTGCGAAAAAGGTACGGATACTACTTTATTATAAAATTTATGCCTTATATGTAAGAATTTTCTATAACATAAAAGCAATACAATGTATGAAAATTATATAACTTTTTTTTTGACGGTTTGCATTTAAATATTTCCACATTCAGGTTATTTTTGTGAGATAAATGAAAATTGTATAATGCTAATAATTAATAAGATCGTATTGTATAAATATATGCAATCATGCGTAATCGTACATTTTTAGATAGTATTATGTATTATCATCCGCATTTCCACTCTTAAATCTCTAGGGCTGTAAGGTGAGCACTCGACATGACCAGTGCACAATGGTCCATTCACTAATTTAGAGCGAAAAAAGTTAAATTTAATATTAAGACTTAATATTAATATTAAGAGCACAGGAAGGTTGCATCCATCAAAGTGGATCTTCGCCACAAAAATGTAGTTTATTTGGCTATGAACCACTATTTTTTTTAAAGCCTGTGATTCAGTCAAGAGGAAGCAGGAATAATGACGAGGAAAACGAAGTAAATAAAATTATTTCAATTTTTTCAAAATTATTATATTTTAATTATTACATTTTTAAACGATTATTATATTTTAATTTTTAAATTTTTAAACCATTATTATATTTTAGTATACTCAGAATAACTCTAATGAAAACTGTAAATGACTGGTTATATTTAATAAACGAATACAATTATTAAACTCAGAATAATTAGTTAATATTTATAAAACACATGTGTCTAGGAAGGTAACGTCACTTCTATCTTTTTCATCACGATTCTTTGTGGTGTCATGATATGACCACCACATCACTCCCCCTTCAGTGTAACACTTACTAGATGTGGCAAGGCAATCTAAATCTTCGGCCTGAAGATGCTATTGTGTCTTGGTGACGAGGGGGCTTGAGAAACGAACTGTTTTCCTTGGCTTACTTTCCTCGGATTTCTGTGGATGATAAGTGTTCTGTGTAAGTTGGTGCCGGGATTCGGGTGTGTCTGTCGCTGCTGTGTAGGCTGGCTTTAGTCTATCTCGTGATACTACAGCCGGTTTGCCGTTGATGTTAATGGTGAAGGTCTTTTCCGTTCGTTCAATGACTTTATGTGGTCCGGTGTAGGCTGGTGTTAGGGGAGGTCGGCAAGCATC
The DNA here is from genome assembly GCA_003667255.2 of Euschistus heros. NCBI lineage: Eukaryota > Metazoa > Arthropoda > Insecta > Hemiptera > Pentatomidae > Euschistus > Euschistus heros. Next base: position 772,320 of record RCWM02000348.1, on the reverse strand, counting down.
GTCCCTGAGAAAAACAAAACTACTGGTGTGCAGATTGGGGTGATTATAAATTTTTGGCTGGCAGTGCCAGACTGGCGAGGAAGGCTTGCTTTGCCTCAATATGTCAGCGAGGTTGGCTGCAAAAGTTGACTGAGGAATCTCTGGGCCGGTTTTGTCTAAAAACAGATCCCCAGGCAATCGTAGCTTGGTGCCGTATACTAATTCGGCTGGACTGGATTGTAAGTCCTCCTTCACGTATGAGCGCAGACCCAGAAGAACGGGCGGCAGATGCTCTGTCCAAGGCCTGCTGGTTTTTTGGAGTCGGCATGTAAGAGCCGTCTTGAGGGATCTATGCCATCTCTCGAGGAGCCCATTGCTCTGAGGGTGGTAAGCCGTAGTGTGCTGTATTTTAGCACCCATTCTGTGTGACAACGCCTGAAAGAGGTTCGATTCAAAATTTCGTCCTTGGTCGGTTATAATTTGAGTGGGTGTGCCAAAACGAGAAATCCAGTGCTCCCAAAAGGCTGCTGCGACTGTTTCCGCAGTTTGGTCAGGTAAAGGAATGGCTTCCGGCCAACGGGTGTATCGATCCATGCAGGTAAGGAGGAACCTGTTACCTTTAGCCAAAGGCAGTGGTCCAACGATGTCGAGGTGGACGCAGGCAAAGCGTTGATCGGGTGTTTTTAATGGCATCAAAGGTGTCTTCTCATGTTGATTTATTTTGGCCTTTTGGCACTCAATACATTGCTTGACGAAAGCTGTAATGTACTTAGATATGTGTGGCCAGAAATAACGCTCCTTAATGAGTTTTAAGGTTGACGTCCGACCTGGGTGGGAAAAATTATGTAAGTGTTCGCAAATTATTTGCCGGAATCGTTGTGGTACATAAGGAAGATGTTTGCCATTGTATACCTTGCAATACAGGATTGATGATGTATCTAACTGCACTGGTGTCAGGCCAGGTGTTTTCGAGCTTTGTATGAGATAGTTTAATTCGTTGTCGTTCTGCTGTGCTGCAGCGAGTTCTTCAGATGTGGGGATGCGTTGTGAGATGGACTCTATCCTGGACAAGGTATCAGCCACAATGTTTTTGGTCCCTGATATGTGTCGTATGTCGCACGTAAATTCCGAGATATAAGAGAGCTGTCGTGTTTGTCTGAGACTAGCTGTATCTGATGTCCGTCGCAGTGCGTAAGTAAGAGGTTTGTGATCTGTAAAACACGCAAAACTTTGCCCTTCCAACATGTGTTTGAAATGTTTTATGGCGCAGTATATGGCGAGTAACTCTCTATCGTATGTGGAATATAAAACCTCTGTAGGGGTCAACTTTCTGGAGAAAAACCCGAGTGGTTGTATAACGCCGTTAACTATTTGCTGCAAAACCCCGCCTATTGCTACATCAGAAGCGTCCGTGTACAGTTGTAGCGTGCCCAAAGGGTTTGGGTGATGTAAAAGCGCCACTCGTTCCAAAGCTTGTTTACTTTCCTGGAAAGCGGTATCCAATTCGGTTGTCCAGGTAATAACGGAGTGTTTTGCCCCCGTTATGGCATTTAACGGTGCCTGGCTATGTGCAGCATGTGGAATAAACCTTCTATAGAAGTTAAGCATACCCAAAAATCTGCGGAGTTGTGAGATTGTATTGGGGCGCGGAAACTCCTTGATTGATTTTGATTTTAAGCCGTTAAGCCGTTCCACCATTTCGTAATAATAGTTCCACCGAGTTAGAACGTCGATAATCGCCTGTTTACCTCCGCTCTTAATTAATTTCAACTTGTTGGTCGGAGTGCGAAGTTGCCTAGCTGTTTCTCGGCAGTTTTCGAGGAATTTGGCGCAAGGAGACTTCCTAGTTACGTCTTCAACGACAAAGTTGAAGGTATGAGCGGCGCATCGAACAGAATAAATTTCTTCATCGAAAGTTAAACACACTTCATCGGTCATGTCGTATTCATCGGGTTCATCCTCTTCCGAATCTTGAAGCGCAACTTCCTTTGATAACATTCGAACAGTGGCAATCATATTATTAGCGCTACCGGTTGTCACACTTATTATTTGGTTTATACTGATGTTGTACTTTGCTAAAGTTGTCAAAACCAACGTTTTAATATAATCACTTGTATGTCACTCCTTAAGTTCCACCATTCCCAGTGTTATTATTTCAATGGAGTCATTTTCGGCAAACTGAATATTAAAGCCGAGGACGCTTCTTCTATGCCTCGAAGCCTTGTCTATTTTCAAAGAAACCAATTTGTTCGAAACTCTTTTTTTAATATCTTCTTTCATTGTAGTGACTGCGGCACCCTAATAATCAGCAATGTTGTGCAAGTGGATAATTGGTAGTCCCAAGGGACTAATCAGGGGATCAGTAACGTTTTCAGAGCCGGCGAATCAGGTTTTGCTGACAAGTGCCAGAAGAGATTTTTCTATTTCATTTTGAGAAATTTCAATTGCTGATTGTTTCTCTTAACTTTTCCGTGATTCAGAAGCAGAAGCAAGGATGGCATTCCTGTCCACCATCCTAAAGGTACAGTTGGCGAGAGAGACTGGGAAGAAAGAAGGGCTGCCAAAGGAGCGCACGTTAGTCGAGTGTGCTCAGGAGATGTTAGACACCAGTGCGAGAGAGGAGGAAACCCGCATGGGTATTGATGAACCTGGCTGGAGCAAAGTGTCGTATAGACGTTCAGGACCGCGGGCAAGACCACGAAATACCGGCAGGAAAGAAGATAGAAAATGCCACGGGTGTGGGTAAGCAGGACACCTCGTAGCGCAATGTCGCCGAACGAAATGTTTTGAGTGCGGTACGGAGGGGCACATAGCCAGGCAATGCCCATATTTGTACCGGAGGGTCAATCGGGGTGAACCAATGGAGGTTAACGCCCAGAAGATATGGCAAAACAGACGCAGGACAATAAAGAGGAGAGACTCGGCGTCAGAGACCACTGATATAGCTGGAACATCTGACTCAGAGGAGGACGCAACAGAACCACGAGGCGGAAGCAGAACAAGGACCGGGTGACAACGGCCAGCGGAGGAGAGAGGATCACGGGACAGCAGTTGAGGAGGAGGTCAGCAGAGAGGCATATTGGTGAGTAATAATGTGTAGGAAGGAGATGTCGGTTTGCCTTTAATTAGAGTTATAGGGGTGAAGTGTCTAGTAGATACGGAGAGTTCTAATACTATTTTATGTGAAGGGGCGTTAGAGAAGTGGTACGGGAAGAGGGCATTCCAGATCAAGGGATGTAATTGTAAATTGATTACACTGGGTCCCATGTAGAGTAGAGGGGGAAGCATTGATGGAACTTAAGAGATGGGTCAAGGAGAGGGATAATTTAAAGGTTCGTGTGGTGGAGGAGATGCTGAGGGAATACCAAGCGATTATCGGGTGCGATCTTTTAAGTAGGACCGGAGCATCAATTAAATGTAATTCCGGAAGGTGGAACATTCGTATAGGGGGAAAGAAGTATAGATTGTGGGAACTTCCGAAAGACAGGAAAGCAAGGGTTGGAGCAATCGGGCGAGCAGAGGACTGGAGATACGCCTTAAAAGGGAATATGAAGATATATTCTTCAAAGAGGGTGAGACACTCGGAATAACAGGTAGAACGGTCCACGAAATTTTATTAAAACAAGAAAGGGTAACTTATGTGAAAGAGAGGAGGTTTCCTCAAGCCCTGAGGCAGCACATCAGAGAGGAGTTGGAGAGCCTTAAGAAACAGGGGATTATAGTGGACAGCACGTCGCCCTATAATAGGCCCTTATGGGCCGTGAAAAAGAAATGCGCACCCGGTGAAAATAAAGAAAAGTATAGAGTCGTGGTCGATTACAGAAAATTAAATGACAACACCGTGGACTAGAAGTACCCGATCCCCAGGTTTGAGGATATAATAGATAGGTTGAGTGGGGCGACAACATTCAGCACACTGGATTTTAAAGCTGGATATCACCAAATAAAGATGCACCCACGAGACCAGCACAAGACAGCATTCACATTTGAGAGAGGGCATTATGAATTCACTCGGATGCCGTTCGGACTGAAAAAACGCTGATGGATGAGTTCCTAAGGGGTATAGATGAATCGATGTGCCAAGTATACACGGATGATCTGTTGGTGTTCAGTAAAACGGAAGCCCAGCACGTGGAACACTTACGGGAGGTCTTTGGCAGAATTAGAGAATTCGGGTTAAAACTGTCAGAAGAAAAATCAATCCTAGGGCAGGAGCGAATAAATTTTTTAGGGCACACAATATCAAGAGAAGGAGTAAAACCGGATGATAGTAACAAGGTAGAAGCACTTCAAAGAATGTCGGTCCCCAGAGATGTGCAAGGTGTTAGAAGACTGCTGAGTGCGCTAAATTAGTATAGAAGGTTCGTACCAGAAATGGCGGAGTACCTAGCACTCCTAAACAACCTTCTAAAGAAAGGGAAGAAGGTGGTAGTGACGCCGGAAATGGAGGATAGCATCCAGAAATGCATGAAACGGCTTCAGGCAGAGCCGGTCTTAGAGTTCCCGGACTTCACGAAGCAATTCACTATCACAACCGATGCCAGTGGGAATATGCATATGGGGCAGTACTCTCTCAAGACGGGGAAAAGGGATAACAGTCCTCAGCGAGAATCACTCGATGAAAGGAGTTCTTAAGCAATTATAATATGGTCTTAAAGTACAAACCGGGCAAAGAAAACGTTGTAGCTGACTGGCTATCGCGTGCGCTTATGGATTAATGCAATCGAGGAAGACAGAGGACATACGTCAAGGGACGTGAGGCAATTTCTGAGTGAGTGGACACCAGATGAAGAGGAACCCCTAGAAACTCGGGGAGGCAATCATGAGAAGGCGAAGTAAGGGTTGAAGAGTGTGATAAGTGGTAGAGAGTTTGATAACGCGGATGTACGAGCGGAAATAAAGACATTAGGCGTAATCTGGCACCTCAACACCCCGGGTCATCCCAAGAGCAGAGGTGGGATTGAGAGGCTCCATAGCACGTTGAACGATCATTTAAGGGTCTATCAGGTGGAGAAGGGACTGGAGCCGAGAACGGATAGCCGTCATAGAACAAAGGCGGTTGCGGCCTACAACCACTCAATACATTCTACCACAGGCTTCTCACCATTCGAAATCCTCTTTGGGCTTCGGGGACGTCGTCGGAATCGGGAAGACACATCGGTGGAAGGGGATGTAACAGGAGCAATAGTGAATAACTATTTACAATTGGGAAAATTGTGGGTGGATGTTCGGGGAAAAATAGAAAAGGTGAAACAAAGGAAGGTAGTCCGGGAAAATTTAAAAGTCAAGGAGGGAATGGGGGACCTTAAAATTGGGACTATCGTCTATAGGAAGTTATCGTCTAATAGAAATAAAGAGCTGCGGAGATATGAGGGACCGTTCAAAGTAGTAGTTATCAGGGAACATGACGTAGTCACTATTGAGAGCTTAAAAGAACCCATTAAGCTGAGAACAGTGCATATCGAGCCAACCCAGAAAGCCCCTGATTTGGTCGGGAGTGTCCTCACTTTCGAGCATCAGATGTTTTATGTTTATATATTATGTTAAGTGCAACAAGTGCTGCTATTGTGTTCTTTTGTAGTATTTTTTTAGTTTAAGTCCAATGTATATAGCTTGTAAATTTCTTATGTCATTTGTTTAAATTATTTTTGTGAAGTATCATGTATTTTTGTTTTATTTTGTACCATTCATTATAATTACTGTATATATATCTTTATGTAGGGGTACAAAGTTTACGAGAAATGTCGTAAACTGGCAGGGGGGACTTAATGTCTAGAGTAAGACAATATCACTGTTAATACCTAAAGCTTCAGTGTAAATAAACCAATGTGTATATAAAGAGAATTACTAAGAGGAATAAATGAGTGGTATAGTAAGTGTTATTACGTGTTGTTCTTGTTTACCTTTTTCCTTTTTTTTTAATTTTCTAAACCGGCCGTACGTAACTATATACCTACAACATTTGTCAAATACCACTCACTCATTTATCGTGAAATCTCAGAAACCACCGAACTGATTGGAATGAAATTTGGTATGTAGCTTCCTCAATGGCCGTAGGTATCGTAATGAAACTTAGTACATTGTTTCTTATTAGATGTTAAGCCTCGTCCAAACTGTAAACAAATGTTTCGGAACAATGTTCCCGATATTTCTGAACAGCTCAAAATTTTTTATGATCTGTTTCGGAAATGTTGCGAAACAAAGTCAGCCCTGTTCCTCGTTTCTTTTTGGAGATGGAAAACACGGGAACATTGAACAATGAAAGGGCATATCACTCCTGCCGAGATGTCTACTCATCTAAATGCCTCTCCAAAAATCTCGAAATAAGACATTATAACACTGTAGTAAAACCAGCTGTTCTGTATGCCTCCGAGTGCCTTGTAATGGCCAGGAAGGGTCCACTCAGGAAGCTAGAGATCAAGGAGAGGAAAATCCTGAGGAGAATACTAGGATCAGTCAAGGAAGAGAATGGCACCTACAGGATACGGCACAATGATGAGCTGTATAAACATCAGGAGGATATCCTGACATGCATAAGGAAAAGGCGACTGGTATTTTATGGACACCTGACCCGCATGAATCCCAAAAGATTAACAAATAGGATATTTACTGTGGCAGGTAGAGGTAAGGCTTCCAAGAACAAGTGGATAACATCGGTGAACTCAGATCTGGAACAACTAGGGATCCCACAGCATAAAACACAAGACCGACTGCAGTTCCGACAAGCTATCCGACAGGGAATTTTCCCAGTGTCCCTTACCAGTAAGAAGACGACAGGGACCAAATGGACAGAGGAGAGAAAGCTGGCACATAGTCAGAAAATGAAAGAATTCTGGAAGAGAAAGAAGAAGATCCTCACTGAAAAATAGCTACGAGCCCGTGGTCCTTAGAAGGCCCAAAGAAAAAAAAAAATGAGTTATACCTTGTATTTAAAGTATGATCAATGTCTGTCGATAATAAATGATTAGTGGCTTTTTCTATTATGTTATTTTTATTAGATAATAATTTTTGTGGATTGAAAAAATCTTGAAAGTGTTCTGGGATACTGCCATTAATGGTTAATTGTTTAATTTGAGAAACCCAGTTATATTAAAAATCTGGTTTATGGTATGTAAATCTAAAAGTCTTTCGAGGCAGATACGGGGTAGCCGATTTTCTGGTAATGCCATGATTTTAACTGAAAAATTTATTATTTTTTTTAGTACTGGGATAAATAACGGATTCCGTCCTGTTTCTAATCTTACAATATAATTTGGTATACATTTGCGCCAGAAATATAGAGTTTTTAGAAATTTAAGTTGAATATTTTCGATAGTTTCCAGGTAGTTCAAACTCCAGATCTGAGCTGCATACAGAAGTGTTGATGAGACCATAGCATCAAAAAGATTCATTTTTGATTCCTAGGAATCACTTTCACCCTTAATAAGTATTGCTTTTACTTTTGCGCTTGCAATAGTTGCTTTTTGTACAAAGTGATTAGCTGCTTTTGCAAACTTTCCTGTTGAGGTAAATGATACTCCTAGATAATTATAAGCCTTTTTTATTTGTAGTTGATTTTCTTTCCAGTAGAATGGTTTTATTTTTTTTTTTGTTTTAGGGGATTTGTGGAAAACTACTATATTGCTTTTATCTGGGTTTAGGAATAGCGAATTTTGATAACAGTATGTTTCTAGTATTTTCAACTTCTTCTGATTACTTTGCCATGAATTATTTAAAAGGACAATGTCGTCAGCAAATAGGAGCATTATAACCTCTTTGTTTTTATTAATGGAAATCCCAGTCGCCCCGTTACTTTGGAAATATAATGAAATATCTGAAAGAAATAAAATGAAGAGTACTGGGCTTAGGCTCTCACCCTGAAGAAGACCTGAGCTAATATTGATGTTTTCAAAAACTTCGTCGTTGCCAACTTTTATATGCATGCTTGCGTTATCATATAACATTTTCATTACTCTGATAATTTTTCCACTTAGTCCCACATCAAACAATTTCTGCTATAGTAAACTATGGTTTATGGAATCAAACGCCTTTTTAAAATCTGCAAATATAGCATATACGTAGCTTCCTTTAGCGCGCAAATTAATATTTATTAGTGAAGAAAGTGTGAAAATGTGTTCTTCGCATCCTCTTCCTTCTCTAAAACCTGCTTGTTCTTCAGGAATTAATTTTTCCATCTCCGCCCATCTTATGATTCTTTGTGACAGCATAGCTGTAAACAATTTCGTAGCATTTTTTATCAAAGAGATGCCGTGATAGTTTGTTAAATCCTTCTTGTCCCCTTTCTTGTGGACTAGATGTAATTTTGATATAGACCATAGAGACGGGGGTTTCTCAGTGTCCATGATCAAGTTATATAGGTTTAGGAGGTAATGTTCCCATTCAGGAGTTAAATTCTTAAAAACTTCATAAGTGATATTATCAAATCCAGGAGACTTATTTTTTTTTATTTATTTTTTTTTTGTATACAATATTGTAATTCCTCTAGTGAAAAAGGGATATCTAGGAATGGATGGGTAACAGAAAAGATATTAACATGTAATATTGTTGTTTTTTTTCCCGTACAACATGAATATTCTACCCATTGTTTTATTCTATTTCGTTTCTATGAGTTGAGGGCGGTTAAAGGGATTTGATTTCTTTCCAAAATTCTGTACTATTTTTAACGTTTTGTAATTTTTTTATATCAGTACGGTATTCCGCTGTCTTCATAAGTATTAATTTCCTATATTTTGTTTTAGCATTTAGATATTCTTGAACCGAATTTTCTTCATAATTACTTTTGATCATTAAAGAATATTTTTTGTGATACAGTCTCTTTAATTGTTTACATTCGAGGTCAAACCATATTTTTCTTTGTGAAGTGGTGTTATTATTAGGATATTTTTTCAGCTTCATTAGGTTGTGATTTTAGAAGTGAATCTGTAAGGCAGGCAATCATATTTTCATATATCTTGTTGATGTCATTATCATTGCAATAAATCCTGTTAGATGTTTGAAGATTTTTATAAAATTCTTTAGTCTTGTTTTTGTCCCACTGTGCTGAAATTTTAATTGATTTTGACTCCTCTTTAACTATGTGTAGTATTTGTGTTGTAAATATGTGGGTAGTATTTAAAATTGAGGTATTGCAGCCTCAATGGTCGGATCATCGGAAAAGGCAGTTATCTTTAAATCTTCAAATATGGTAAAACAATTTTCATTTATCCAAATTAAATCTGTTGTACTTTTTCCTTTGCTAATAATTGTAATAATTGTCTAGATCTTTAGTATTTATTTCACATTTTAGTAGATCTATAGTTATCTTAAATAAGATTAAATAAAACCAACAAGATTGAATTATACACGAACGTATTCAATTAGTATGACCAGGTTAAGCAACGAGGCACACTATATATTTTATTAATAAATATAATCATGTGGTAATAATAATTACAAAGAGGTAGTAACAAGAAACTAAAGGAAAAGATATCACCACACACTCTCCCCCCAGTGTCAACGATATCGTTCAGGTACACTTGTGGTACGTCCGCTTCTGGTGCAAACCGGAGGAAGGTAAAAGGTGACGCGCTTCTTTTGACGAATGGGATTTTTTGAATTATTGCTGTCCGTTGTCGGTGTTCTCATAATGCTTGAAGGTAGCGAAGGGGTGTTAGGCTTTTCCGAGAGTATATGGGCAGGTTTCACTCGATCTCTTGAAACGACTATGTTGCGGCCGTTTTTGCTGATGATAAATGTTTTGGCGTCCCTGGAGATAACTAGATGAGGGCCTGTATATGGAGGAGTTAATGGGGGTCTAATCTGATCATCTCGTAAGAAAACGTGGCTGCAACCGTTGAGGTCTGGATGGGCGAACACTGTTGGTTGGGTGTGCCAGGTCGGGGCAGAAGGCCGTAGTGATCTCATTCTCCGTCCTAACTGTTGAGCGTAGGTGTCAGGAGGTTCCATCTTGTTCGGTGCCAGTTGGCTATGGATGTCGCCTGGTAGTCGTAGCCAAGATCCGTAAACGAGCTCGGCTGGAGAGGCATTATGATCACTTTTGATGGCTGTCCGAAGGCCGAGGAGTACGACGGGAAGAAGTTCCGTCCAACTGTCTTGCGTCTCCAAAAGCTTACAGGTGAGTGCTGTCTTGAGTGTTCTATGCCACCTCTCTATAAGTCCGTTGGACTGCGGGTGATATGCCGTTGTATGAACCAGTTTGATTCCTGAGATAGCTGCTAAGGAACGGAAAAGTTCGGATTCGAAATTCCGACCTTGGTCAGTTACAACTTGAACAGGCGTCCCAAAACGGCTAATCCAGTGGGTCCAGAACGCTTTTGCGACTGTCAGTGCAGATTGATCCGCAATTGGAATGGCTTCTGGCCACTTAGTGAAACGGTCGATGCATGTCAAGAGGTATTTCATGCCGTTCGACAACGGTAGGGGGCCAACGATGTCGATGTGAATAAAGGCAAAGCGTTCATCTGGCGGTGTGAAGTGCTGAAGAGGGGATTTCTCGTGTCGCTGTATCTTTGTTTGTTGACATGTAGCACAGTTCTTTACAAAGTCCGTGACAAATTTAGACATATGTGGCCAGACGAATCTTTTTCGGAGTTGATCAAGAGTAGCTCTACGGCCAGGGTGTGAAAGATTGTGAAATTTAGCGCAAACTGCCGATCTTAAGGATTTGGGAATATAAGGTCGTAAGTATCCAAGGGACGTATCGCAGTAGAGTGAAAAGTTGCCTGGCAGTGTGGTTGGTGCTAGGACTAAGTTGGTCGATGAGTCGTGGAGCCTTGGTAGTTCCTGGTCTTCCGTTTGAGCCTTGGCGATGTCAGTTTCGTTCAGTAAACTATTGCTCGCTAGTGCTTCAATCCGTGACAAGCAGTCGGCTACTATATTCTCTACGCCTTTGATATATTTGACCGACGTGGTGAACTGAGAAATATACGAGAGTTGTCTGGATTGTCTTGGAGCAGCCTTCTCAGTCTTTTGTTGAAACGCGTAAGTTAGCGGGCGGTGGTCGGTATAACAGGTAAAGGGGCGGCCTTCCAATAGATATCTGAAATGTTTTATGGTTTCATACAAGGCCAGTAACTCTCTGTCATAAGTAGAGTACCTCTGCTGCGTGGGTGTAAGCTTCTTTGAGAAGAAACCCAATGGTTCCAACGTCGAATGGGGGGATCTGGTGGACTACTCCGCCAATAGCTGTATCCGAAGCGTCTGTTGTGACCGTGAGCGGTGTACCTTGTCTAGGGTGTGCGAGAAGAGTTGCTCTACAAAGGTCGCTTTTCGTGCGTTCAAAGGCGTCTGTCATCGATTGAGTCCATTCTATAGACTGATTGTCGGTTATGTCATGAGGTAGGTGTAGAGGAGCCTGTGTTTGCGCTGCCTGAGGCAAAAACCGACGATAAAAGTTCACCATTCCTAGGAAGGTACGGAGTTGTTTTGCTGTCCTCGGCTTAGGAAAATCGGATATAGCCTTAATTTTGTCTAAACGAGGCCCGCAACCGTCTTTTGTTATTCTATGACCTAAAAAGTGTACTTCCTCCTGAGCGAAAACACACTTGGAAATGTTCAACTTTAAACTGTGTTCGGTAAGTCGCTGGAATATGCTACGGAGATCGTTTATATGTTCTTCCATAGATGACGAGGCGACTAGGACGTCGTCCAAATATGTAAATTGGCAGTTTAGCCCGCGGAGGACTTCGTTAATAAATCTTTGAAAGGTTTGTGCAGCGTTACGTAATCCGTATGGCATGTAGGGAAATTCAAATGAGCCGAATGGTGTTGTAATGGCAGTTTTGCAAACGTCTTCTGGTGCAACTGGAATTTGTTGGTAAGCGTGGGCCAGGTCCAGGGTTGAAAAGATGGTTTTGTTTTCTAAAAAATTAGTACAATCTTGAATATTAGGTAGGGGATACCTATCAGGTATAGTTATGTCATTTAATTGTCTGTAGTCCCCACAAGGTCTCCAAGTGCCATCTTTCTTCCTTACTAAATGTAGTGGGCTGGCCCATGGACTATCTGAAGGTCGACATAGCCCCAAGTCGAGCATATTGTCAAATACTGTCTTAGCTGCTGTTATTTTATCTGGTCCTATCCGTCTGGGTTTGGAATATATTGGAGGTCCTATAGTTTTTATGTGGTGTTGCGTGGAAAATGGACGGGATAGCTGAGGCGGGAAATGACCGGATATTTGACCAAATTCGTGAAGAAGGCAGCTTATAGGTGACGTCGGGTTGAATTTGCTGATAGGAGTACTTGGGTTATGTGGTGAGCTGTGCTGGATGGTGGAAACACATGTCATGTTGAGTCCGTCTATAAGTCGTCGGCCGGGCAAGTCAACTACAAGATTAAAATGAATTAAAAAGTCCGACCCGATAATCGGCTGCTGGACATCGGCTAAAAGGAAAGTGTAGGTGAAATGCTTTTCGGGGCCGAATGTGAGCGTCAACTTTCGTTTGCCGTAGACATTGATACGGGAGTCGTTAGCTGCATAAAGGTGTTGTTGAACAGGGTTCAAGCGATCCGAAGATCTCGGAGGCAAGAGAGAGACGTCCGCTCCTGTATCAATGAGAAAAACGAAGTTTTGTCGTCGTATCAGTTAAGAAAAGGCGACAATTGGGGCCGTGGCAGGAACAGGTCGCCGCTGAACCCTGGCTATTTAGTTTTTTGAAATGTACTTGCAGGGAGCTACACATTTCCGTGCCCTGTCTCCGAAAGAGGAATGGTACCAACAAAAGCCGTCTTCCAACGGTCTCTGACGTAAGATGGGAGAACGCCGGCGTGATCTAGAAGAGGAGCGAGAGCGGTGGTATCTAGTGAGATTTCGAATTTCTTGTGTTAATGCCGCGATTTCTGTGTAAATAGGGTGGTTTTGACTTTGTAGTTCTACATTGGATACGGATGGCTGAGGTTGAGATACATCTAAAATTTTATCTGCGGCTGTAGCTAATTCATCAAGAGTAGCGGTATGCATAACTTGTAGTATGGATTGTGTAGTTACGGGTAGCCTCTGGATCCATAGCTGCTTTATAATATCCTCGCCGGTATTGGGAGAGGCTAAGGATTTCATATTCCTTAGTAGTATAGAAGGTTTTAAATCTCCTAACTCGAGGCCGGATAATAGTTTTCGCAAGCGTTGTTCTTCAGAATCGCTGCAACGGGAGACTATAGCTTTTTTAAGTTCGTTATAAGACGGGGGGGGGTCTCGCTTAATAACATCGGCAATAACGGTCAGCATGTTGCCGTCCAGTGCTGATAATAGATGGTTATATTTAGTTTTGTCTGCTGTCACATGGGCGAGTTCGAACTGGGCCTCAAGCTGATTGAACCATAAAGTTGGGTCCGGGGCCCAAAAAGGGGGTAATTTTACGCTGACGTGATTAATATTGGGTGCTGGGGCCGCGTTTAGCTTTAACTCGAGTGCCGCCAATTGCCTCTGAAGGGACAGAAATTCTTCAGCTGTCGGTGTGCTCATATTAAAATAATAGAAAAAAAAGTTCTTACCAACAGAAGGCTTTAACTGTTCTTCTCGGGGTCACCAGTATAGTTATCTTAAATAAGATTAAATAAAACCAACAAGATTGAATTATACACGAACGTATTCAATTAGTATGACCAGGTTAAGCAACGAGGCACACTATATATTTTATTAATAAATATAATCATGTGGTAATAATAATTACAAAGAGGTAGTAACAAGAAACTAAAGGAAAAGATATCACCACAGATCTAACACTTGTTGAATTAATTTATTTAGGTTTTCTCCTTCGTGAAACGGTATTCCTATTATTTCACCTTTTTTATTTGCATGCTGGGTTAGAATAAATTTAGTATCCATTTCTATTCGAACTAAATCCTGCTTTAAACTTCGATATTTCTTTTTTATATTTTCTAAATCGGAAAACATATTCTCAAATTGAGTTTTTAAATAATTTTGAGTTTCCTGTATGTTTGAAATAGTTGCATTAAATTGACTTAAAGAACTTTTAATTGAAGCTATTTCTGAATTAATACCAGCACTAGAATTAATGAGGAGGTCCAATATCTCATATTGCTCAGGGTTTTTGATTCCATTTTTACCTTTTTTTATTTTTATTCCTTTTGAAGGCTGGGTTTGATCTATGTCCAAAGGTGCAGTTGTGACGTCACTAAAAGTGATATACTTCTTTAAGATGACTATTAACTATAATATGTAGATATTACTGTAGCAAAAATACTTCCTTTAAGCACTTTAACACTTTATAAACCGGTTTCGAACTTTTGTTTTAGAAAAAACTCACTTTAAACCACAACATAGTACACAGTTAGACAGAGCTCGTTATCGGTGTGCTGCTATCTCAATGGCGTCCGACTAACTCCTCGAATTAGAGGAAGTTGAGGTGGTTAAAAAACTTTGTTTTCTGGTGATGACATGGAAGGCCAGTTCGATGTACATATTCCTTACGAGCAACCCTCCAATCTTGCTTCACCAATAGCTTCGTCCGCAACTATTCCTTCTTTCCGGTCACCAGGTAGCTGTCCTCAAATAGGCTATTCTCAACCAGGCCCTAGTTGTATTTTTTGAATCAGAACAAGTTGTACCTAACCTTTCTAAATTTAATTCCTTGAACCTAAAATCTACCTTTGTTCTCAGTTCGGATGAGTCTTTTGCAACATTGAATTAAACTCATCAATCTAAAACTAAGCAAAGTAGGAAATGATTCACAGATTCAGTTCGCAATAAACAACTAGTAAAACATATAATAAAACAGCTAGTAAAACATAAAATAAAAAATAAATAAATAATAGTAATAGTAAAAATAAAACTAAATAATATTAAAAGTTAAAACTACAATCATACTTTATTTTCAATACACACTTATCCTACGAATCTCCCAACGAAACCTGTTCCTCCACTCATAGAAGGACAGGCCCGGCACAGAGAGGTCTCAGCTCCTCTTTCTCGGCTGCGTCACTAGTGTTAAAGAAAACCCAGTGGAGGCTTGTGAGAGCGTAATAGTTGAGTCACTCAGAGCATGAGTTGAGAAGCTGGCCAGTGCCAGAACTTCAATATAAATAAATTTTTTACAAAAGGTCTCGGGGCCACTAGTGTTTTAATCTCCAAAGGAGGTTATCGGGATGTGTTGAACTGGATAGTGAGTGATTTAGCCAGAGGGTTAGGATGGAAAGAAGGTTGCAATGAAATTTCAAAAAATTAAGTGACGTAAGGTATACTGAGATCATTGTGTAGGGTTTTGTTAGACACATAGTAAGGAGCATTCACTATAGTTCGGAGGACTTTGGATTGGAAAGATTGAATGCATTTGATAGACTTTTTAGCTGTCAAAACTGTCAGTTCAAGACCATAAGTCAAAACAAGTTTAATAATGGTTTTTTATATGAGAAGTTTGTTTTTAACGAAAATATGAGATATCCTATTTAGTAGTCTATACAGTTGGCTGAAGCGTCTGTTGAGTTCTTGCCTTTTTTTTTCTTCATTTAGTCGAGTATGAGGGTTCCCCGTAAGTCTTTTGTTTAAGTAGAAACCGAGATACCGAACTGCATCAGCTTTTGGTAGTGGAATGCTATTGAAATAGAAAGGAGGGCAGGATTTTAGGTGGGGGTAAAGGTTACGTTGGTGCATTTAGTTTCATTTACTTTGAGCTGTCAATCATCGCACCAGTCTTCAATCAAGAGAAAGTAGTTTTGGAGATTATAGGAAGCTATTAAAGGATCTAAATAGGATGAAAGGATAGCAGTGTCATCAGCAAATGTTGTATCAGGAGTGGTAGGGATATCCGCAGCATAGAGGATATATAGATCTGGACCAAGAACACTACTTTGTGAAACACCTGCCTCTATTGGATAGCAGTTAAAGTATTCCATCCCGCAGCGATTTCGAAAGGAACTGTTAGAGAGATAGGATATTACTAGGAATAGTAATTGCGGTAAATGGGCTTTGAGCTTGAATAGCAAACCGGCATGTTGTACCAGGTCAAAAGCTTGAGCTATGTCCAGACATGCGCCGGAGCAATATTGTTTGCTTTAAAGTGATGAAGATATATGGTCAACAACTCTCAGGCTTTGTTGGATAGTGGAATGTGGAGAGCGAATTCCAAATTGGTGTGAAAGAATATTTTGCGATTCAAGGATGGATAGGATTCGTTTAAGAAGGAGCTTTCTAAAAATGTTTGAAAGGATTGGGAGAAGACTAATTGATCCAAATGATGAAGGGTTGTTAGGAGGTTTGCCCGGTTTCAGGAAAAGGATAATAATGGAGTGTTTACATAGCAGAGGGAAATAGGTTGTCGGGAGAATACAATTGTATAGGTAGGTAGGAAATATGACTGCTTTATGTGGAAGTTGCCTGAGGATCTGTGAGCTAAGGAGATCATATCATGGGAATTAAAAACCTTAAATTAACTTCGTTCTGACATCCTAAATCCTAACCATATAGAATGTATTGAAGCAGAACTGGTTATTCCTCTCCAAATGACCCTCCCTCCTAAAGTCTTCCACCCTTCAGATATAATAGCCATAATCCATAGATTGCCCTCAAACAAAGCTCCTGGACATGATCTTATTACTTCAAGAATCCTCAAATATTTTCCAAGGAAAGCAGTATTATTCCTAACTTACATTTCTAATGCTGTCCTCCGTACAACATATTTTCCCGATTCCTGGAAATTATGAATTATAAAAATGATCCCAAAACCTAAAAAACCGCCAGAAAATTCTTCCTTATATAAACCTATTTTTCTCCTGCCTATCATGGGCAAAATCCTTGAAAAGCTCCTTTTGAAACGCCTATATCCCTGCCTTGATTCCCATCACATTATTCCTGATCACTAGTTTGGATTTCATCAGTTTCACACCACTACCCAGCAGTACCATCGTGTGGTGGATGTTAACTCATCTATATTAGAGGGCAAGATGTACTGCACAGGTGCCTTTCTTGACGTTGAACAGGTCTTTGACCGGGTATGGCATCCAGGTCTGCTTTATAAACTTCGCCAATTCCTTCCATCAAACATATTTCCTCATCCTCCGTCCCTACCTCTCTAATAGAGTATTTAAAGTTAACCACAATTCTACATACTCATCTTTCTTTCCTCAGACTGCTGGTATCCCTCAAGGTAGTATCCTGGGTCCCATTCTTTATACCGTTTATACAGCTGATATTCCAACTCATTCTAATACTATCCTCACAACTTTTGCTGATGACACCAGCGTGTTATTTTCTGCATCCCAGACACTCCAGTCACATATTACTTCCCTTGAAGAATGGTGTCATAACTGGAGAGTCAAGATAAATCCTAGCAAATCCCAACAAATAACCTTTACCCTCCGTCGAAAACCTACCTCATCCTGTCCTCCAGTATCCTTTAATGGTGTACCGCTAATTAATGTAGAACAAATACGATACCTTGGATTTCATCTGGACAAGAGACTTACCTGGAACCCTCATACAAGATTGAAAAGACACGAAGCTGCACGTAGATTTCGACTGCTACAACACTAACTTGACAAACGTTCAAATCTCCCGATTCACTATAAGAAACTTGTTTATATGACGATTATCAAACCTATTTGGACTTACGGTATAGAATTGTGGGGATCCACTAAACCATCGAATTCTTCCCGCATCCAATCACTCCAATCCAAAATCCTTCGAAAAATCCTTAATGCTCCTTACTTTGTCACAAATGAATTAATCCATAATGACCTTAATATCCTATATGTCGCCGATTTGGCACGAACCAGATATTTCTCCTTTCATAATAAACTTAACATTCATCCAAATCCACTTGTTGCACAGCTAGCTTCCCATTCCATTCCTGGCAATCCTCCGAGGCGTCTGAAAAGAAGATGGCCTCGTGATCTTCTTTTGTAAATATTCATTAGAGTACTACCAATGGGTAGTTCCTCTACAAGTTTTATTCATGTCATTATATCTCAAATATACCGCATATTTACTAGATGTGTTTTCTAATACAGCTGTAAATTTCTATTAATAAAAGAATAAAAAACAAAAAAAACAAAATTTCTTGGTTGCCACCTTGATTGCAAGCTAACTTGATCTTTACACATACACCTACTTAAAGCAAAGTGTATAAATAGAATGAAACTGCTAAATAAATTAAGTAATACTTCGTAGGGCCCAGACAGACAAACCCTACTGAGAGTATATTAAACATTAATCTTATCAAAAGTTGATTACAGCAGTTTTATACAGGGTGAGTATCTCTTAGTGTAAAAAAAAAAATAAATAAAAAAAATGGGTGAAACTAGATCAAAAATGTAGCAAAATGCCGCAGACCTCATCTTTCTATTCCGATCCGTTGCAGACATACGATAAATCAAAGACTTTTTTTTAGGAAACTACGTTGTTTTTTTTTCCATAAAAACTGTAATAGAAACCTTCAACGCTCACAGTTTTTCGAAAAAACTATCCACAAAACGTCAAGTCTCACAAAAACTTGCAAATTTAATCATCTTTCGAATGATATGTTAAACCTAATGATTTTGTTTCAATTTCTTTTGAAAACGAAAAAACATGGTGTTCTCATTTCGCATACAAATCAGTTACCGTACTTGTGTAAATAAAACATTATGACAATCCCATAATGGAAATGTGCATTTTAAACATAATAAACTCTTCATTGGAATAAAAAACAAAGAAAAAAATAACCGTTATTTAGAAAATAAAGGAAAGCTGTCAAGAAAGCGACACCAGATCAGAGGATCTTATGTTATTACATTTATTTATATATTATTATTATTTAGGGTTCATTTTATTAGATTTTGAATGTCATTTCATTAGATTTTAAAAAGTCTGTTTTAACAGGGGAAGGCATTTCTATCGTTCCATTTGGAGTATCGTTAGTTTATTCATCTTTGTATTGCTGTCTTCCCCTGTAAAAACAGACTCATCTGCCTATAAAATTCACCTCAAAAATTAGTATTCTTCAACACACTCTGCATTCAGAAGCTAACGACAAAATTGAGGTCTATGGTCATTATTATTGGATTTTAAACATTACATTGAAAATCTAATAAAATGAATCCTATATAATAATAATAAATAAATAAATGTAATAACATAAGATCCTCTGATATGGTGTCGCTTTATTGACAGTTTTCCTTTATTTTCTATTAAATAATTATTTTTTTCTTTGCTTTTTATTCTAATGAAGAGTTTATTATGTTTTAAATGCACATTTCCATTAAAGGATCGTCATTATTGTTTTTCGGTTTCAAAAGTGAATTTATCCATGAAATTGAAACAAAATCATTAAGTTTAACATATCATTCGAAAGCTGATTAAATTTGCAAGTTTTTGTGAGATTTGACGTTTTGTCGATAGTTTTTCCGAAAAACGGTGAGCGTTGAAGTATGAATGAATGAAATGAAAAAAAATCTTTATTCTGGGACAAATTGTCCCCTAAGAATAACAGACATGTATAATAAGTTGTACAATAGTCTGGCTATCTTAATTTCAAAAAGTAAAAGAAGTAATATAAGAGATTGTGACTTCCCCAAATAATGTGAAGATCAAGCTGTTCTTTAGATACTTTTGTAAAATTCAAGGTTACAGGTACTCAGCTGTTATAGAAAATGTAATGCTAAATCCGAAAATGCGGTCAAAATTTGTAAAATAGTTTTAAAAAAATGGAGATATTACAGATTTTATGGGGAAAAAACTTGGTTTCCTCAAAAAAGTCTTTGATTTACCGTATGTATGCAACGGATTGGAATATAAAGGTGTGGTCTGCGGCATTTTGCTACATTTTTTATCCAGTTTCACCCAATATTTTTTTCCAGACTGGACTCCGTACACCACGCTGGCGTACGATCATCGATAGGAGCTTTCCGAACAAGTCCAGCCTTAAGTCTCTGTTCAGAGGCAGGTATCCTTCCCTTAACCTTCCGACGCCAGCACCTTGGTGCCAAATATCTAAACTATAAACTCTTAAAGACAATTCTTCCTTTAACTGCTGCATCCATCCCCCCCGCAAAAAAACACTTTATGACAGAGTGAAAAATCCATCACAACCTCACGGCCTCAGATTAACTAATGCTCAAACTTCAATAAAAAATAATCAGATCAAAGCCAGTAACAACAATTACCACCTTGGACTCTAGCACCACTTCTATTTGACTTTGAATTACTTAAATTTACAAGAAGTCAAGATGGCCGCAACTACACTACACGTTTAGTAACCGCTCTGTCTTTCTGGCTTTGTCTGTTTCATACTAACTGAAGTATCACATTCGTCTTTAGCAATAGTGAGTGACATTATTGACATTAGAACATTCTGACTATTAAATTTAAGTGAGGTGAGTGGAACTATATTATATTACGCAGTGATATAATACAGGTGAGGCAGTTCAACAACTGGCCCACCGTCTTAGGCCGGTTTCACACTGCGATACCGAGCAGCCGATACACGTATCCGACGCTGTAGGAGACGCAAAAAGAATCCGCTCGGCTGCTGCTTCTCCCACTTTTCTCTCCACACCTTTCACAGGTTGCATTGCAATGAACGAAGTTGAAGTGGCAGCACTCTTGTACTAGTCAGAAAATCAAAAAACAAACGTAAGCAGTGGGCTCACGGAATCAATAAATGCAGTGAAGAAAAAGGTGCCTACGCGTTACTGTTTAGAGAGCTAATGGATGACACCACAAAGTTTTCATATTATTTTCGGATGATGCCATCAACATTTGAGGAATTCCTATTATTGTCAAAAATAGTTCATTCTTTAAAATTAAATTATTAGATTTAAACTATTTCAATCATTAAATTAAAACTGTTTAAATCATCAACAGTTTTTTTTTTTTCATTTTATGTTTTTTAATGAAAAAATAGGGAAAAAATATGAAGAAACTCTTTTGTAAAATAAGTTTATTTTTATTTTTTACGAAATGGTTTTTTTTTCTTTTAAGACATACAGTTATTTTTTTACAAAACAGTTTTTTAAAAATTAAAACAGTTGTTTTTTCTCTTTTTAATCAAGTTTTTTTTTTCTATCAAAACATACAAAGAGTTACTATCTATTTATTTCTTCCCAAAACATATCAGACGGGTGGGCCTTTTCGTTACGTTGCCGCCCTTAGTTCCAACGAATCGACGAGAGGAGTAGTTCTCTGTCCTCCGTGGTATTTGAATCTGATTGTGTGCTTTTTGGTTTTCTGTATTTTAATTTGTTATAAACGTTATTGACCCTGCTTTTGATTAAAAAAAAACTGTGTTTTGGAAAAATAATTTGTGTATTTTGATAGAAGAAAAAAACCTTTTCGTAAAACATAAACTTATTTTGCAAAAAGAATTTATCTACATTATAATATATGAATTCTTTAAGTGATGGTATAATTTTTGAAAATTTTAAATAGAAAAATAGGTGATGGAAAATGTTCATTAGCACCTCTTTATGAAATGTGTTCCAATTATTTTAACTCTACTGAGTTTCAATTATCAGCTTCTTTGTTGTTGACAGATTTGATAATATTAATTTAATTGATATAAAGGTTTATGTAATAAGAGTGTAGATATGTGTATAAAAACACAATCGTTTGAGCAAACTTTAATCCTTTACGACGCACAGTGGGGAACAAACACGGAAAAAAACCTAAAAATGACTTTATTATTTTTGTCATGTTTGATGGGCTATTGTATTTATTATTAGTTGTTGCTAACATTTCCAGTTTGTTTTTTTCAATTTCATTTTTATTTGCGACTCTGAGGCCTTCTAAAGTTGGACAATATTTCTCCACCCCAAAATGGCCTTTTTCTATTGAGCTACAATTCGGGTCACTGTGGATATATTTTTGTAGATAAACCAATGAAACTTGACAGATTTGTAGTTCGAACACTAAAGAATAGTGGGAAAATATTAGATTGGTCCAATTTATGAAATATATTATAAAAAAATATACTAGACCGAGAGGGAAAAAGTAACCAGAGTTTTTTAACATGTGTGGTCCTACAAAAAAAGGTCCGCTGAGCTCCGGTAAAAAATTACCATCTTCATAAAGCTTATACTACTACTTAATATTCCTATGAATTTCATTGACAACTGTACATAAAAACAAGGATTGTTTGCAAAGTTGGGATTAGTACGTTCGTGGTCTCCATTTTTGTTTATCGGTTATTGAATAGTTAACAGTCTGCTTTCTTCTCAAAGAGTATGAACATAGATATTCTCATTATAGATACTAATAAAACAAAATACTCCGATGTATGTAAGGTAGTTTCTAGTAACGGATCATTATAAACTTAAGTTTTTATTTTCGGGATGTATACTTTGGTATCTGATACTTTGCTAACTTCAATGAGTGCTACAATTAATAAGTCTTTTTTGCTCTTTACAAACAAAAATTAAAATTTGTTTTAATTTAATAGGAATAAGTTAACTTAAGTGTCGCAAAGAAGAAGTTAAGTTGGGGATTTTTATACTTCAAGCTAGACTTAAATTTATGGAATATATTCTTCCCCTACCTGGAATTCCAGCATTGGAGAACTATCAAAACTGCTATATCAGTAAGGAACTCGCAAAGGAACGAATAGATAAACGGTCTATCACTGAATTACTGAAAGCATGGATACGGTTCCAGTAACACCGAAAATACATCAAGAATATTTTTCTGAAATCCTTCTTTAACTGTCTAAATAACTCAAGTCAGCTATAAATTAGTTATGAACCTAAAATGTATTTATTTAAAGTGTATTGTAGTGCACACACTTTAAATAAATACACTTTACTTGGAAATGTTCCCGTACAGCAATGAACAAGGTTTTGTTTTGTAAGCTGCCAAAATCTTCAGATTCTTACATAACATACATGAAGCCCGAAGCTAAAAAATAAACACCTTATCAGTAACGAATCACTCTAATTGATAATGTGAGCCGTTCCATCATATCCATTATATAGGTAAATAATGAATTCTGAACCAGCTTACTAAAATCAAGCGACATAAAAAAGTGAAAATCGAATAATGGCACCAACATTTTAATGAAATGAAGTTAAATTAAAAAAAAAAAAAATCATGTTAAATTAAATTTAACAAAATAATTTAAAATATCTGCTACTTGCGTTGTCAATTCTATAAAAGAATAAAATGATATAATTTTTCAAATTAGTTACAATTCCAATGTATTTTTTAATTCCGAATCGAATGAGACTATTTTCATCTCGATAGGACTAACCATTTTCGAGAAAAAGAGTTTTTTCCCGCTTTTTAGCCGTTTTGCCCCACTGTGCGACGTACTTTGAATGTCTGGTAAAGGATCCTTTCAATCGGTTTTGTTTGGGTTGTTGGGCATGAGCTGGCAGCGTATCAATTTTTCAGACCCGCCTAATTTCGTGTCCGCTACTGTAGTAGATTGGATACTTGTATCGGCTGCTCGGTATCACAGTGTGAAAGGGGCCTTAATCCGGCTAGCTGACTTTGCATACAGCCGTTATCTATCACGGACAAGGTTGGCTTTATTTGTTTCTGAAGCCTCTCGTCAAACCTAGAGCTTATTATTTTTTCTTTTATTTATTTATTTATTTTTTTTCCTGAAACAATTTATTTTATTTTTTCTTTATATTTTATATTTTTATTTCTAAATAATGTCCACCTTAAATTTAAATACTGTATTTGTTTGTTTAGATATTTAAGAATTCATTTGATTTATTTATTTTTTGTATCAGCTTCAATATTATTATTTTATTTTATTTTTGTTTAATATTGAATAATAATGGAAGTCGTTCCTACATCTGGTGACGAGACGGAGGATGAAGCTCCTTACTCAGAAATAAGTGAGACCGATCACCAGCCGAGAAGGACGCTTCAAAAGCGCCATAGAAATGCCGCCCCATGATCAGCGGGCAATTCACCAAAAAATAAATAAAATAAAAGCCAAATCAAAAAAGTCACAAAACAGTTCAAATCATCAAACCCACAGTAAAATCTCTGCAGCCAAAACATTTCAGTCAAATTTACCTACCAACTCAACTGTCTATGAACCTACCAACTCAACTGTCAATGAACCTACCCCGTCAACAAGTAATAGTTATAATAACAATAGTAATTCTAATCCACAGCATACTATTCACCCAGAGCCGCTACCAATCTTTGTCACTAAAATCGAGAACTTCGCGTCATTCTGTCAAGAAATAGCAGCACTAACAGGAAAGACCAATTTCAATTGTTTTTTGTTTTGTTTTTTAGTTAAAGGCGTCAAAATAAAAACAACTACAAAAGAAAATCATAAAAACTGACAAACCATTTATCCAGCCACAACTATGATTTCCACTGCTATCAACTAAAAGAAGGGAAAGCATATAGAGTTGTATTGCGGGGTCTTCATTCTTCTACTCCAACCAGCGCCATCAAACATGACTTAGAAGCTATTGGCCACAACGTGAGGCAAGTTTCGTGTGTGCTTCATCCCAAAGAATAATACCCTTTACTTCTTTTCTTCGTAGACTTAGAACCAGCTCTCAACAAAGATGAAATCTTTGAAGTAACGAGACTGGTTTATTCATGCATAAGGTTTGAGGAACCAAGAAGAAGAGCAACAATTGTTCAGCGCACTCGGTGCCAAATTCTAAAGCATACTAAGACTTATTGCCACCGCCAGGAAAGGTGCATAAAATGTGCTGGCCCACACGCCACGGAAACATGCCAGAAAACAAGAGAAACGCCTGCGATATGCGCTTTATGTGGTCAAGATCACCCTGCAAGTTACAGAGGCTGCACTGTATACAAAGCTGTCCAGAGTGAAAGAAATTTGAGTTCAGCCCTTAAACAAATTCAGAGGACCCAGTCACCAGACATCGATAATCAGAATATATTTACCGGGTTCCAAGGAGCTCAACCACACAGAAATCAACAGTTTACTACAGCTCGAGATCATCCACCTAGACAGCAAGCTTCATACTCTGAGAAGATTATTTATCAACCGCGACCTCAGGCGTCTCAAATCTCCCAACCCCAGCACCAGACCTCACATTTACAATCTCAACCTCCACAACAGAACATTCCACCCCATCAATTACCTCTAAAAGTAAAATTACCACCTCAGAAGCAACCACCACTTCCTATCCAGCATCATGTTCAGATCAATCCTCCAACTCAAGTACCAATACAAGTTGAATCTGCGCCTCATATCTCAAGAAGAGTGCAGCTCCCAACAAACACTCCTTTGAAACTATTTATCCATCCCAAGCCTATGATTCATTTCCCCTTCCCTACCATAATCCTGCAGATATCTCTTCCATACTCTCCTCCTTCCTTCGAGAACTTCAGGACACCATCAGACCGCTCATTACCCTACTTACCAGAGCACTTACAGAAATTCCGTTTAATGTTGCAAAATGAGCGCTGAGCCTCTAGCTATCATTTTATGGAACGCCAACGGGCTACAAAATCACCGAGACGAACTAGACATTTTTCTCCATGACAATAAAATAGATATTGCCCTTCTGACTGAGACTCACTTTACTCATCGTTCGTATTTCTACATACGAGACTACATTACTTACAGATCAGATGACTCAGACAACACCTCTCATGGTGGATCTTGCATCCTTATCCACAAATCAGTATCCTATTCTCATATTCTTTCTAATCTAACGGACAGAACACCATTCAATCCACCTCAGTAATCATTTCTACTCGTCCTTTTCACATAACATTTTCAGCTATATACTGCCCTCCTGACAATTCCCATTCATTCAACCATATTGATTCCTTATTCCGAAACCTCGGACCGCGTTTTATTGCTGGAGGAGACTACAATGTCAAACACCAGCGATGGGGTTGTCGAACATCCAACTCCCCTGGCAGCATCTTATCCCGCATTACAACATCCAACGGTTATTCTGTCCTCTCACCCTTAAATCCTACTTATTGGCCTACATCCCTCAAAAAAACGTCCTGATATCCTCGATATCTCCATTTCTTCCCAAATTTCCACCTCTCAAACCATCATCAAATCCCTGGACGACATTCCTCAGATCACATTCCTGTTCTGCTTCTCTTGCATTAAAATCCCATTCTTAAATCCTCCTTTTCCAGAATGATTAGAGGACGTGTAGACTGGGACGGATTCCGATAGGATCTAGAAAATAAACTGGACCTGAAAGTTCCCCTTAAATCAAAAGAAGATATTAACACAGCAATTGACAAACTTACATCATCAATACAAAATAGTATAACTGAAAATACCTTACCTCCAAAATATCCTCATAGTCAACAGTATAACCTTACCACAGCATATTCGCTCCTTAATGACAGAAAAGCGCAGAGCAAGGGTGAAGTGGCACCGTACGAGATACCCATCAGACAAACATAATTACAACAATTAACGCACAAACTAAAGACAGAAATCAGAAAATTTAAAATCCAAAACCTACATAACCATACTCAAAACCTCAATACTTCAGATAAGTCATTATGGATGACGACGAAAGAAATCCTTGGTTACAAAAATTTTAATCACCCTCTCCCAACAGTCTCTCAAACCTGAACAAGATCGGACGAGGACAAATCCCTAATTTTCGGTCTTCACCTCTTTAAATTGCTTAACCCCAATCCTAAAGTCATCAATCCTGTTCACGTTGAATGTATCGAAGCAGAACCAAACATTCCACTGTCCTAATGTCGCCTCCTCCTAAAGCATTCCATCCTTCAGGAGTACTAAACCTTATCCTGAGATTACCTTCAAACAAAGCTCCTGTACATGACCTTATTACAGCCCATATCCTAAAACACCTTCCTCGAAAAGCAATCCTATTTCTTACATATACATATAATTCTGTACTCCGCACCACATATTTCCCTGATCCTTGGAAATTATCTAAAATAAAGATGATTCCAAAGCCCAAAAAGCCACCTGAACTCCCATCCTCATATTGTCCAATATCACTCTTGCCCATTATGGGCAAAATCCTGGAAAAACTCATTCTGAAATGCTTGTATTCCATTCTAGAATCCAACTATATCATCCCAGATCACCAGATTGGTTTTCGAATCTCACACTCCACTATCCAGTAATGTTATCGCGTGGTGGACGTGGTCTCTTCAGCATTAGAACGTGGAATGCACAGGACCCTTTCTCGACGTAGAAATAGCTTTTGACCGAGTCTGGCACCACGGGCTGCTTTATTTACAAACTCCGGAAATTCCTTCCTTCCACATACTTCCTTATTATCCGCTCCTATCTCAGTGATGGAAACTTTAAAGTTAATCATAACTTTTCCTATTCTTCCCTCTTCGTCCAAATTGCAGTTGTTCCTCAAGGTAGCATCCTAGGTCCCATCCTCTACACGGTGTATACAGCTGATATCCCGACCCATCCTAGCACCGTCCTCACCATGTATGCTGATGACACATGTGTGTTATCAGTAAATAATGATCCTTTCATTGCCTCACAAACACTACAATCTCATGTCCTCAACCTTCAAGAATGGTGTCGAAATTGGAGAATTAAAATAAATCCAAGCAAATCCCACCAAATAACCTTTATCCTTCGCCGTAAACCTACGACTTCTTGTCCTACAGTATCCTTTAATAATATCCCACTGATCCTTGTTGAACAGATCAGCTATCTTGGACTCCAACTCATTTACTAGACAAACGTTCAAACCTTCCGATTTATTACAAAAAAAAACTCGTCTACACGACAGTTATCAGACCTATTTGGACATATGGAGTTGAGCTTTGGGGCTTAACTAAACCTTCTAATTCTTCCCGTATCCAATCCTTACAATCCAAAATCCTTCGAAAAATCCTTAATGCTCCTTACTTTGTTCCATAAAGATCTTAATGCCCCATATGTTGCTTATTTAGCCCAAACCAGATACCTATCCTTTCATAGCAAACTCCATAACCACACAAATTCACTATTCCTTCAACTTGCTTCCCATTCTATTCCCGATAACCCTCCGAGGCGTCTGAAAAGAAGATGGCCTTGAGACCTTCTAGTGTACAAGTTTTTTTTTTTTTTTTAGGGCTACTGATGAGTAGTTCTTTTCAAGTTTCGCATGTTATTGTAATCATAATCAACTCATTAACTAGATGTATATATTTTGTACAGTTGTAAATTTCAATAACTGAATATGAAAAAAAAATTTACATCTACATACATAAACAGTTATTTATTAACTTAATTAAACGTGTAGCCGTATAATTATTTACACTGACGGGTCCAAAACTTCAAATTATACATCATGTGCAATAGTATACAATAAAAGAACTCTAAAATATAAACTGAATAACCTGTGCTCTATTTTTACTGCGGAATTAACAGTCATACTAAAAGCGCTTTAACTAGGAATCTCAGCTAATGAAGACTTTGTTTTAATTTGTTCTGATTCCTTAAATTCCCTTCAATGCAATAAAAATCCCTATTCAGAAAAACCCCTCATCTAGAATATATACCATACTTTAGGGACACTAAAAACTGCTGGTAAAACTACTGTCTTTATATGGGTACTTAGCCACATTGGCATAATAGGAAATGAGATAGCAGATAGAGCAGCTACAGAAGCGCACTCTTTAGATCAAGCTGAAACTTTATACCTTTCCACCACCGAACTTTTCCAACCCTATAAAACTCTTATATGACACAAATGGCAAAGTTTGTGGATGAACAAACGTTTAATAAACAAAGACTAATTAAGCCAGTAGTAAAAGGATGGACCTCAAATCCAATGCTTTCAAGAAGAGCGGAAGTAGTCATCACTCGACTTCGGCTTGGACACTGCCGTCTTACACACAGCTATCTTATGACCAAAGAAACGGTCCCTAAATGTCAGCACTGCCCAACAGTACTATCAATAAAGAATATCTTTGAAGACTGTCCTAGATACAGAATAGCATTGATTAACTTAGCAATTCCTCATTCACTTAGTCAGAATTAGGCGAACATCCAAATTTACATATAGGAATTTTCAATCAAATATAGGGTCTTACATTTTTTTTTTTGTTTTATTATTATTATTTTATTTATATTTTTCTCTACTTTTTTTTCTTTCTAAATTTAAAACTTCAGTCATAACTTCGATTAAAAAATAAATAAATAAATAAACCGAAGAAAAATAAGCGAAATGATATATAAAGAGAAACTAATAAATAAATAAATAATAAATCATAAATTAAAACAAATAAAATAAAGAAGGGCGATGATAACCTTTTTAGAGGCAGTTTTTCGCCCCTAAAATCCAATATACCTAGACAATATAATTTAAAGTATATAATTCACTCGACGAAAGTTCATTATGAATTATAATTATCTGTAGGACAGTTCTACCTAAAGTCGAGCCAGGATATCTTCATCATATAATGCCGAAGGAAGCACCAGAACACCCAGAGGATTGGAGACAAATTATTCCAGATATAGAAGAAAAGATTATGCCTGGAGTAAGTATTTTTCCAACATTACTTTATTATTATGATATTATTGGCTTTATATTATTATTTTCAATTAATGCTTCAGATTACCCATTGGAATTCACCCATGTTTAATGCATATTTCCCAGCCGGACACTCATACCCAAGTGTAATTGGCGATCTGCTTTCATCTGGAATTGGATGCGTTGGATTTAACTGGGTGAGGAACATTTAAAAAACTGCATAGTATATAAAAATCTATAAGGTAAAAAGTAAATAAAATAATCCACTGACTGTACTTACACCATTAACATGACAAGAACCATGAACTTCTTTCACAATTCTCCCTTTTGGTGTTGGCATTGCTATATATTATTTCCCAATCCTTTTTTCTCTTTTATCCTCGTTAATTTTGATGTGCCACAATATTCAAATAATTCTAATTACCTCAATATATTATTACCTCAATTATCTAATTAATTCAATAAATGACATATTAAATATCATACATCTTACAATATTAATAAATATGATTATATTGAACCATTAAAAATCACAACGCTCCATATATAGTATGCATCTCTTGTTTAAATTTAAATTCAATTATAAAGAGAAAAAAAATAACTATTTACATATGTACCATATCTATCATAATGAAGATCTTATTCTAGCACAAAGCAGTCTTTATCGCAAAACTAGGAATGTGATATGGACTAATAACTAAATCTTCCCAGAATTTGAGGCAAACCTGGGAACAAGATGTAGCTCAGCTTTCACTTGTTCATATTGTTCCTGAAACCAGTGCTGAGGAGAGCCAAGGCAGAATGCAGAGTTTAACGTAGGAATATGCTGCCCACTCTGTACTCTAAACTCGCATTTGACAAGGTCGCTGTTCATCTAGCCCGCTATGGCCCTCCTAAAAAATACGGATAGATTTGAAAGGTCTTGGCGTTAAATTTAAAAAGTGTGTGCGATGCCTAATTTAAAAATATTAATTTTACACCAAGATGTACTTTTAATCTTAATAGCTTTTTGCTCAGGATGGGCAAAGCATAATAAAAGCCACTGTATAGCATTAATCCACGTCATAATTATTAATATTTTTGTTTCAGCTTTTAAGCCCAGCATGCACTGAACTTGAAGTAATCGTCCTCGATTGGCTTGCAAAAATGATGGATCTCCCAGATTTCTACTTAGCAAGTGCTGATGGACCTGGTGGTGGGATCATACAAGTTGGTAAACTAATTAACCTTTTAAAAAATCTTGTGAAGACCGTTGTTTCCTTTTCAGTGCTTAATAAAACATTAGTCTTTATGTCTGATATGTACAATGAAGATAGAACCCAATTATTTTGCAGGTAATTAAAAATGAACTACTGATTGTGGTATCCTCACCATTAGTCATGACCTCTCTTATAAAAAAACTGAGTAACGTTACTAAGTAAATGTATATGAGAAGTTTTTTTTTACAATCGATGCTGAATGACAATAGCTGTATCATCAAGAAATGTTG
The DNA here is from genome assembly GCA_003667255.2 of Euschistus heros. Taxonomy (NCBI): domain Eukaryota; kingdom Metazoa; phylum Arthropoda; class Insecta; order Hemiptera; family Pentatomidae; genus Euschistus; species Euschistus heros. The sequence goes on along the minus strand of RCWM02000348.1, from coordinate 741,482 downwards.
CTAGGTGTCAGGAGTAGTACGGATTTCTGAGGTGTTGATGACGTGGAAGATAGGGCCCAGAAACCTGTCTCATGGAACCCCAGCTTCGATTGCATAAAAATTCGAGAAGTCAGTACTGTTTTCATTAGTGGAGGGTATATGGTCAACAACGCGAAAACCTTGTTGAGCAGTGGTGTGACCAGTTCGGAATAAAAAGTGATTAAGAGGAATTTTGTGGGAATTAAGTATAGGCAGGAAACTTTTCAAAAACCTTTCTTTTTTTTTCCTTTTTTTAACGATTTTCGATAGGATGGAAAGGAGATATAGGTATATGTCTCCTATACTCTATATGCTGAGGTAATATTTGAAGGCTTACCTGGGTTTAGGAAAAGAATGATGCAGTGTTTTCAAATCAGAAGAAAATGGGTTGTTAGTTGAGGATAGCCTATTATAGGTGGTAGCCAGAGAGGAATCGGTGAAATAATAAACTGATGAACGTTTGCTGAGTGGAAGGGTAGATGTCTGTGATGAGGAATGAATGTGTTCGGTAGGTGTTTGACAAATTCCTCTACTGAAGCAGCCCAGGAACCATCATAGGGGATGGCTATGGTCTATGGTAGACATCTTGGTATTGTTACGGGCCACTGGGGGTATGACTAATCAAACTACAATTAAATACAAAATATTAATTTATTTATAATTTAATAAATACAAATAGGTCCTTAAGCTAATAACAATTATATTTAGGTCTAACTTATATCTAATTAAACAATTTCTATATTATACAATACTTAGCCTCAATATCTTAATACTAGGTTTCACAATTATACATAAGATTCTATTACACTGACACACAGAGACTGTTACTACTTTCACTGACACTACCTCACTGACTAACTGTCACTGACAAATGATTACTGACTCACTAGGCTGGGGGCTGGCCTATTTAAACCTACGTCGACCATTCCAGACTGTTCAAGCAAGGAACAAGTCTAAGCCCTTCCAGGTCATCCGCCTAGGACCCTTCTAGGCCATTAGCCGGCCTTTTCGGCTACCTGCCCGCCCGGGCCGCCCACGGCACCGCAAACCTCCCCTGACCGTAACAGTATTTTAAAAAAAAAAATTGTGTTCAAGATGGAGTTATCAGCAGGGAGAGAGAAAAGATAGGAACTGAAGGATTGAAACATGGCATGGATGAAAAAATTGAGATTTATATTGCGATTGGGATCAGGTGGCGAATCGGTAGGAGGACTATGAGAAATGAAAAGAAATTTATTCAGGTAGCAGTCTGCAGCAGTGAACCGCTCCAATGCAAATTCCAAGAGATCTTGATGTTTCCTATCTTAAAGATGAGCAGATTCTGAAGACCAGGGATTGGCGTCGACACACGACATATCAAAAAAATCGATATTTTTCTTCTTAATTTAGAACTTTAGAGCGCCCCCCCCCCAAATTTAAACATAACATGTTAGCGCTCTAAAAAGAAGGTCAGTTTGGATGAAAGAAACTACTTTTGAAAGTATTTGGAGGTCGAATACTTTCAAAAGTACTCGAACTGAAAACTATTCGAAAGGGGTTTCGTTGCCTTGTTTCATTCCCGAGATAACGAACACAAATAGTGAAGACATAAAAAAGAAATACTTTATTTACTGACAGTTATATATAAGACTTCTAGTATAATGGTTACAAGTCAAATGTAGAGTGTCTTCCTCTGAAAACTTCCAGCTACTTAAACCTATAGGTTTGGAGTGGGGATAGGACCGAGGAATAGGGTGAAGGCATCGGCAGGCTAATAGTTTACTTTATTGGACCGTGAGAAAGGTTAGTCCGGCGAAGGTGTCAATTGTCTCATGTCACAGTGATATACACAGGGTGTTATATGGTGTAATAAGAGAGGACCTAGGGTGGCTGGGGATCTTTGACCCAAAGCAGTTTACTTTATGATTGTTTATGACATGTGTTGTTCAAGATGTAATTTATATTTTACCCTTGGAAGGTCAAAAGGATACTTTCTCTTAGTCAGGTGCTAAAAGGGTTTCTCAATAATAAAAGTAATGTTAAAGATTATATTAATATTATGAGTAATATTTATAATCTTATAACTCCCGCCATTTCAATATTTAGAGTGTACGCGTCGCGTTTGTCGACGTACCCTTGTTTTAATGCATTTTTAATATCGTCCCAGGTATTGATATATTTACTATTAACCATGTCGGCGGCAGCTCCTTTGATTTTAGCACGAATTGATCCTATAATAATTTTGATGAATCTACATTAGCATTAAAATTTTGTATAGAAGAACCGTGCGCGCTAGTAAGTTTAAATGGTTCGTGAGTAATGTTATTAAAAAAATATTTATTTGCTACAAGGACGGATACAAGCGATTTTGTGCACGCAGTGCCTATTAGAATTTTTAAGTTTGAATTTGGTGGAATTATAAATGGAAGAGCACTAAAACGGGTTAAATTAAGTAGGTCTATTACGTCCATGGTTCTTGTGCTAGGCTGGGATCTAAAAAATTACTTTGATCACTTTCGAGATTATTTTTATCAGTGTATTGTTGATTTTCTTTATGATCGTCTGGAAATGATACAGTGGGATAGTTGGGTGGTTGAGCATTTGGTAGTTCGGTAATTTGGGATTCACTTACGGATTGTTCCGAGTTTAGATTATGAAGTTCTTCAATTTCTTGGTTTAGGTTTTTTCGAACTGGGGTATTGCGAAACGATTTAAATTTTACACTTTGATCAGATTGTCTCTGCTATTGGGAATTACTTCTATAATTACTATTGACACTCATAGACTGATTAGGTTGTTGGGGTCTATATTGATTTGAGTTTACATTTTTAGCAGGTTGAATTGCTTTGTACTGCTTTACTAGGAAATAGTTTATAAATTGTTGGCGATTTTTATGTATTGGTTTGTTATGATTTTGGTGTGGGCGATAAGTGTCGATGACGAATTGGAAATCGTTCGTCAGCATGTTTATTGCCTGATTTAGGTCTACCGGATTTTTGGTTCTCATGAAAGAGCCAAGTGGTTCTTTCAGTCCTTTTAACGAAATTCTTAGTGCTAACTTTTCGATATATTTCGTGAGGACTAACGCCTCCATCGGCATTTCGCTCCTTAAATAACTAATTTGCATCTGTAAAATGTTTTGTATTTTATTGTAAAATTCGAAAAGAGTTTCGTTGCCTTGTTTCATTCCCGCCATTTCAATATTTAGTCGCGTTTGTCGATGTACCCTTGTTTTAATGCATTTTTAATATCGTCCCAGGTATTGATATATTTACTATTAACCATGTCGGCGGCAGCTCCTTTGATTTTAGCACGAATTGATCCTATTAAATATTCGTTTTGGAATTCGGCATTATAAAATTTTATAAAACGGCATATTTTCGTGATTATAAAATTTGTTTAATAATTTATCTGAAATTTCTAGAAATCGCGTTAGTGACATAGGGTCACCGTGGAAATCAGGTATCATCTCTAGATACTCTTTCTTTAATGTGGGAGGTGCCAATTTTATAAAATATTTAATATTACAAAAAAATGAAATGCGATAGTATGCAATAAAATTAAAATAACATGAAATGAAAATTAAATTTATCCTTAATATAAAGTAAATTTAATATAGCTTAATATTAAATAAAAATAAACAATGATATATATATATATATATATATATATATATATATATATATATATATATATATATATATATATATATTTAAGTAACAAAATATTTCTTTATAATTATAGTAATGAAAATTTATTCTATTTTTAAAGAAGAAGGTTATTTCTTTAAAAATAGAATAAATTTTATTCAAAATTATTAAATTGAAAAAAAAAAATGTTTAATATTGAAATAATCTCTTAAATAAAAATCACTTACACTAAGATGACTTCGATAGTTAGATTCATGCCAGTTTAACGTCTCGTCTTCCTCTAAATGGACTCGTCAGTTGATACTGATCCTTAATATGCCCTCAAGTTTGACGATGTCTTACGGACTGCGTCAGTTATCTTCAATTTAAAAGTAAAGACTTTTTTAAGAAAGAAGTTTATTCAATAAAAGTTACAATGTCAGAAAGAAGAGTGGCGTGGAGACGGCTCTGGATGTACTGAGGGAGTGTTACAAAATTTCTTGAGGTTTATAAAGGATTACAATGGCTTCTTCTAGGAAGCTTTATGCTAACATTACAGTTCACAGGAGAGCAAGTTCCCACGAGGGGTTTCTAAGAAATAAATTACAATAGTTAGGAGTCAAAGCTTAAAAGTAAAAATTAAAAATATGTAAGGAAAAATATATAGTGTAACTTATATATATTTGAATAATAGGTATATATAAGAAATTTTCAATTACTCTGACCTAACCATAAACTACTTTCTATCACCGCGATTAATTACCACTAAGTACTCGTTAACTTTTGGCATCATCTCTTGCTTTTCCCAACTTTGACTACGGATGCATAGTAAATGGAGGACTGTTTAGTGAGCTTGAAATTAGATGTAAAAGATTAATGAACTGTTTTATTAGATTTATTTTTGGGATTTCTAGACGTTCTCACATATCTCACAGGTATTCTGAAATTGGTTGGCTTTACACCAGTTTCCGACGTCAATACTTCCTAGGTGCACCCATATTTCAATCCTTGAAAACCAAAATATCCACCTATATTCATGACCTCCTTACCCTGCGCTCCTCCATCCCCTTCTTAATTATTAGAACCCAACCCATCAACCTGTACACTCCTACACATCGAACCGCATCCTTCGAAAAATTCTTTATTATCCGTGCTTCCTCTTTATGGAATTCATTGCCCATATCAATACGAAAAAGCACCACTCTTACTTCCTTAATACATCATGTCCGTGAAGTCTTTTATATAAAGTCTGGATGTGATCTTGTACCATGGGTATGGGTAAGTCTGTGTGTAAAGTTTTGTTATTGACATACCAGGGTGATTGTGTAATGAGTCTTAAAGTTTTTGACTGGAAAGCCTGTATTTTTTGGATGTGTGTTTTTTTAGCAGTTCCGTAAATTTGTGAGGCGTACGTCCATAGAGGTTTTAATAAGTAAGTATATGTATTTAGTCTTTGCGTCATTTTCAATTTAGATCGTTTATGTAGAATTGGATATAATAGTCTCAGTCTTTTGTTAAGGCTTAGGCGTTTCTGATTCACATGTGGTCCACATGTCATCCTTCTGTCGAATATTAGGCCTAAGGATTGAACAGTGTCAGTCTGCTTAATTCTAACATTGTTAATGTAAACGATGGGGCAGGTATTATGTCGAAGTGCAAAAGTTATGTGCTGTGATTTGTCGTTATTGAGTTTAATTTTACATTGATTAAACCAGTCTTGTAATAGTTGGAAATAGTGTTGGAGAGTCAGTGAAGCCTGATTGATGTCTGAGTGTCTATTGCATGAAGTCAGAATTGCAGTGTCATCTGCGTATGTTGCTATTATCGTGTTAGGATAAGTGGGTATGTCGTGTGTGTAAACAATGTATACATAGGTGCAAGAATCGATCTCTGCGGTACTCCAGCCCTAATTGGTCGAACAGAAGAGGTATGTTAAATATAGTTACCTTTATGGTAACTATACGAAATAAAACACACTTTAGTTCACATTCACAAAACAATTTATTAATGAGCAGAGCACGTGATACATTGTTTACAATAATCGAACAAGTTAACAAAAAGTAAGGAGGTAATCAACAGTCGTACCAACTCACTATCTTTGACACCCCCTCTCAATTAGATGTAGTTACTACATATTAAATAACTTGTACATAAATACACGAGTTGACATTGGTTACAATGCAAGTCAAGTCACATACTTAAGACTACAAACTGAATACTGACTCTAGTCCATACATCTAATTGAATAATTACACACATTTATTTCCACACATTTAAATGAACTGAAATATGAAACAGTTGAGAAAACATAAAAAAAAAATTTTTTAATACTAATTAATTAAAAGAAATAACAAATATATTTATATAATCAGTTAAGCAAATAACTTCTAAACGATTGAAATTTTTCAGCTCCTAGAGCTTTGGTAAAAAGATCAGCAATATTATTCTTAGAACTAACATATTCAATTTTTATTACATTATTTATACATAGATGTTTGATAAAATGAAATTTAATTTCTATATGTTTTCCTCGTTTAGTATTGGAAAAGGTATTTGCTAAAGATATTGCACTAGCATTATCTATTTTAAGAGTTGCTTTCATTTCATCAAGCTCTTGCATTTTATCATTTAGCACATTTTTAAAATTTAATACACTTTCACATATCACTTCACTACTTGGCCTATTCACTAGGCTCAGATCACCTAACACACCACGAAGATTGACCAATTCTTGAAAACTCCCATTCTTCTTGAGGAACTTGAAAACCACGAGCCACAAGCCTAGCTTTCTTTGTGCCATCTTCTTTGATTTTAAACACCCAACGTGTTTCTATAGCTTTCGTTCCTTCAGGTAATTTTGCAGGGGTCCATGTTTTGAGTTTCTCGTGCGACTCCAATTCCGAATTTATTGCGCTTTTCCATTCTTCTGATTCTACAGCCTGCTCGAATGTCTTCGGTTCTTCATCGGTTGACGATAGAAAACAGTATGCTGTGTACAGCTCGTAGTCATCCAAATATCCGGGTTTCTTGTTTCTTCTTTTTGAGGTAGTTATTTCCTCTTGAGCATTGGTATGTGTCAAACTTTCTTGCAAATTATTCTCCACCACATGTTCACTGTCTTCGTCAGTTTCTACAATCTTATTTTCTTCGTCAATAGTCATAATTGGATTATTAGCATGGACTGGCTCTACACTCTGTTGAGAATTGTCTTCAGCTGCATTTTTATCTTTGTATTCCATTATAGACTCATCAAATCTTACATCTCGTGACTTAATTATTTTTCTTTGTTGTGGCAGCCACAACCTATAGCCACCTCCACAGTAACCAACCATTACCGCACGAACTGCTCGGGGCTCTAACTTCCCAGGCTTGGGTGTCAATGTATGCCATGCTCGACAGCCGAATATTTTCAATTTGGATAGATCATTTCGTCCATTCCAGAGATCCGAGGGAGTTTTACCTTTAGGTAAAACTGAGGTTGGAGATCTATTTGTCTCATAAACTGTACATTTTAATGCTTCTCCCCCCATAAAAATTTGGGAACTCCAGAGTCAATTAATTTGGTTCTTAATTTTGACAGAAGAACTCCGTTCATCCGTTCACATCTACCATTCATTTGAGGAGAATGGCTTATAGTGTACTCCATTTGAATACCATTTCTTTCAATAAAATTTAAAAGGTATTTAGATTTTGCTTCACCACCGTTGTCGAATCTAATGCGCTTGACGCTTAAACCAAACCGAGTTTTTAGTTCCCTGACATAGCATATCAAATTTTCAGCTGCTTCACTCTTATGTTTCAACAGTTTGACAACAACAAAATGCGAATAATCGTCCAATATAACTTGGAAATATCTCTCCCCATTGAGTGTACTAGGTGTGATTGGACCAACTAAATCACTAGAAATAAGACTACCTATTTCTGTTGCACGTTTGCTGTTCTCATAAAATGGGCTTCTTTTTGCCTTTCCTTCAGCACATGAAATACATAATTTGCTTGGTCTGGGTAACCTCAATTGTGAGAGTCCATCATTTGAAATGTGTCCCATTCTTTTATGCCACAAGTCCCCTTTATCGATAGTTACTAAGCACTGTTCGTTAAATTTGTCTGCTTCAAAATAATAAAGACCATTATGGGGTTTGAAAAACAAAACAGGATTATCTTTAAAGTAAACTGTAGTACCTGTTTTATCTGTAATTATTTTTGCCCCACGGCTAGCAATTTTTGATGATGAAAGTAAATTATGTTTCAATCCTGGTACAATCAATGCTTCGATTAAGAATTTTTGCCCTTTGAAATTAAGACTCAACTCACCCTTTTCATTTGCAGTCAAAAGCCGGCCATCCGCTTGAACAATTTTCACTGTGGATTCTAATTTTGTGATGTTCTTCATGAAACGTTTTAGTTCTCCCTTGACAAAATGATTTGAAGCGCCACTGTCATAGATAAAAGATTTTTCTTTGAGGATCATACTTGAATTACAAGTCTCAGTTGTCAATAAATTAATTTCACCTTCACTTTGTGCATGATTTGCATGACTATTCTTATCTGATGAATTTTCTCCATGATTCTGCTTTGAAAAGAAATTACCACCCCAGTTTCTCCTGGTTCGAATGTGAGAATTGTATCGCCATCTGCTTTGTGCACGTCCCCTGGTTTGGCCTCGCCCCCTAAAATTTTTAGGACAATTTGCTTGGAAGTGTGAATTATCCCCACATCGAAAGCAACCATTATTGTGGGCTTTAAGACCTGTCTCAGAAGTATCTTGACACTTAATTTTCAATTCATGGTCCAAAAGACGTGCTTTTACAAAGTCCAGTTTAATGTTTTCAACTGTTTCTAAAGCAGTTACCACTGTATTGTAATCTTCAGGAAGTGAAAGAAGCAAATGACATATTTTGTCACTTTCGTCCAATGTAGAACCTAAATCATTCAGTTCTCTGATAATTTTATCAAAATTCAGAAAATGGTCTTCCAGATTCTCATATCTTTCACTTTTTAAATTTACAAGTTTTCTCCATAATGTTAATTTAGAAAAAGAACTAGACCTGGCAAATACGTCCTTTAATGCTTGAAGCATTTGTTTTGATGTTTGGCAATCTTGAATAATGTCAAGATGTTTATCGGATAGTCCTTGAATGATAATTGCTTTACCTTTTGCATCATTAACAAGAAAAGTTTTCTTTTCCGTCGCCTCCGTTGGTAGGTCTTTTTCAATCACCTCAGCTAACTGTTCCTTTTCAAGGATTGCCTTGATTCTAAACTTCCAATTTGAGAAATTATTCGACGAAAGCAAAGGGACAGTAAACACCGACATTTTTTAAACACGAGACACGAGGGCCATTATTGATCGATTTTCACGCACGTTTGAGTTCTGGGCCCATAACCTGTTAAATATAGTTACCTTTATGGTAACTATACGAAATAAAACACACTTTAGTTCACATTCACAAAACAATTTATTAATGAGCAGAGCACGTGATACATTGTTTACAATAATCGAACAAGTTAACAAAAAGTAAGGAGGTAATCAACAGTCGTACCAACTCACTATCTTTGACAAGGTATACGGACCTTGTCGAACAGAGAAAAATTTGTCGGAAAGGAAAGAGAGAAGGATAAGATAGAAAGTGGAAGAAAGGAATGATTTAAGTTTAAATAGAAGTCCAGTGTGCTCTTTCTGTCGAATGCTTGAGCTACAACCAGGAATACCCCAGTAGCATATAATTTTTTCTCCAATGCAACTGAAATGTAGTCTGTGACTCTGTGAAGCTGGTGTATGGTTGAGTGTTGTGAACGAAATCCAAACTGGTGTTCAGGTAGTATTTCTTTGTTCGTTAGTATGCCTAGAATTCGTCTATACAGTAGTTTTTCAAAAATTGTAGAGCAAATTGGAAGAAAATGATGGGTCTGTACGAAGAGGGAGAGTAGGGGCCATTATTTGGTTTTTGTATCATTAATACGTGTGAATATTTCCATTTCAATGGGAATTTAGTAGTTCTGAGTATTGCATTAAAAAATGTAAGAAAGACTGTAGCTTTTGGATGCTGGAGTAGCTCAGCAGTAATCAAGTCATGTCCTGGGGCTTTTATTTTTTTTGGATAATTTTTGAATTCTAGGATTACTTCAGATGGCTTAAAGGCTGGTGGGGGCAACGTAAGGTTAGTAAGGTGCTGTCAAGGGTATCTTGTACGTTAATTTCGTGTTCATTGTCAGTGAGGTCTGTATGAGGTATGAAAACAGTCGATAGATGATCAGCGAAGAGTTCAGGCATTTCGCTTTCCGACTCGCCCAAGTACCATCTTCTTTTCGGAATGGTACTGACACCTCACGATGCTTTAAAAGCTTTTTCGTTTGCCTCCCTAAGCTTCCATCGTCAGTATTGAGATTTGTTAAAAATGTATCATAGTTGGTCTGTTTGAGTTTTTGGATTTGTCGTTTTAATTCGTTATTTATTTGGTTGTATGTATGTTTGTCCGATGGAAGTCTGTTAGTCTGCCATACCTTACGAGCTCTTCTCTTGATTCTGATCAAATCCCTTATATACTGTGGATAGTTTGGCTAGAAACTTTTCTTGGTTTTGGGAAAAGATGAGGACCACGCAGATTCCTGAATGCATTTTGTGAAAACGTCAACAGCGTCCTCTATTTCTTTTCCTGTTTTCAATGAAAGTGGAACTGAGAGTTTTTCATTTAACATTGTTACGTAGCAGTCCCAATTAATGCTTCCTTGGATGAGTGTGGGACGTTCTTCTTTCATACATGGCTCTTCAAATAAGATCAGTTGAATGAGGGAATGAACAGAACAGAGGTCAGAACTAGTCCTAACTGTATAAGGTACGGACTGAAGTCCTTTAGTGATAAAGAAGTCTAGTCAGTCTGGTGTCTTACGTCTCGATGTAGGCCAGTATGTCGGAGAATTTGGAGTCATAGTGTTTAAAGAAAGCTTATGGAAAACAGAATGAAGGTTTTTACCTCTTGGAGTAGTTAATCGTGACCCCCATAATTGATTTGACCTCCTGCTATGAAACATCGTCCAAGATTTTTAAAAAAGCTACAAAACACGTTAGAGGTCAGCACATGCCGAGGAGGACAGTAGACCGCTGCTAATGTTAGTGTTATTTGTGCTGTGTAAAGAGTTATGGCTGTTGCTTGGATGTCTGGTGCAGGGCCGGAACTAGGAAATTTGTCAAGGGGGGACAAAAATCAGTCCCCCCCCCCTCTCGCCATTAAAATACAACATCTCCGTATTGATAATTAAAATTAACTAACAATAATAAAACAAAGATCCCTGGAGTAGGTGGGACTGAACACTTTAATATTTCGTTGTATGTTTGGCCTCTGCAGTCCTTTATATTAAGTCCATCTTTGACTAATTTTTTTAGGATTTCTTGGATGATACCTTCACCTGTTTTGTCACTAACTGGGAAAAAATCAATAAAACTTTCTTCTACCTCCGATGTATTTGCATTGATGTAGCGAACTAGTTGTCATTTGTTCACTGTGGATGATATCCGGAGTACAGTCAAATATAAAGGAAAAATATTTAAAATCCATGATGTCCTGTATTATCTTTTAGCTTATGTTATTGGCAATAATTTAAAGAAACCCATCTTGTATTTTATATGAAAAATACGAGATTTGTTCTATCTTCTGCCTGTTATTGAATATGTTATTGAAGAGGGACACTGTAATGCGATATAAGTTCAATCGTGTTAAAGAATTTTCCACTGGATGGGTTGCGGAAATCACAGTGTTCCTTTATTCCTCGAAATGGGCTCCTTTGCTTTGCTAGGGATAGAATAGCATCAATAATGCAGCATTCCGGGGAGACTCTTCTAGATGGATCTGATTTTGAAATTCTGCATCAATACCTCCCTTTAGTGAACAAGATTCTAAAGCTTCCCACGAACAAAAGTAAAGTGGTAGGATAAATTTTCATGTTCCGGCAATTTTTCACTGATATTTTTTCAATTAGTAAATCCTTTTTCTTTAGCTAAGAAAGACACTTGATGTGACGCTAAGTGTGAAAATACCCTGAAGGTAACACTATATAGTGCTTTGCTAGTTTCACTATAGCATAAGCCATGATCTCTTTACTTTTGATCCATTTTTGAGTTCTTTATAACATAATCTTTGGTTATGTGACGTCCTGCTGTTACTTAAATATGGGTCAATCATATTTTCAACCAACTTTAAAAAATAGGAGGTTCTCAACTCGTCTGTTTTTTTTTTGTTTGTTTTTTGTGTGTGTGTGTGTGTGTGTTGTAGCGGGCAACACTGTTTAGCAGGGACCGAAACAGTTATTTTTTTATTCAAAAAAGTTATGAAATAACTGTTTTAAAAAAACTTTTACTCAAAAGAGGTTAAAATAAAAGTTCTGAAATAAAAGTTAAATAAATGTTCTGGCGATAAAAGTTAAACTTTTACTTTTATCATTTAACATAAAAGTTAAAAGTTATGATAAATTTCATTCGGAAATAATTATATTTCTTTCATACTTACTAAAATTTTTAGAGGGTGTTAACAGTTTTTTTAACAATTAGGGGGAGGGACTGACTAAATTAATACTTTAAGGACGTCTCGGCTGATTTTACTAAAATTTGCTAATTATATTTCTTTCATACTTACTAACATTTTTAAATGGCGTTAACAGTTTTTTTTACAATTGGGGGAGGGATTTGACCAAATTAATGCATTAAGGACGTCTCGGCTGATTTTACTAAAATTTGATAATTATATTTCTTTCATACTTACTAACATTTTTAAATGGCGTTAACAGTTTTTTTTTTTACAATTAGGGGAGGAGTTTGACTAAATTAATACTTTAAGGTCGTCTCGGCTGATTTTACTAAAATTTGATAATTATATTTCTTTCACTCCTAATAACATTTTTAAATGGCGTTGACAGTTTTTTTTTACAATTTGAGAATCTACCCAACAAATGATCATGTAGCTAAGTATAATAATAAATAAAGTTCTTCAATATTTTCAGGATAATATTACATCACTATGGCACCACTGAAAGATAAATGTTACCATTGATCTTGAGCTGGGCCTCTACCGGACAAAAATCCATGGTTCTACGGTAGATTATGCTGTTATTTATTTGGGTTCTCGCCTGTTTGCAACCAGCCAGGCTTATGTAGCTCTAAGTCACGGAAGGTCGCACTATATGGAATTCAAATAGAAAGTTGGAAGTCAACTGAAAGTTGACTGGGAAAGTTTTATGTAATAGTGATGCGTTAGATGAAATGAAAAGCTTACGTAAGCATTACTAAAATCAATGGTCTTGATAATAAATAGTTGGTGTTACGGCAAAAGAAAGCCTAAGGTCAAAAATGGATATATACATGTTTTTATATTAGAAATTGTTACTTTTCTGAATGATATCTCAAAGTTGATTGTTCAAATCAAATCGAAAGCTTAAAATTTCAATGTGTAATTTTCTTTTTATCAACCGGGCTTACTCTATCTCAGTAGTTTATTTATAAGTGTAGTTTAAACATTATATTATATGTATCAAATAAAGTTATTTTTGATCCCGCTTTTATTAGCTTGACTCGTATGTATGTAACGGAATCTTTAAGCGTCACTTTCATCCATTTCCAGCAATCTGATTAAATTGAAAATTTGAACAGTGTAAAGGACCTATGACCATAAAATTATTTCACAACTTTGTTTTAATGCCACCACTAGAATGATCAGAATTAAAGGAAAAAATTTAAATAATTTTGCAGGTTAACGAATTTTGCATGTTTTTTTCAGTTAAACTAGCTTGAAGAGCCACCATAAATGTGTAGTTGGTTTTATATGCTCTGGTTTTTGAAAAAATTGGTGTCCTCGTACGGGAGACAATTGCATTAAATCGCCGAATAATAAAACGTTTATCCTTCCAACAAAAAAACCTTATCAGTTGTGTTTAGACTTTTCAGCTGTCACAGACGAGAGTCAATCATTCAGAGCTTCCGTAAGGAACCATAGAAATATCATCTATGAAGAGAAATTCAACGTTTTGTCATAGTTGACGCATTACTCTTAAATAATTACCAATTAGGAGTGGTATACTGACGATGACTCCATCTCTTTTTACAGGTAATTTTAGTAGACGGTGTAATGTTGATCCACCGACCAATCGTGCAACAACTCCAGAGAAGGCACAAACTTTCACTGCTGATTTTCCATGACACCGGTTTACTTGGCTCTTCAACAAATTAAACAGAAAAGTTTTTCCAGTACCTGCTTCACCAGTTACGAAAATTCTTTCACGATTTTGATCTCCATTAAGTTTCTTTCTTATACACTCTGTAATAAAATTAAATAGTTGTCTTTGGTCGATATCCATGGCTTGTTGTGCCCTTTGTAACTGCTCATTGTTCTGAACATTTCTACCATTTACACTAACTGGTATATTTTCTACCCCTCACTCAATGCAGTGATTAAAATCACCCATTACCACTTTCATATCATAGGATGGGCGTCATCCAGGGTCCTTCTTCATAAAACTGTTCTTTCTCTGCCTCATCTTTTTCCTCAGTTGGGGCGTACACATTTATGATAGTAATATTACGTTCACTACCTTTAATTCTGTGCTTGCACATCCTAATATTTACAGGCAGGAAGTCCAATACTGCTGAGCTCATGTGTTTTGACACTACAAATGCCGAACCAGATTCATACCTGTCTGGGCTGCCACTATAAAATAAATCAAAATCTCTCTTGCTTAATCTACCTTGGCCAGTCCATCTCACCTCCTGTATTGCTGTGACATCAATTTTATGCTTTAACAACTGATCATTCAATTCTGATAGAGCGCCAGGTCTGAATAAGATCCGAACGTTCAACGATCAAAATCGATATAGTTTTGTTGGAATTCCGGGTCGTTACCGTAAATCTTTCGGCGTAGTTCCTGAGCTGAAGTGAGCTTAGAGTTTTTATAGAGGCGGGTAGTCGGCCCGTTCCCCAACCCTCCTCCTTTATCCAGGCTTGGGAATGACAGTAGTTCTAGTAATACTATCTCTACTGGCGGAGTTATAGTTCATGTATACCACACAAAAAACATATACATATGTATAAGCAAGGATACAAAAACATACCTCTCTGGTAATAAGGTAAATGAAAAGTTTCTTAAATGCCGCTTCAAAAATAGAACAATGTTACTAAATTTGTTTTCGGCATAGAAATCATCTAATCTGTCCTATAACCTAAGACCATATCTAACATATCGTCCATGCAAAGGTTAATATCGTATGTTAAAAAAAAGCATTTTTTGTTTTACTATAGCCTTTGCTTTAGGACTGATGTACGTTTTGGTGAACTCTTGAGTTTGAATTGGCTCAGAAAAGGGGAGGGATTACCCTTTGAAAGAGTCGATTATGCAAATCATATCGCTCATGGGCTGCAGTAGTGGCACAATTCAAAAATCATTTTCAATCAGAGAGGAGATAAATGAATTTAAAGGAATTAATGTTTTCATTGCTAAGGAAAAATGTATAGAAAATGCTTTAGTTTGCTTAGGATAGAGGAGGTATAACTTGAAGGTAATTTAGTTTAAGCAAACTAAAGCATTTCCTATGCATTATCCTTAGCAATGAAAACTTTAAACCCACTCATCTCAAAAATTGATTTTTTGATTTGTGCCACTATTGCAGCCCATGAGCGATATGATCATGCCCGAAATCCCAAACGAATCGCTTAAGATCGAAAACAAAAAAACTTGTTGGTTCAAATTTGATACTTTGCATTTGTGTCGACGATATGTTCACTTTTTACTACCCTCTCTCTAGTGATGGAGCCACGGAATCGAAACAAATAGTTTTACTGACCTACCAGAGTTGGTTCTGTAATGGCGGTATTGTTGAGGTTCAAGCGAGGGTGCGCAAGAATTATTTAGTCCGTTATATAAAATCGATGGCGTAGCTGGGTTCTTGAAGGTGATAGTCGCTTTTTCTTCTTCGAAGAGCAAATAGGTAGGTTTTAGCCTGTTGATTGACCCAACTATTTACCGATCATCCAGCAAGGTTGCTGACAGGTTGGGGATTGAGGGTATGCAAATTCCCTGAGACCCGGGCTATGGTGACTACTTTTGAGATTTCCAATTACCAGGGCACTTCATGCAAAGAAAATAACGTTTTTCTTCACTAACACTTCTACTAATTTCTTTATTTTTGATCATTTGTGTTAACAATTCAATCAACAAGTTAATAATAATTATTAGTTAACAAAATGAAAATAGTCGTCGATCTTGTTTAATAATCTTAAAATTAAATAATCTTGAAATTTAATAGTTTTCTAAATTATTTTATGAATTAAAAAAAATACATTGACTAAAAACTTCAATGACTAGAATAGGGACAATAAGAAAAGAAATAAGGTAGTTAATATATATTTACGAAAATGGAGATCCATCAAACCATCAAATTCATTCTGCATCCAAATATTCCAATCCAAAATCCTTCATGCTTCTTACTTTGTCACAAATAAACTCATCCACAATGACCTTATCCCATATGTATGGATATTAATATTGCTTATTTGGCACGAACCAGATATCTTTCCTTTCATAATAAACTTAACAATCATCCAAATCCACTTGTCCAAATCCACTGGCAATCCTCCGAGGCGTCTGGAAAGAAGATAGCCTTGGGATCTTCTAATTTTGTAGATATTTCATTCGAGTACTACCTACGCGTAGTACCTTTACAAGTTTTAATCATGTTATTATTTTGCATTGTATACCGCATATTCACTTAAAGTATTTATAATACAATTGTAAATTTTTGTTATTAAAAGAATTTTTTTTAAAAAGTACTTACAGTTGAACAATTAAATGATAGGAAAAAAGTCTTGAACAAAGGAAAATGTATAAATAATGAAATAAAAATTGATGGTGATAGTTGCTTTTTCTTCTTGGAAGAACTAATAGGTATGTTTCAGCCTGTTGATTGACCCCACTGTTTACCGATCATTCAGCAAGGCTGCTGACAGGGTGGGTGGGATGAGTGGGTTTAAAGTTTTCATTGCACAAGGTGATCTGATTGAATTAAATTATCTTGGGGGAGGTAAACATTGCATATAGTGAATGTAGTCAGTCCCGTAGTGGATGGAAACAGCTACTGCTTGAAGCTGGGTTTCAATATTAGGTTGTATAGAATATATCGATTTATCAACGGCTATGAGCACCCCTCCCATGCTCACTGTTCGGACTATCTTTTCGATAAATTTCAAAATTTTTCAATGAGAAATTTTCTTTTGTTTCCTGCAGACACAAACAGAATGGGCCCTGATCTTGAATCAGTATTTTTAAATCGTTAAAATGTGTTCTCAATCCATTGCAGTTCCATTGCACTAATGTCATGGTGAATAAAAATAGGTGAATAGAGCCCACCGAGCAAATTGAAATCAATTAAAAAAAAAGTCGAACCGTTTCGATCTTCCAGCCGAAGCAACCGCCGCGAGGAGGTGATCCTGACCCGCCTGCGGATAGGCCACACAAGACTAACTCACCAACATCTGATTAAAAGAGAACAACCACCTAGATGTCCAGGATGCAACGGAGAATTGTCAATTATACATGTCTTTTAAGACTGCCCTGTTTACGTAAACATCCTCCGTCGCAACAATGTCCCCACAGACTTGGCACAGGCATTAGGGGATGACGAACAAATGATCAAGCGCCTCCTCAATTTCCTAAATGAAGCGAAGATAGATTGCCTGATTTAATTTTTTTTTCTTTATATATATACCAAAATTATAGTAATTAGCGGGCGTTGATGACCACCCATGGTTTTACGCCCTTAAACAACACCAACCAACCAACCTAAAGTTTTCATTGCTAAGGAAAATGAATAAGGTTTATTCAAAAACAGAAAGAAATGGAACTAATCCAAAGCAGTAATTACTCGAAAACCCAGTCTAACCTCAACGCAACTGAAACCACATATGCTAAAGCCACCGCTTCAGACCGTTTTTTCAAAACGAGAAAATGCTATCATTTTACATACATTACCAGGCATAAAACAAAAAGAATATGTTCTCAAAATCGCAGAATTAATAGACCCAAAATTCATAAGATACACCTCTAGAATATCCAATTCAAGATTTTGTATCCATTTTAGCAATAAGGAAGCAATCGATAACCTCCTAAAAAAACATCAATCGATAACCATCGACAACAAACAAATAATTATAAAACGTCTAATTAACCCAGCCAAAACGTATAATAATTTCTAATGCTTGCCCTTCAATTCCACACGAAGCAATAGAAAATGAACTCAGAAGCCTAGGTATTAAATTAGTCTCTCCCATGCATTTTCTAAGAGCTGGTTACCAAGACCCAAGGCTGGCGCACGTTCTAAGTTTTAGACGGCAAGTGTATATTCCACCCGAAGATTTGAATAAACTTCCAACGTCTTTACTTATAAAACATGACAATGTATCATATCGAATTTTTTTCAGTGAAGACATTGTCACTTGTTTATTTGTAAACAACCGGTCATATATCTACAGATTGCCCTGAGTGCGATAATGATAACAATATTCAGGAGGCATCTAACGGGAAAGAAAACTATATTAATACATTTTGATCAAGATGTTAAAAATAATTGTGAAACAATAACAAATTCTTCAATATTAGACACACCAAATCATATGGTTAATAAGGCTCCAACGACCATAGGAGGTTGTCATGGAGACCCTTTGAAAATAGAGTCACTAGAAGACAGTAACGGAATAGAGCCTTTAAACCAAGTATCACGTAGCCATGGTGATGAGTCAAACAATATCACTGTAGATAGTTCCGGTGCCGAATCAGCTGTTAATTCGAGCAATAATTTAGCAGCGTTACCCGTGGTGGTTTCTGGCACTAAACGATGTTACTCAAGTCCTCCTGCTTCTACTTTATCCAATATAGAATTAAGTTTATCTCTAGATTCTCCGGATGAGTTTGAAAATACCATTAATTTACAAGATTTCCCACCAATACCAGCACCTCAACCTTCTCGGAATAAGTCAAAAAAAACTGAAAAAAGACCAATATCAATACTGAAACCAACTTCGAAAATGCTAGACAGTTAATAGAAGATAATTTACATAAATATCCCATTTCTTTTGATGAAATGGTGAAATTCATTCAAATGTCGTCTGAAACTAAAAACTTCAGCGAACTAGTTCACGAGTTCACGAACAACAAAGAGGGCTTAAAAGACATGCTTGCCGAAGCAAAGAAACACACAACTGACAGACGATCCAAATTAAGGATATCCAAGATATTAAAAAGAAAGTGGGACTCTACAGAAAATACATTAAATACAGACGACAGCACCGACAACTAGGAACTGACTAACAACTTTTCATTACACAATAAGGAAAGAAATAAGGTAGTTAATATATATTTACGAAAATAGAGACCCATCAAACCATCAAATTCATTTGCTTAAACACAGTGTTTGCGCATGCGCCAACTGTGAAAGTAGTAGTTCTAATCTCTCTCTAATTATTATCTTCTTGTTAGTTTTCCATTAAGAAACGTTTACAAGAATAGTTATTAATAGCTGTGGTGAACATTGGCTAAACAAAACAGTGAGTACAGCCAATAAATATTCTAATAGTGAATACTAAATTAACATGGTGCTCTATGGACACTTAGACGAGTGGGGGAGAGGATTACTGATAAGACCGGCCACCTTGACACTAGCCAGTGGCTAACAGCTTTCCGTACAGAGAGGTTCCGTTCTTGCCCTTTAATAGCATACTCTGTTATCTTTATTTTTTTTTAAATTATTTTTCTTTATTCGATTTTATTTTTCTTTTCTTTTCCCCTCTACTTCAATGATATCCGATGAGATATTTCCACATGGTGATGTCGTCTAAAACTAATAAGTCTAAAAGAAGCCGTTCCCTTGGAACTGTACGTTTCAGCCCAGCTAAACAGCGTTCATGTAAATCAAAGGTTAAAACTCCCCCAAACACATCACTAATCAACGAAGCAACGCCTGGGACTTCAACTCAAGGAGTAAACGAAGAATCACCCGTTTTTACTGCAAATCCTTTCCAGGTAATTAGTACACACCCACTGAAAGTATGGAATCGACATCTGTTTCACAGCCTCCAAAACTTTCACCTATTTTCATTCGTAACATAAAAAATTTCGGCCTAATGTGTTTCCAATTAAACAAGATACAATAGAACCCCTCATATCCGTCACCCACGGGACCGGAGCGTGGTCGGATAACAAAAAAGGTCGGATAATCCGAGGAACAACAAAAAATTAATAAAAACACACATAAACGAGTATGTATGTATGTAAATGTATGTGTTTATTGAATACAAAGCAAATAGAACACAAAAAATACTGAAGTATTAAATACGGAAGTATGCATGTATGTACATATACGCATATCCAACAAATTAATTATACATAAATTCATTAAAAAAATAAATCAGTTATATTTTTCGGACTTAATGTACCTAATCTTGCTTTAGCAGCAGTATCCTTCCACTTTTTAATGTAAAGAACATCCATCGGTATTGCGTTTGGATGCTGCTCGATGTCTTTCATCGTAATTTCGAAAGCCTCTTTAGCTACCGAGTGGCTAATCATTTCAGGCTCTTCTTTTTTGTCGTCCATTTCATCCTCCTTTATTTCTGCATTGAAAACCGCGGCTACAATTTGATTGTCGTCTAGATCCTCTTTGGTGACCTCAGCCATGTCTCAAGTTATGTAAACGACTTATGAAATCTAAACAGGAAGGCCATCTGTAGTCACTGACCTAATGAGGAAGTGCTGACGACGAATTCTTATTGTATAAATAGTCTAGTAACCTCTTACAGATGGTTCTTTGTCCATTTCAGTCATATACGATGTAACCCTTCTGTACATTTTAATAACGCTTTTTGTTAAAAAGCATTTATTTATCCACCTTACATAACTTCAGAAGGTTGGCTGGGGGCATTATCGAGAAGCAAAACTGCATTGAGTGGCAGATTTTTCATTTTCAAGTGTTTTTCTACGTTTGGGACAAACTGTTTAAAAAACCACTGTTTAAACAAAGAACTGTCCATCCAAGCCGATTTTTGATTTCGGTAATAAACAGGTAACGATGACATGTTCACATGCTTGAATGCTCTTTGCTTTTTCGATACTGACTCACCATTTTCCAAGCTCTGAAGAACTTCTTCTGATTTCTTTTGAAGCGTGCATACAGTACGTTTACATTCTGGGGTAGCCATAATAGGTAACTCGGTTGTACTACTGTGATTCACATAATCGAACATTTGAGACTGGCGGGAGGAGGGGTGATGGATATGACGGATAATCCGAGGAGTCGTATATCCCGAGGTCGGATATGAGGGGTTCTACTGTAGTCGGCTTAGGAAAATACTCATGCGTCAGCCATACAAATGACACAAAAATCACGCCAGATTCTTCCGATACGTACCATCACATTGTTGAATATCTGACAGACACCAAGGCTGATTTCCATACATATCAGCTCAAGGAAGAAATGTCCCTTAGGATGGTAGTCAGAAATCTTCACCCTACAACGCCAGCTGGAACAATTAAAGAATATTGTTTCATCTTCATTACCACTTTTCTTCATTGACTTGGAACCGACACCAGGGATAGAAAAAATTTACGATGGAACCCCTATTTATTATACCAAAGTGAAAATAGAGAAACCGTATCCTAAACGTGATATTGCGCAGTGCCATAACTGCCAAGCATACGGCCACACAAAAAGTTATTGCCAACGTATTCCAAGATGCGTCAGGTGTGGACAAGCACACAGATCCGAAGAATGTACAAAGTCACAAGAAGTTCCTGCAGTCTGTGCCTTATGTCAACAAGATCATCCAGATAACTACAAAGGATGCCAAACATACAAAAACCTCCGTAACAGATTCCATATGACGCATCCACAGACTGAAGAAGCACATCAGACAAGAGGAAGACAACCTTCAAAACTTGCTACCTCGTCTGCATCATTTGCAGAAATGAAGATGTCAGAATGAAACAGGGGCCATGCCACAACCTCCGCAACAGCCTCATTCCTATAACCCTCAACCTCAGCAACAGCTCCAATCTCAATTCCAACAAAATATTCAATATACTCCAGCTGCATTAATCCAACCCAATCCACATATCCAACATCAGATTTCTCACATTCCTCCTCCCCCTACTACCTCATATCTCACATCCTTATTTAATTCTTTCCTTTCAGAGTTGAAAACTCTTATCAACCCTCTCATTTCACTCAATGTTATTCCTCATCTAATTCCTCTTCAATAAATGTCTAATTCTTAAATGCCTTCCACAAAACCCTTATCCATTCTCCTTTGGAATGCGAATGGTATTCGCAACCACACTGACGAACTAACATCCTTGCTACACTACATTGCAAAGAAATCGATGTAGCTTTAATTACAGAAACCAGACTGACCAGTAAACAACGTTTCAAATCACATTACCAAAGATACCGAACAGACCACTCTGATGGTAGAGCCCATGCCGGAGCTGCTGTCATCATTCACCATTCCCTTACTCACCTTGTATTTCCTTTACCAGTAAATGAATTGCTGCAACCCACAGAAGTTGTTATCAAAACCTTCTCCTTTCCCGTCACGATTGCAGCGGCCTACTGCCTTCTTGACTTCTTCACCCATTCAGGATTAGGACCTCTCCATCACTCCATATAACGCCTGGATAACCTTTTCTCAGATCATAGTCCGTTAATTCTAACCCTTCTGTCACTCCAATCCCAAAACCTTTTTCCTCATCATTTATAAGAGGGCCAGTAGACTGGAACCTCTTTAGTCGAATAATATCCGAGACCTTGACAATGCAACTAATTCCTTCACAAACATAATCCATCAAGCAGCCTGGACTGCATCCTCACCTCGTCCCCTTCCCAAAGTTCGAAAAGAAAATATTTTACCTCAAGATCTATAGGACTTTACCCAATCTAAACGCCATGCCAGAGCCATTTGGCAAAGGACCAGGCATCCAGATGATCGGAGATCCTATAATTACCTTACCAAACTCCTTAAAAAATATATAGCTACCTTCAGATCCAAATCCGATAATTCCCATCTTTCTTCACTCTCCTCTTCAGATAACTTCCTTTGGACTACCACTAAAAAAATCCTAAAATATCAACCTATCTCCCATCCCTTCCGCACCTATCCAGCATATTTCTTCCCCATCCTGAATCCAATCCTACCCACACAAGAATGGTTCATGGATTCCTTGATTCATCGATACCTCTCTCCTTACCTCGTAAAGCAATAAACCCCTCTAAGGTCAAATTCCTTCTAAAAAAATTAAAATCCCGAAAATTCCCTGGATATGATCTCCTTAGCTCACAGATCCTCAGGCAACTTCCTCATAAAGCAATCATATTCCTTATCTACCTATACAATTGCATCCTCCCGGCAATTCATTTCCCTTTGCTATGGAAGCACTCCATTATTATCCTTTTCCTGAAACCGGGTAAACCTCCTAACAACCCTTCATCATATAGACCAATTAGTCTTCTACCAATTCTTTCAAAAATGTTTGAAAAGCTCCTTCTTAAAAGGATCTTACCCATCCTTAAATCGCAAAATATTCCTTCACAACAGTTTGGATTCCGCTCTAGCCATTCCACTATCCAACAAGGCCTGCGAGTTGTTGACCATATATCTTCAGCACTTGAAAGCAAGCAATATTGCCCCGGCGCATTTCTGGACTTGACCGGGTATGCCATGACGGTTTGCTCTTCAAGCTCAAAGCCCAGTTACCGCAATCACTATTCCTAGTTCTTCGATCCTACCTCTCTTATTATTCCTTTCGAGTTCGCTGCGGAATGGAATACTTTAACTGCTACCCAATAGGGGCAGGTGTTCCACAAGGTAGCGTCCTTGGTCCAGTTCTAAATATCCTCTATGCTGTAGATATCCCTACCACTCGTTATACTTTCCTTGCAACATTTGCTGATGACACTGCTATCCTTTCATCCCATTCAGATCCTTTAATAGCTTCCTATAATCTCCAAAACCACTTATCCTTGATTGAAGACTGGTGCGATAATTGGCGGATCAAAGTAAATGAAACTAAATGCACCAACGTAACCTCTACCCTCCGCCGAAAATCCTGTCCTCCTATCAATTTCAATGTTATTCCACTACCTAAAGCTGACACAGTTCGGTATCTTGGTTTCTACCTAGACAAAAGACTCAACCCTCATAATCGACTCAAGAGGCAAGAACTCAAAAGACGCTTCAGCCAACTGTATAAACTATTAAATAGGATATCTCATCTTTCCATTGAAAACAAACTTCTCATATACAAAGCCATTATTAAACCTATTTGGACTTATGGACTTGAACTGTGGGGCACAGCTAAAAAGTCGAATATCAAACGCATTCAATCCTTCCAATCCAAAGTCCTCCGAACTGTAGTGAATGCTCCTTACTATGTATCCAATAAATCCCTCCACAATGATCTCAACATACCAAACGTCCTCGACCTCATACCTCTTAATTTTTTTAAATTCCATCGCAACCTTTATTCCATCCTAACCCTCTGGCTCAATCACTATCCAGTTCAACACACCCTGATAACCCCCCTTGCAGATTAAAACGGCAGTGGCCCCGAGATCTATTGTAAAAATGTATTTATTTTGAAGTTCTGGTCTCTGGCCAGCTTCTCTACTCATGCCCT
The DNA here is from genome assembly GCA_003667255.2 of Euschistus heros. Lineage (NCBI taxonomy): Eukaryota > Metazoa > Arthropoda > Insecta > Hemiptera > Pentatomidae > Euschistus > Euschistus heros. Next base: position 717,156 of record RCWM02000348.1, on the reverse strand, counting down.
GAGTGACTGTACATTGCGCTCTCACTCAGCCCCCACTGGGTTTTCTTTAACACCAGTGACACAGCCGAGAGAGAAGAGTTGGGACCTCTCTGTGCCTGTCCTTCCATGAGGGAAGGGGTTGGTTGGGAGATCCCTTGGATGAGTGAGTATTGTAAATGAAGTATGAATGTAGTTTTAACTTTTAATTTAATTTATCTTTATTTTTATTATTTATTTATTTTTACTTACTCAATTTTTATTTTTATTATTTATTTATTTTTACTTACTCAATTTTTATTTTAGTATTTTAGTATTTCATTTTATTTATACAGGGTGAGTATCTCTTAGTGTATAAAAACAAATTGGGTGTAACTAGATCAAAAATGTAGCAAAATGCCACAGATCTTACCTTTCTATTCCAATCCGTTGCAGATGTACAATAAATAACTTTTTTTGTGGGAAAACCACGTTTTTTTTTTTCCATGAAAGCTGTAATATCTCCGCTCATCACTTAAATATTTTTCAAACTTTGACCACACTTTCGGATTTAGCATTAAATTTTCTACAATAGCTGAGTATCTGTAACCTTGAATTTTACAAACTTGGTACCTAAAGAACACCTGATCTTCACCTTATTTGGGGACGTCACAATGTTGTATTTACTTCAACGCTCGCCGTTTTTCGAAAAAACTATCCACAAAACGTCAAATTTCACAAAAACTTACAAATTTAATTAGCTTTTGAATGATATGTTAAACGTATTGATTTTGTTTCAATTTCATGGAGAAATTTACTTTTGAAACCGAAAAAACATGGTGTTATCATTTGGCATACAAATCAGTTACTTGTGTAAATAAAACATTATGACAATCCCGTAATGAAAATGTGCATTTTAAACTCTTCATTGGAATAAAAAGCAAAGAAAAAAATTATTGTTTAATAGAAAATAAAGGAAAACTGTCAATAAAGCGACACCAGATCAGAGGATCTTACGTTATTACATTTATTTATTTATTACTGTTATTTAGGATTTATTTTATGAGGTTTATGTTCATTATCATTGAGTTTTAAACCTTACATTGAAAATCTAATTTATAAAATAAATCCTAAATAACAGTAATAAATAAATAAATGTAATAACGTAAGATCCTCTGATCTGGTGTCGCTTTATTGACAGTTTTCCTTTATTTTCTATTAAACAATAATTTTTTTCTTTGCTTTTTATTCCAATGAAGAGTTTATTATGTTTAAAATGCACATTTCCATTACGGGATTGTCATAATGTTTTATTTACACAAGTAACTGATTTTTATGCCAAATGATAACACCATGTTTTTTCGGTTTCAAAAGTAAATTTCTCCATGAAATTGAAACAAAATCAATACGTTTAACATATCATTCAAAAGCTAATTAAATTTGTAAGTTTTTGTGAAATTTGACGTTTTGTGGATAGTTTTTTCGAAAAACGGCGAGCGTTGAAGTAAATACAACATTGTGACTTCCACAAATAAGGTGAAGATCAAGCTGTTCTTTAGGTACCAAGTTTGTGAAATTCAAGGTTACAGATACTCAGCTATTGTAGAAAATTTAATGCTAAATCCGAAAGTGTGGTCAAAGTTTGAAAAATATTTAAGTGATGAGCGGAGATATTACAGCTTTCATGGAAAAAAAACGTGGTTTCCACAAAAAAGTTTTTATTTATTGTACATCTGCAACGGATTGGAATAGAAAGGTAAGATCTGTGGCATTTTGCTACATTTTTGATCTAGTTACACCCAATTTGTTTTTATACACTAAGAGATACTCACCCTGTATGTATATTGTTTATGTATAGGAAGTTCTTTCTGTTATATATTTTATTTTTTCACGTATAGGCCCCAAGGACCACGCGAATATCACGGTTTAGGCTTCTTTGGGATTCTCGACTTTATTTCCTCCTATCTTAGCTTCATTATTCTTGAATGTCTCTCCCTTCTCTCCCTGGACCACATTGTACTCCTCTTTTTCTCTCTGCTAATTGTAGTGAGATTTTTTATTGTTTGTCGGAACACCTCTCTATCCAAATAGTCGGTTTCTGACATTTTAAGGTTCTTTAATTCTTCTTGCATTTGCTTTGTATATCCACCTACGCTTTTCTAGCTACAAATTTTATCGAATATCTCTTTATTTAGTCTTTCCATCTTTATCCTTTTCATATGTCCATAGAACATCAGCCTTCGGATTCTTATTTCGGTCTCCAGGTCTTTCAGTTTTCTGTAGATCTCTTGTAAAGCCTGTAACCTTCCTGTATTTTCCTGGGCCCATGGATCTTTCTCAGGATCCTCCTTTCTATTCTTAATAGCCTTTCTAGGCTGGGTAAGCAAGTGGTCTCCATCCCATACAAAATCACAGGCCTTATCACAACATTGTAATGCCTGAATATCGCATTGGAGGAGAGGTTCTTGTTATTGTAAACCTTGCCCGTTTCGAAGCTCAAATGTTCCAATTTTTTTATTTTCTCCTGGATGCCCTCCTTCTCCGAACCATTGGAACATATTATTTCCCCCAAGTACTTAAACCTTTTCGTTACTTTAATTTTACCATACTTGTTGTTAACTGTTTTTTCTTGAACTTCATTTCAGTAGTCAAAAATTCTGTGTTTTTTATGTGATATTTGTAGCCCTGCTTTTTCCGCTATTGTTTGTATGGTATTTAGTTGACTTATGGCCTCCTCCTCTGATACTGCCAAAAGTGCGAGATCGTCTGCAAACGCCAAACAACTCACTTTTATATGCTTGTTCTTGCTCCTTACTATGGCTCCAGCGCTATTCTCCTTCCAGAATTCCTTCATAATTTTATCCAGGACTATGTTGAAAAGTATGGGGGACAATCCATCACCTTGTCTTAGTCCTGTTTTTATATGGAAAGGTTTGCTTATAAGACCCCGGAATTTCACTTTAGCTTTTGTATCTGTCAGAGTCAGTTTTATCAGATTAATGGTTTTCTGGTCTACTCCATATTCTTCCAGGATTTCCAGTAAGGTTTCCCTATCCACGGAATCCTAGGCCTTTTTAAAGTCAACAAAGGAAGTGTAAAGATTTTTCTTTCGGGTAGTGTAGTATTTTTTCAGCAGTTTAAGGCTTAGAATTTGTTCCTGACAAGACCTTCCTTATCGAAAGTAGTGAAATTCCTCTATAGTTATTGACATCGGTTTTAGACCCCTTTTTATGTAAGGGATGTATTAGGGCGGTTTTTCATTCTTCTGGTATTTTCTCTTTTTCCCTAACGTCCATAAGCATTTCCATGAATTTCTTCCTGAAGTCGTCATTTGTCAACATTTCTGCCAGGACGCCGTCTTCACCAGAAGCTTTATTGTTTTTAAGTGATTTTATTACCTCTTCTATTTCTTCGTCATTTGGTGGGTCTGAATCTATGTTTTGAGTTATGTTTTTATCTATTATTAATTTTTCACTAGGTTTTTCACAATTTAGGAGATTTTCGAAATATTCTGCTAGAATTTCACAGTTTTCTTCATTATTCAGGGCTAAAGTTCCATCTTTTCTCTGCATTACAAGTTCTGGTGGGGTGTATCCTTTAGTTTTTCCCTTGCATGCTTTGTAAAACAGTCTATTTTCGTTCTTCTTGAAACCCTCTTCTATTTCTGTCAGTTGTTCGTATTGGAATTTTCTTCTTTATCTTCTCATTATATTATGTGCGTCTTTTCTTACCTTTTTGTATTACTCTAGATTTTTCAAGGTTTTGTTTTGGTTCCATGCCTTCCATGCTTCCAGACTTTCCCTAATGGCATTTTCGCATTCCATGTTCCACCATATTTTCTTTTTGTAGAGGTTCCGTGTTGCCAGTTCTCTAGCAAGTCCTGTTAAATTTTGTGTCAGTTCTTCACAATTTTCCGGTATTTTGATTTTCTCTCTATATTCCAGTTCTTTTTCTTTTACCAGAAATTCTCTGTCTATTGGTATTGCTCTTTTCTTGGTTTCAGTTCTGGTGATTTTTTGACCAGGTATAAAATTCATCTTTATTTGTGTTGGGAAGTGGTCTGATGTCACATTAAATGCCTTTTTCACTCTGATATTTTGTATCATTATAGTTTTTCCTGGAAGTTGCCACATGGTCCAACTGGAACTCCCCCAGGGTATAGTCTTACGGGCTTTTGCTTTGTAATGTGTTGACATCAGTTTTAAGTCATTGTTTTTACATAGTTGTACCAGTCTTTCTCCATTCCTGTTAATCAACTTGTGTGCTGGATATTCCCCTACTATATCCCTGTACCTTTTTTCTTTCCCTGTTTGTGCGTTGAAGTCGCCAAGGAGGATTTTCACGTGGTTTTGGGGAATTTTGGTCATCTCTTTTTCCAACACTTCCCAGAACTCTTCCACTTTCTCCGGATTTTTCTTATTATCCTCATTTACGGGGGCCTATGCGTTTATGATAGTGTATTTTTTATTGGTAGATTTTATTGTAAGTAGTGATAACCTGGGATTTACACCCTTAAATTCTACTATAGTGTTCAGGAACTTTTTATCCACTACAAAGGCCGTACCAAGGTGAGGCATCCCTTTCGTTATTTTCTTGCCTGGGGGTCTCTTGAAGATTCTAAAGCCATCCGACTCTATAGTTTCTGTGTAAGTGTACCCTGTTTTCAGTGTTTTCAGTGACAGTTTTCACTATCAGGCACCCTGGAATCTGATCGCCCAACTTTGTCTTCAGGATAGTTATTTTTGGTGAGAAGCTTCTTCATAATATAAAAGTATTTATAGTCTCATTACTCCGACTGGAATACAACTTGGATAGTAAGTCCTAGAGGGTTTCGTTTTAGTTTCCCTATCCTTAGCCTTTATTTTCAGGAATAGGGTATCCAGCCGCACCACGTGGAGGCACGCAATCCTTAAGAGTTTTGGATGGAAAAGAAAAGGCACTCTTAAGGATGCCGAAACATTAGCGGCCTTTATTTATTTTATTTGATATGTTTATTTTTTATTTTTATTTTTTTCTCTTTGTACATAATGTGTGAATGTAATCATATGCCATTTATATTACTTATTGCCTACATTTGTGGCAGATTGTAATAAAAGTTCTTTTATTACTCAATAAAAGTTCTATATAAAAAAAAAAAAAAAAAAAAAGTTTGCTTAAACTAAATTACCTTCAAGTTATACCTTCTCTATTCTAAGCAAACTAAAGCATTTTCTATGCATTTTTCCTTAGCAATGAAAACTTTAAATCCACATATCTCAAAAAATGATTTATTGAGTTGTGCTACTATTGCAGCCCATGAGCGATATGATTTGCATAATCGATCCTTTCAAAGGGCAATCCCTCCCCTTTTCCGAGCAAATTGAAACTCGAGAGATCGCCAAAACGTACATCAGTCCTAAAGCAATGGCTATAGTAAAACAAAAAAAATGCTTTTTTTTTCACATTCGATACTTAACCTTTATATGGACGATATGTTAATTTTCTTGGGTCTTCCTTGTAGTTGTATTGCGTTTCTTTTACTAGGATTTTCCTTTTGACTTTTTAACTATTTTCTTTGCCCTATTTCTTTCCTCAACATAGGCCTCCCGTGTTCTTTGATTTTTAGCTTGTAAATATTTCTTCCAAGCTTCCTTCTTTACGGCTATTACTGCTTTTACTTCATCATTCCACCAAGTAGTCCAGTAAAATAAGGCTCTAAAAGGCCGTTTTCAAGAAAAAATTGCGGAACTTTTATTCTCAACGGATCTTTATGTTTTTTGAGGTGCTGAATCCGAATCTGATGTTTGCTACCACGGCAACCATCGGCTTCATATTCAAAATCGCAAAAAACCGCCAAAAAAAAACCGTTATTTATATTACTTATTGCCTACATTTGTGGCAGATTGTAATAAAAGTTCTTTTATTACTCAATAAAAGTTCTATATAAAAAAAAAAAAAAAAAAGTTTGCTTAAACTAAATTACCTTCAAGTTATACCTTCTCTATTCTAAGCAAACTAAAGCATTTTCTATGCATTTTTCCTTAGCAATGAAAACTTTAAATCCACATATCTCAAAAAATGATTTTTTGAGTTGTGCTACTATTGCAGCCCATGAGCGATATGATTTGCATAATCGATCCTTTCAAAGGGTAATCCCTCCCCTTTTCCGAGCAAATTGAAACTCGAGAGATCGCCAAAACGTACATCAGTCCTAAAGCAATGGCTATAGTAAAACAAAAAATGCTTTTTTTCACATTCGATACTTAACCTTTATATGGACGATATGTTAATTTTCTTGGGTCTTCCTTGTAGTTGTATTGCGTTTCTTTTACTAGGATTTTCCTTTTGACTTTTTAACTATTTTCTTTGCCCTATTTCTTTCCTCAACATAGGCCTCCCGTGTTCTTTGATTTTTAGCTTGTAAATATTTCTTCCAAGCTTCCTTCTTTACGGCTATTACTGCTTTTACTTCATCATTCCACCAAGTAGTCCAGTAAAATAAGGCTCTAAAAGGCCGTTTTCAAGAAAAAATTGCGGAACTTTTATTCTCAACGGATCTTTATGTTTTTTGGGGTGCTGAATCCGAATCTGATGTTTGCTACCACGGCAACCATCGGCTTCATATTCAAAATCGCAAAAAACCGCCAAAAAAAAACCGTTATTTGTGTGTTTTTAACTATAACACGATAACGAAGCTTTTTTTCGAAGAAAGTCTTCGAATATTAAATGTAGCTGGAACTAGTACCTACACAATGAAAAAATATATTTAATATATTTTACATATATAGCATCTGATAGCGAATTTAATCAGCTTTGAGATAGAAAAAATAAATTTGGGATCGAACAAATATTTGAGAAGTTAGAGCGACAAATGTGCCAAAAAAACACTTGGATTTTACAACAGTACGTTTTTATTAGTGGGCTGGCATGTACATTTTACGGGGTTTGATTAAAACCCTTCATTTATAGATTCTTACAGTAAATTTAATCAGCTTTAAGATGAAAAAAAGTAATGTTGTATCGGACAAATAGTTTCAGAGTTATAGCCAAAAGAGTACGAGTAACGTGTTTTCGCGGAGCTGTGGGACTGACGGCAAGTTGGTCAATTTCTCCATTTTTTCCCGATAACGTTAATTCGCGAAAAATGGTCCGATTTCGGATTTATTTTTTTCATTATGTAGGTAATAGTTCCAGCTACAATTAATATTTGAAGACTTTCTTCGAAAAAAGCTTTGTTATCGTGTTATAGTTAAAAAAACACAAATAACGGGTTCTTTTTGGCTTTTTTTTGCGATTTTGAATATGAAGCCGATGGTTGCCGTGGTAGCAAACTTCAGATTCGGATTCAGCACCCCAAAAAACATAAAGATCCGTTGAGAATAAAAGTTCCGCAGTTTGTTCTTCGGCAAACCCTTATTTTACTGGACTAAAGATGTTTTCATCCTCCCTGGGACTATTCTTCTCTCCACTTACATCTTTTGCTGTTTTTATGACGGGGTGGTTCCTTAAGTCTTTCCGGTAAGCATCTATATTTTGATCAGCATTCAGTTTTTGTAGTTTTACTTGCAGTAAATTCTCATATTGTTCCTTCTTCTCCCCTCTTCTCTAAATGATCCTATATTTACTCTCTTATACCTTTTTGAATTTTCTATCTACAATAACTTTGGTGTCAGCTGCATTCAGAATTCTTTTAATGCAAATAATTATTAGTTATTGTGCATTACAATATCTTGTTTCCATTATTATTATGAATCATGTTTTATATATAATTTTTCTAAATATTGTGTTAAATATCATCTGTAAATATGGATTAGCCAAGTTGCAAACATAATGAACACTAACAAAGAAGTAAATATTTTTTATATATTATCATGAATTTTACTATGTAAAATCAACAGGCAATGAGTGTATGCAATTTTATGTAGTATGTACTAATAAACACTGCAAACACAATACTGCTCAAAACACTATACATTTTTTTTCTTTCATTTATTAAAAGTGTTTCAAGATTTATCATTCATTTGTAGTGAATTTTACTGTTTAAATTTTTTATTAAATTGTGTACTTTTAAGCACAAAAACCTCATTTATCAAATATCTTTCAATGAATAAAATGCTTTCTGTATTTTGTAAATTATAAGGAGTGCATGTATCACTCTGAATGTTTTTGAAGGAAAAGTATAAAAACGGGAATACATAGTGAATTTTCGAAATATACATTGTACATTAAAGAAAAAGAAAAAAACATGATTCTTTTGCACTGATGAACCTTAAACTCAGAGTCCTTTTTCAGAGTACAGTCAGAGTCAAAAGTATTCGTACATCTGCTATAAATCATAAGAAATAACAAATAGTAAAATTATTTAATAGGATTTATTAAAAACAATAAATCCATTTAATGTATACATCAACACGTTTATTAATAAATATATTTTTGTATTTATATAACATTTCACAAAATGATACATAAAGATTAACTGAAAAACAACAATAACATCATGATTCTAAAGTATTCGTACACTTGATAAGATTTCTATTTAATATTGACATTCGAGAACAATTAATATTTAGTAGGGCCAACTTTTGCTTTTAATGTGCTCTATATGCTTTTTGGCATTGAATTTACTAATTTTTGTGTCAAAGTAACTTATATAATTTTGTAATAATAACGTCGCTTAAATTTTGATTGTTAGAAATACACCTTTTCCGTACTCGATCCTTTAGATATTTCCACTAATGCGCTATAGGGTTAATAATCCCGTGATTGATGGGATGTGGCCTCCACTTTGATGTGTTGTACAGGATCCACATTTTGGATTTCCAAGCTGTATACTCGGGATCATTATTCTGCTGAAAAATGTAATTTTATCCCATCTCAAATTTTTCATCAATGATTAGGAAATTTCTTTTTATTACGCCGATGTATTTTCTATGATTCATTATGCTATCGATAAATTCAAGACACCCCACTCTAGCATCATTCAAACAACCTCAGACCACGAGTCACTTTCCTGTACCCCTAACAGTTGGAACTATATTTCTTATTTCCATTTCTATATTTTTTTTCTCCATACTTTTTGGCCCCTCTGAAGTATAACATTTCAATTTTACCCTCGTCGGTAAATATTACCCTATTCCCAAGGTCCAAATCAATTTTTTTATGGTCTTTGGCACATTGCAATCTTAACATTGCTTATTGATGGTATTGTCATTGCTGTCCAGAGTGAAGCTCGTACCGTCTCAAGCATTAGCGCATTGTTAAAACATTCCCCTTTTTCTCCTCTATCAGACAAATGTTCATCCACTAATTTAGGGGCACTATTTCTTGGTTTTCTTTTAACTTTTCTCGTCATATGTCTTTCATATTTGGACTAAATCTTCCTTTTCCATTCTGTTCTCTCTATAAATTCAAATGTTTTTCTCGTTCCATACCTTTTAATAGGATGTTGGACTGTTGAGTGAGGTCTGGTCACTTCTCTAAGCGACCGTAACTCATTATGTAGGCGCACAATAATTTTTGTTTCCTTTTCAGTCGTCTCTCTGGTTTTGCGCCCCATTTTCAATTAATGAACAGCAATAACTATCATTAAAAATCGCTAAACCTTTACAAACGACGTCAAGTTGAAGACTGATTGCAGGTTATCCTCAAAATATTAAGGCAAGGGGTAGGAACAATAGTTAAAGTCTAGTGTACGAATACTTTTGACTCATAGCAATGAGGCATCTTGCTATAACGTATAAGATATTAAGCTAAATACTTTGACTCTGACTGTATGGCTTCTTAGTTTTGTAAGCTTTTCCATCATAAATATTAAATGCAATACATGTGCTCATTGTAATTTACGAGGTACAGTGTTTGATTTTTTAAAACTTTGTTTCAATAAAATATTTTTAAATGCTACTAAGGCTTTCAAAGATAAGCTCACGGGTCCATTCTTTAAGTTGGCTCTAACAATATTCCAAAATTTACCATCACCATAAAATTATTAAAGATTGATTATAATATTTAATATTTATGCACTGTTACGACAAGAAATAATAAATAAAACTGTATGGATTTAGTAATTTTGTTTAATTCTCATTTAACAAAAATAAAGGTTTCAATAACGAAAAAAAGTATTCAAGTGATTTAATATTTTATATTGAAATTTACAACATATTTCAAAAATCCACTATGTATTCTAGTTTTTATACTTTTCAACCTCCTTAAAAAAAAAAGTAGGTTCTCAACTGGTGTTTTTTTTTTTGTTTTGTTTTTTGTTAAGCGATTACTCAGTCATTTCTGAATCGATTTTGATGATTCTTCTTTAGATCGGTAGGGGATACTTCAGAGGTGTTTTTTTTTTACCTGTAACACGAAAACGAAGCTTTCTTCGAAGAAAGTCTTCAGGTATTAATTGTAGCTGGAATTAGTACCTAAGAAATGAAAAACCTACTTCGAAATCGGACCATTTTACAATATGGTTTTGGAAAAAAGTGTAGAAATTGGCCAACTGGCGGTCAGTCCCACTCCTCGCGAAAACATGTCTGTCGTTCTCTTTTGTCTATAACTCCGAAACTATTTGTCCGATTTAAAATCCCTTTTTTTCATCTTAAAGCTGATTAAAGTTACAATTAGACTATTACAAATGAAGTTTTAAAAATGTCCCTTAATATACACATGCCAGCACGCTAAAAACCCTCTACTGTTGTAAAATCCACGGTTATGTGCACTTTTTTTACTATAACTCCGGATCTAATAGTAAATTTAACCAGCTTTGAAATGAAAAAAAGCAATTTTAGGTCGAACGAATAGTTCCGGAGTTATAGTGAAAAATGTCCAAAAAACCGTGGATTTCACAACAGTACGTGTTTTACTAGTGCCTTAATTACTGTAGCATTTCATTTGTAATTAATACGGCCAGACAATTGTACCTGTAACTGTGCATTATTATTATTCTTAGAGGACAGTAAGTCCCAGAATAAAGTTTATTTTTTCATTTAAGAGTTTTTAATTGTGCTCGAAAATATCTTTAATTATTATTATATAGTAAAAGTTATAATTGTAAACAGTAGAAGCTTCGTTCCTAACGGCGGTCCCACTCACCGCTGACACTGTTTGTTTGCTTTCAGACATCGGGAAGTGAAGGAATTCTCGTTGCACTTCTTATAGCAAAACGTAAATTAACACTAGAGCTAATAGAGAAGAACCCCTCATGGAGTGAAAATACCATTAGGGAAAAACTTATTGCCTACTCTTGTGGTAAGTTTATATTATTTATTTCTTCATATTTGTAAAAATTATATCAATATGGCATTGACCTCATTGTAACCTTTCAGTGTAACACAACAGCTATGGCGGAATATACATGTATCAACTATTAACTTAGTGTTTTTTATCCAAGTAATCCCTAAATATTTCTACAGGTTATGGGCCCAGTTAATCTCAAAAAGTACTTTGAATGAGTTAAGAGTATTTTACCGGTCGTTTGTTCCTGGATAGTGACGTGTTTTATTTAAAAAAAAAAAATTAACGTGAGAGAGTCATGGCTACGGGACACACGTTAGCATACCCTCAATTGATGGACAATAATTTTCACAACTGGAAATTCCGAGTGTTAATGTTACTGGACGAAAAAGGTGTAAAATCAGTTCTGGATAAAGGTGTTGAAATCACTAGTAGTAACAAGGAATTGGACAAGAAGGCCAAAAACATTATTATCAATTGTATCACCTATCGTCATATCGATTACGTGAGAAGTTGTGAAACGGCAAACGACATGATGTCTGCTCTAAGCAAAATTTTTGAAAGGAAAAGTGCTATATCAAAACTACTGGTACGTAAAAAACTTTTATCTTTAAAGTGTATGACTTCTCTACAAGAACATTTTAATAAATTCGACAATCTCGTGAGGGACCTCGAGTCAATGGGCTCCAAACTCGTGTCAAAGATAGTGAGTTGGTACGACTGTTGATTACCTCCTTACTTTTTGTTAACTTGTTCGATTATTGTAAACAATGTATCACGTGCTCTGCTCATTAATAAATTGTTCTGTAAATGTGAACTAAAGTGTGTTTTATTTCGTATAGTTACCATAAAGGTAACTATATTTAACAGGTTATGGGCCCAGAACTCAAACGTGCGTGAAAATCGATCAATAACGGCCCTCGTGTCTCGTGTTTAAAAATGTCGGTGTTTACTGTCCCTTTGCTTTCGTCGAATAATTTCTCAAATTGGAAGTTTAGAATCAAGGCAATCCTTGAAAAGGAACAGTTAGCTGAGGTGATTGAAAAAGACCTACCAACGGAGGCGACGGAAAAGAAAACTTTTCTTGTTAATGATGCAAAAGGTAAAGCAATTATCATTCAAGGACTATCCGATAAACATCTTGACATTATTCAAGATTGCCAAACATCAAAACAAATGCTTCAAGCATTAAAGGACGTATTTGCCAGGTCTAGTTTTTTTTCTAAATTAACATTATGGAGAAAACTTGTAAATTTAAAAAGTGAAAGATATGAGAATCTGGAAGACCATTTTCTGAATTTTGATAAAATTATCAGAGAACTGAATGATTTAGGTTCTACATTGGACGAAAGTGACAAAATATGTCATTTGCTTCTTTTTCACTTCCTGAAGATTACAATACAGTGGTAACTGCTTTAGAAACAGTTGAAAACATTAAAATGGACTTTGTAAAAGCACGTCTTTTGGACCATGAATTGAAAATTAAGTGTCAAGATACTTCTGAGACAGGTCTTAAAGCCCACAATAATGGTTGCTTTCGATGTGGAGATAATTCACACTTCCAAGCAAATTGTCCTAAAAATTTTAGGGGGCGAGGCCAAACCAGGGGACGTGCACAAAGCAGATGGCGATACAATTCTCACAATCGAACAAGGAGGAACTGGGGTGGTAATTTCTTTTCAAAGCAGAATCATGGAGAAAATTCATCAGATAAGAATAGTCATGCAAATCATGCACAAAGTGAGGGTGAAATTAATTTATTGACAACTGAGACTTGTAATTCAAGCATGATCCTCGAAGAAAAATCTTTTATCTATGACAGTGGCGCTTCAAATCATTTTGTCAAGGGAGAACTAAAACGTTTCATGAAGAACATCACAAAATTAGAATCCACAGTGAAAATTGTTCAAGCGGATGGCCGGCTTTTGACTGCAAATGAAAAGGGTGAGTTGAGTCTTAATTTCAAAGGGCAAAAATTCTTAATCGAAGCATTGATTGTACCAGGAATGAAACATAATTTACTTTCATCATCAAAAATTGCTAGCCGTGGGGCAAAAATAATTACAGATAAAACAGGTACTACAGTTTACTTTAAGAATAATCCTGTTTTGTTTTTCAAACCCCATAATGGTCTTTATTATTTTGAAGCAGACAAATTTAACGAACAGTGCTTAGTAACTATCGATAAAGGGGACTTGTGGCATAAAAGAATGGGACACATTTCAAATGATGGACTCTCACAATTGAGGTTACCCAGACCAAGCATATTATGTATATCATGTGCTGAAGGAAAGGCAAAAAGAAGCCCATTTTATGAGAACAGCAAGCGTGCAACAGAAATAGGTAGTCTTATTTCTAGTGATTTAGTTGGTCCAATCACACCTAGTACACTCAATGGGGAGAGATATTTCCAAGTTATATTGGACGATTATTCTCATTTTGTTGTTGTCAAACTGTTGAAACATAAGAGTGAAGCAGCTGAAAATTTGATATGCTATGTCAGGGAATTAAAAACTCGGTTTGGTTTAAGCGTCAAGCGCATTAGATTCGACAACGGTGGTGAAGCAAAATCTAAATACCTTTTAAATTTTATTGAAAGAAATGGTATTCAAATGGAGTACACTATAAGCCATTCTCCTCAAATGAATGGTAGATGTGAACGGATGAACGGAGTTCTTCTGTCAAAATTAAGAACCAAATTAATTGACTCTGGAGTTCCCAAATTTTTATGGGGAGAAGCATTAAAATGTACAGTCTATGAGACAAATAGATCTCCAACCTCAGTTTTACCTAAAGGTAAAACTCCCTCGGATCTGTGGAATGGACGAAATGATCTATCCAAATTGAAAATATTCGGCTGTCGAGCATGGCATACATTGACACCCAAGCCTGGGAAGTTAGAGCCCCGAGCAGTTCGTGCGGTAATGGTTGGTTACTGGGGAGGTGGCTATAGGTTGTGGCTGCCACAACAAAGAAAAATAATTAAGTCACGAGATGTAAGATTTGATGAGTCTATAATGGAATACAAAGATAAAAATGCAGCTGAAGACAATTCTCAACAGAGTGTAGAGCCAATCCATGCTAATAATCCAATTATGACTATTGACGAAGAAAATAAGATTGTAGAAACTGACGAAGACAGTGAACATGTGGTGGAGAATAATTTGCAAGAAAGTTTGACACATACCAATGCTCAAGAGGAAATAACTACCTCAAAAAGAAGAAACAAGAAACCCGGATATTTGGATGACTACGAGCTGTACACAGCATACTGTTTTCTATCGTCAACCGATGAAGAACCGAAGACATTCGAGCAGGCTGTAGAATCAGAAGAATGGAAAAGCGCAATAAATTCGGAATTGGAGTCGCACGAGAAACTCAAAACATGGACCCCTGCAAAATTACCTGAAGGAACGAAAGCTATAGAAACACGTTGGGTGTTTAAAATCAAAGAAGATGGCACGAAGAAAGCTAGGCTTGTGGCTCGTGGTTTTCAAGTTCCTCAAGAAGAATGGGAGTTTTTCTATGCACCTGTATGTAGGATCCCTACTGTTCGACTTCTGTTGTCAGTAGCAGTCCAGTGTAACTGGATTTTAACTCAAATTGATGTTCCCACCGCCTTTTTGAATGGAGATTTGGACTCTGAGGTCTATATTAAAACACCTAAAGGAGTAGAATGCCAAGAAAGTACTCTTATTCTTAATAGATCACTTTATGGCCTCCCTTCCGCTCCAAAATGTTGGAACAATAAATTTTCAAATGTGATGAAAAATCTTGGATTTAATCGATCAGATCATGATTATTGTCTCTACTACAAAGATAATATTTACATGGTTCTGTTCGTAGACGATGCAATACTGGCTGGGACAGAAGAAAATGTGAATTCATTATTATTGGATCTGCAGAAGAATTTTAACATCAAAAATTTAGGTTTTCCAAGATCGTTTTTAGGAATGGACATTAAACATACAGGAAATGGATTACACTTATCTCAGACTAAAATGATTGAACGTTTGTTGAAAGAGTTTGGAATGGAGATGTGTAGAGCGATATCAACGCCGATGGAAGTTAATTTCAAAGTAGATGAAAGTCAGGATATTATTAGGGATGTGCCATATAGGAGACTGATCTGTAGTCTAATGTACCTGTCAATAACAACAAGACCAGACATTGCATTCTCTGTGTCATATTTAAGTAGATATTTGGACAAGCCAACAAGTCAGACATGGAAAGCTGGTTTAAGAGTTCTACGATATTTAAATTCTTCGAAAGATCTTGGGCTTCCTATTATTAAAGGAGGAAGCTTAGAAGGTTTGAGTGATGCAGACTGGGGAGCTGATCAGAATGACTCAAGAAAAAGTGTCAGCGGATTTGTGTGTTTTCATGCTGGAAATCCTATCTCATGGTATTCGAAGAAGCAAGGATGTGTTGCCCAGTCTACGATGGAGGCTGAATATATTGCTGCTGGTTTTGCTGCTCAAGAATTGGTCAATCTTCGTGGTGTGTTAGGTGATCTAAGCCTAGTGAATAGGCCAAGCAGTGAAGTGATATGTGAAAGTGTATTAAATTTTTAAAATGTGCTAAATGATAAAATGCAAGAGCTTGATGAAATGAAAGCAACTCTTAAAATAGATAATGCTAGTGCAATATCTTTAGCAAATACCTTTTCCAATACTAAACGAGGAAAACATATAGAAATTAAATTTCATTTTATCAAACATCTATGTATAAATAATGTAATAAAAATTGAATATGTTAGTTCTAAGAATAATATTGCTGATCTTTTTACCAAAGCTCTAGGAGCTGAAAAATTTCAATCGTTTAGAAGTTATTTGCTTAACTGATTATATAAATATATTTGTTATTTCTTTTAATTAATTAGTATTAAAAAAAATTTTTTTTTATGTTTTCTCAACTGTTTCATATTTCAGTTCATTTAAATGTGTGGAAATAAATGTGTGTAATTATTCAATTAGATGTATGGACTAGAGTCAGTATTCAGTTTGTAGTCTTAAGTATGTGACTTGACTTGCATTGTAACCAATGTCAACTCGTGTATTTATGTACAAGTTATTTAATATGTAGTAACTACATCTAATTGAGAGGGGGTGTCAAAGATAGTGAGTTGGTACGACTGTTGATTACCTCCTTACTTTTTGTTAACTTGTTCGATTATTGTAAACAATGTATCACGTGCTCTGCTCATTAATAAATTGTTTTGTAAATGTGAACTAAAGTGTGTTTTATTTCGTATAGTTACCATAAAGGTAACTATATTTAACAACTCGAACAAGACGATCTCGTTTGTCACCTACTATTGACAATCCCGAATGAATACGATAAAGTGGTTACTGTATTGGAGGCGATGGATACCGAATTGACTCTTGATTTTGTTAAATCTCGATTATTGGATGCTGAACTGAAAATTAATCACATGAAAAACGGTAATGATGAAGCTGATACATCATTTAAAGCATTTAGTCAAATTAAGAAATGCTATGAGTGTGGTGATAGCAGACATCTGTCATATAATTGTCCTAAAAAGTCGAATAATAATTTTAGGAAGAATGATAAGAATTTTCCACCGCAGAGATATTCTTCAAAACCATCGAGAAGTTTCAATCAAAATCATTGGAATGAAAACCGAGGAAGTCAGATGACCAGCAATTTTTGTCAACAAGATGAAGACATATCCTTTATTGCCTCAAGTGATCTAGAAACATCTGGGAGTCTTCGAGACGTATCGTTTGTGGCATTTTCGGCAGATGTTGAATCACCAAGAGATGGCTACATGAATTTTGTCCTCGACTCTGGAGCTACGAGTCATATGGTTACCACGGAAACAGCTGAGTTTGTCACGAATATTGTGAGTATTCCTCC
The DNA here is from genome assembly GCA_003667255.2 of Euschistus heros. Taxonomy (NCBI): domain Eukaryota; kingdom Metazoa; phylum Arthropoda; class Insecta; order Hemiptera; family Pentatomidae; genus Euschistus; species Euschistus heros. The sequence continues at coordinate 700,116 of RCWM02000348.1, read as the reverse complement.
TATAAATATTAGAGTTGCTAACGGTGAAACATTATTGGCAAATAAAAGTGGCATTTTAAGGGTTCGACCCGATAACTGTGATAACATTGTTTTCAGTATTCATGTAATTATAGTAAAAAATTTAACATGTAATCTACTTTCAGTCAAAAAATTGCTTGATTCGAATTTCAAAATTATTTTTAAAGACAAAAAGGCTTTTGTTTTAAGAAATGATAATATCCTATTTATGTGTGAGTTAATAAGAAACCTATTTATAGTAAAATTTAGATATGTCAGTAATGAAGTAAATAATATATGTGATGTAAGCAGTGAAATTTCAAATATTTGGCACTTAAGATTAGGCCACTTGAACAGGGGAGGTTTACGTTTGATGGGTTTGCCTTATAATCAAGATCCGTGTGATTCGTGCCTAAAAGGAAAGGCTACTAGAGCACCTTTTAAAGATGTCATTAAACCCAGGTCAAGTCGCGTAGTTAATTTGTTACATTGTGATGTATGGGGTCCTACAAATCACACTAGTATTAACGGGGAACGATACTACCTTGCAGTGGTAGATGATTTTTCACATTTTACGACGTTGTATTTGCTTAAACAAAAATCTGAAGCTACCCAACGGGTTATAGACCACATTAAACAGTTAAGATCGTCTGATATTTATGTTTCACGGCTGCGTGTCGATAATGGTACCGAATTTACTTGTAATAATTTAAGAAATTTCTGTGGTAATAACGGTGTAAGGATGGAGTTTAATACTACATATTCACCCCAAAGTTGTGGAGTCTCTGAGAGACTCAATAGAACTTTATTAAATAAAGCACGAGCTATGTTTGTTGATACTAATCTGCCCAAATATCTATGGGGGGAGGCAGTGAGATGCGCTGCTTATCAACTTAATCGTTCCCCAACTAGAGCGCTTGATGGTAAAATTCCAGCAGATATATATCTTGGTAAGACAGATTTAGGGAAACTAAGAGTTTTTGGTTGTAAGGCTTGGTATTATAAGTTACCTAAAGGGAATAAATTAGAGCAACGAGCTAATGAACCTAGAATGGTAGGCTACGCTTCGAATGGGTATCGTTTATGGGATCCTCAATTAAATAAGATCATTATTTCACGTGACGTTAAATTTGACGAAAACAATTATTTCTTTGACAGTAAAAATTTTGCTCAAGAAACAAATGGCAATCTATCTATTAGACATGGTTTCCCAATTGATGACGATATAAATGTTGGACCAACTGTTCCTGAACTAAATTCTAATAACATTCCACAGATAGAAGAGCAGGCGGAAACACAAAGAGAGGGGGAAAAAAATCAACTCGGGAGACAAAGCTTCCTTCTCACTTAAAGGAATATGAAATCTATTCAGCTTATTGTCTTATGTCTTACGATGGTAATCCTAAAACTTTTCAAGAAGCCGTTAAAGCTGGACCGGAGTGGAGGAAAGCTATCGATGATGAATTGGCAGCACATAAAAAATTCGAAACATGGTCTTCGACAACATTACCCGAAGGTCAAAAGGCCATAGACACGAAATGGGTATTTACCACAAAGCAAAATGGTGCAAAAAAGGCGAGACTAGTGGCTAGAGGCTTTCAGGAGGAGTGCACGTATGATGTATACTCACCTGTCGCTAAGATAAGTACTATCAGGACTTTATTTTCATTTGCGCTTAATCATGATTACGAGATTATACAATTAGATGTACCGACAGCATTTTTGAATGGGTTTTTAGAAAATGATATTTATATACGGACTCCTGAAGGTGTCAATAGTGATTCTAATATTCAAAAGTTAAATCGCTCGCTGTATGGTTTAAAAGCAGCTTCCAAAAGGTGGAATGAACGTTTCAACGATTTTCTAATTGAGTTGGGATTTAAAAGGTCCGAAAGAGATGTGTGTTTGTACTATAAAAATGTTATTTGGCTTTTAATTTTTGTGGACGACATTCTTTTAGTTGGATTACAGGAGGAAATAAATGAAATTGTAAATCTATTAAAAAAGGAATTTGATATTAAAGATCTAGGAGTTGCAAATCATTTTCTCGGAATGGATATTAAAAGGGATTATCAAACAATAAAGATATCTCAACAGGGTTTCATAGACATAATTTTGAAAAAGTTTCACATTGAGAATTGTAAAAAAGCAATAACCCCAATGGCTCATGATGCTGATCCAAATACCTCTGAATATACGATTGATGTCCCTTACAGGCAACTTATAGGTAGTCTGATGTATTTATGCCTGGTGAGCAGACCTGACATTATGTATGCTGTTGCGTATCTCAGTCGCTACTTGGATAAACCCACTAAAAGTTTATGGAATGCAGGCAAGCGGATTCTAAAATATTTGAATGGAACTAAAAATTTTGGGCTGGTCTACAAAAAGGGTAAAAATGATTTGGTGGCTTATACGGATGCTGACTGGGCAGGGGATAAAAGTGATAGAAAAAGTACGAGTGGATCTGCCATATTTTATGGAGATAATTTGATTTCGTGGGCATCGGTTAAGCAGCAGTCTGTCGCATTATCAACAGCCGAAGCAGAATACTATGCTGCATCTCAAACTTCGTCTGAGCTTTTATAAACCTTTGTCCACTCAAAAATTTCAAATTTGTTAGCTGTTTTATGATTAGTTTTGTAAAAGATCTATATATAAATGGCTCCATCCCCATACTATATTGCGATAATCAGAGCGCTATTCACATGATCAATAATTATGAGAATTCGAAACGTTGTAGGCATATAGACATAAAGGCGATTTATGGGAGACGCGGTAGATTAGTGGGTAAGGCATTTGACTGCCTTGCTCTCGGAGGCAAGTTTGAATACGTCTGAAGGTATTTATATATAAAGGCAGAAAATTAATATTCTGTTATTTCAGCCATGGGTCTGAAACCTAGGTAGGCAAGCCTAATGAAACCCAGAGGCAAACCTAGCCTCTACAAAGTGAGTACCCTTGATTGGGAAAAATCTGTATTGTGATTTTTACAAATTATTCTATTTTAAAAAAATAAATAATAAAAAAAAATTAAATTAAATTCTATCGTTTAATATAGCGTGTTATTATAGAAAAAATAGAAAGTGTATATAAGAATTATATCTTATAAACTGTATGTATAAATTGTTTATTGAAAGTGTTTCCTGAAAACGGTGAAACTAGAAATGTTGAAGATGCCACAAACCACATTTTTCTATCTTATGCCGGATTCACAATATGGAAATTGAAGAGACAATTGTCAGAGGACAAATTATTGGATACATTTAAACACTTTTGGTCTATTGCCGTGCCAACTGCCCTACCTGAAATTCGATTGTCTCCAGGAGAAGTCTGAGGACATTTGACAAGGCGCAGTGACGCAGTTTAGATACTCCTAACACTCTATCAAGACAGTTGTGATAATTGGGCAGTGTGTACGTTGTAGGGCAGTAAATCTCTCGTTTTGGGCCAGTTTGCTTGTGTCATTCGAGACTGCAGAGTGTTTTTAATTGAAGTGGTTAGATTAAATATTTCTATTGTTTACTTGAAAACGATGGCTCCTAAATGGTGTGATGATTTGAATTTGAAATTCGTGGAGTTATATAAGGGTGTAGGTGCGTGTGGGAACAAAGAAATGAATAGTATAAGAACAGAAATGCTCTCGAAACGGCACTTGCTGCAATGACCGAAAATTAAACATTGAAGGATTCGGTGTAGCATAGGTAAAATCTAACAAGGGGACGTTTGCAGTTGTAACTCACAGATTTGAATGCCGATTTTTGAGTGGGTAGTAGAAAATGACATATTTTTATTTCAAATTGCATAAAAATCCTAAGATTGATGAATAATCAAATCTTAATATCAGTTTTTGGTTAAAAAATATGAATATTTTTTTTTAAATGGACTTATTTGAAATTTATCGTGTAAAAACTAAAATAATAATAGAAATATATCATTTTAAAACGTCTTATTTATATAATATAGGTAAAGAAAATTTTTAACCTAAAAACTGATATTATTTTCAAATTCCTCATCTCAAAAAACAAGTAGAAACTTAATTGTCGAAATCACAAATAATTTTTTTTTTTACCTTTAAAATTGTGTAGGATTTTAGTAGGCAAGGGCTGTCAATTTCTGCAAAAATGTAAATAATTTGCGCTATCTCACATATTTCGCCACCGATTAAGACCAAATTTTAAGGGTTCATTTCTTACTTTACCGCTTATTTATTGGGATAGTAGGTTTAGTAGTTTTCAGACTCACAAATTCTAGGTTATAGCCTAAGTAAAAAATATGCTCCAAAAATTGTATACTAGCATGAAGTGGAGATGTTCCCAACTTCACTACTTCTTCTTGCACCACATAGTAAAGTAAGCAAAGCATCCGATTACTAAGAATAGTTCTCGCAAACAAAAGTTTCTAATGATCCGTCATAAAAAAATATCTGGCATACATCGGAATATAAATTCGTCATGTAGAAGGAGCACCTTCAGGCGACTTACAACCGCCAGGAATGGCGTAGAATGCAGATCTTCAAATGCCGAAATACAAAACAAGGCATTTACGCCTTGATAATTGTTCAATTGCTTGATTTTTTAAAAAAATAAAGTCAAAGGTTTAAAAAAACAATCAATGGATAATATTTTTAAAAAAATTAAATAAATAAATAAATAAAATAAATAAATAAATAAAATAATATTTTATTTTAATAGTCTCCATAATGTGAATATCCCTGTTCACACTCTTCGAGAAGAAAGCAAGCTGATAACTATTTAAATAAACATAAAGAGCACAGACTATTTCGAACTTTGTAAAAAGGTGTTTCCATGTACAGTTTTCAATTAAATTAATAGTTATATTAAGTAATAGTATAAGCTTCAAGAAAATGGCAATTTTATACCGGAGATTTTTTTTGCAAGATCTGGTTACTTTTTTCCTCTTGCTTCATTATATTTTTGATATCATATTTTATACTTTGGGCCTGTCTAATTTTTTTCCACTTTTCTTTAATAATTAAACTACAACTCTGTCAAGTTACGAGGTTTACCTATAAAAATAAATCCTCAGTGAGCCAAATCCTAAAAAAGTTGAAAAACATCTAAAAACGAATGTCTTTCTAGAATATTATTATTGAATACATTAATAATTTTAGCAATGAATAGTAAAACTGATTTTTCGATCGTTTCATTACCTAGATAAGGTCCAGGACAAAAAAATTGCCTGCTCTGGTGTATTTCGTTTATTGAACTTACATTATAGTTAATTTTCCAATTAAACTTACATTATAGTTAATTTTCCAATTAAACTGTTATCATAGTTAATTTTTTTTTCACCACATATAACATCTTATATACCCATAAATTAGGGTAGCATATTTTTAAGCTCTCTCATTGCTTTACACAGCTACTTCCTATAAACACTAACAAATTTGTTTAATTGTGTAAACGCTGAAACAGAATGTTTGACAGCAATTTATATGAACGCGAGAATTAGAATACTAAGAAGTTTATTTTCAATACAATATTTTAGTTTATTGTCAATACAATATTGCCGCAGATCAGTGTTGGGCAAAATTCAATCATTGCTAAAATTTTATGATGAATTAATTGTGTTGTCATTTTTTACTGAACTAATGATTATTCGACAAAAAGGTTTAATCACCATTTAATTACATCTACATTACTGATTGATTCCACGAAATTAGAAGTCAATAGTTATTAAATTTATTAGTATGTGGCTGACCATGAGAGAAGTGTGATGCGGTGTAGATCGGAATAGCAAGATCTAAATAATTCAAATTTTTGTCCTGAGGCAGGTGGGTGCATTGGCATGTCTTCTATTCGATTTAGCTCTCGAGAAGAACTATTAGTGAATTTGGTATTCAAGTAGGTGAAACTGTTTTCAGCTGAACAGTGCAACTTGACATCTACATTACTGAAAGCTCCTTCCAAGCTGTCTCTAATTTATTCTTAATACCAGCAGAAGCAGCAAGAAACATGAGGGGTAAAGTAAACGCAGCAAAGACCAAAAACATGGACACAGAGAAAGGTCCAAGACGTGGCAAGGTAATCGCTATTGGATAATACACTATTCATAAAGAGTCTATTCGTTTTGAATTCCTAATAACCTAAAATAGTATGGATATATTATGGATCCTGAAATATAAGGAAACCAAGACTCGACATTGAGTCATATAGCTGAAAGAATAAAATGAAGATTATCAATGAAATCATTATTACTCTAAAATAGCAACCAAATTTGAATGTTTAGTGTCCCCTCATCCAATTAAAATTTCTTAATATTACAGCCTTAGTACTAAGAATTAGTTTATTGGCAATACAATATTGCGGTTATATATTAAAGTTTTTTTTTTTTAAATAGATAGAATTAAATAAACACAATTCTCAACCTTTCAGATCAATCAAACTCATGTGTGGAGAAAGCTGGCCTTTTAGGATCTATGAAAACAAGATTATTGCAACCAGATAATGCTGGAAGGCTTACTGCAGCGACATTACTTTCCGCTATATCACAAGACAAACAAAATGGATTTATACCTTGTTTCGTATGTATTTATTTTTATTAATCATACTTTGTAGTTAACACTATCCTTCAATTCAATCAGAGAACATGATTATATCAGTCCCATTTTGGAAACAATAGGCAAGTTATTTTTTTATACAAAAGAGTTAGAAATAACTGTTTCAAAAAAACTTTTACTCAAAAGAGGTTATAGGTCAACACTTTTAAATAAAACTTAAGTTTTATCATTTAACATAACAGTCAAAAGTTAAGATAAATTTCATTCGGCTAGATAAAATTTAATAGTTATATTTCTTTCAAACTTACTAACATTTTTAAATGGTGTTAACAGTTTTTTTAACAATTGGGGGGGGGGGGGGGGGGGTTGGCTAAATTAATACTCTAAGGACGTCTCGGACGATTTTAATAAAATTTGATAATTATATTTCTTTCATCCTTACTAATATTTTTAAATGGTGTTAACAGTTTTTTTTTTTTTTTTTAACAATTAGGGGGAGGGGCTGACTAAATTAATACTTTAAGGACGTCTCATCTAATCTTAATATTAGGTAAAAAAAGAAATCAACCGATTTACATAAAACTTAGATATCGATTTCCTACATGATTACTAACATTTCCAAAAAGTGCTAACAGTTATTCTGTTTTTATTAAAATTAGATACTAATTTCTGTTTGGTAAAGTTTGTTTTCTTGAATAAGTATTAGCTATAACAACATAAATTACAGAAAAAAAACTTTTATTTTCTACACTGTAATATAAAAGTTAAACTTTTATTTATACCATTTGAGATAAAAGTTAAAAATTTTAATGCAAGACCATTAATGTTCTCAACGGCTAACCTAATTTAAAACTGATAAAAAGTTAACTATTTATTGATATGGGCCCCCCCCCCAAATAAAAAAAAGTTATTCTTTTACCTTTGAGATAAAAGTTAAAATATATTGTTTATTTTAATGCAAGACCATTATAGATCTCTATGGCTTATGCAATTTGAAAATGATCGAATTTTAACATTTTAATTATTTGTGGGGGGTGGTATAGTAGCACAAAAGAACGACGTATTTGATTTTTATCAAACTTAAAAATCATATTTCTTATGAATCTATCAGCAATTCCTAAGCTTGATTACTAAATTTAATGAAAATCAGTTGTAATTTAAAAAACGGATTGCAACTTTCCGCCCTTCCCCCATAAAAAAGAATAAACATTTCAGAGCTGTTATCAAGCTTAGGAATTGCTAATAGATTCATAAGAAATCAAATACGTCGTTCTTCAGAGCTACTATAACCCCCTTCCCCCTAAATTAATAAAATTTTAAAATTTGGTCAGTTTCAAATTGCATGAGCCGTTAATAATATTAATGGTTTTGCATTAAAATTTATTACCCATGTCATTTAACTTTTATCTCAAATGGTATAAATGAACCAGATACCTCTCCTTTCATAATAAACTCACTGCTCATCCAAATCCAATTGTTGCACAACTTGCTTCCCATTCCATTCCTGGCAATCCTCCGAGGCGTCTGAAAAGAAGATGGCCTCGTGATCTTCTTTTGTAAATATTCATTAGAGTTTCTTTATTTACCAATGATTAGTTACTCTACAAGTTTTATTCATGTCAATATATATTATATATACCACATATTTACTAGATGTGTTTTTTTTAAATACAGTTGTAAATTTCTATTAATAAAAGAATTTAAAAAAATATTTTCAAAAAAATGGTATAAATAAAAGTTTAACTTTTATATGACAGTGTTGAAAATAAATATTTTTTGTGGATTTTAAGCTCTTATAGCTGAAACTTATTCAAGAAAATAACTTTACCAAAGAAACATTAGTATCCAATTTGTTAGATAACTGTTCTAACGTAAATATTTACCCCAAAGATCCACTCTCTTCCTGCCCCACACTTTAAAACTATTTATTTCTTATAGACATTCTTTTTTTACGTAATATTAAAATCAGACGAGACGTCCTAAAAGTATTAATTTAGTCAGCCCCTACCCCTAATTGTTAAAAAAACTGTTAACAACCTTTAAAAATGTTAGTAAGTTTGAAAGTAGCATAATTATCGAATTTCATTCAAATCGGCCGCGCCGTTCTTAAAGTATTTATTTAGCCACCCCCCCCCCCTAATTGTTAAAAAAACTGATAAGACCCAATATAAATGTTAGTAAGTATGAAAGAAACATAAATACCAATTTCATTAAAATCAGCCGAGTCGAATAAAATATATTATATCTTATTACTTTAATCTCAAATGGTATAAATAAAAGTTTAACTTTTATATAGAAGCGTTGGAAATACAAGCAACTTATTTTAAGTTTTTGTAACTTATTCTCTTATAGCTAAAATCTTCTTCTTCTTCTTCCTCCTTAGTGCCTTTCAGCATGGAGGTGCCTCGGTCCAAGTCCACCATGCTTCCCGGTTTCTTGCCAGCGCTTTCATGAAATTTAGGCTATTTCCTCTATTTTGTCCCAGGCTGTAGATGTGGTCCGTCCATGTTAGTCTAGGCCTGCCCATTGGACGTCTTCCGGTAGGCCTTCGAAGAGCTTTCTTGGGTCTCGGTCCTTCTCCATTATTCAATTTTCTACTGTGTCTCTTATGAATAATACTCCGATGTCCCCCCGTATTCTCTCGTTCCTAATTCTGTCCCTCCTCGTTCGACCAGCCACTCTCCTCAGGTACCTAATTTCCATTGCAGTTATTCGGCTCCAGTGTTTATCCAGAGGAACCCAGCTCTCGCTTCCATAGGTAAGAGTGGGTAAATATACAGCCTTCAATATGTGTATTTTTACTTTATTACTTTTCTCCTTTTTTCCTGCAATCGTGTTGCATAGTTGGTAATAGATGCTGGTTGCCTTTTTGATCTGGTTGGAAATCTCCCCATCAATCTTTCCATTCCTGTTGAAGACTGTACCCAGGTATGTATATTCCTCGGTCATCTCTAATGTTTCTCCTCCTCATCGGATCTCAATATTTTCTTTATCTCTCCCAACATGCATAACTTTACTTTTAGTAAAGATTGATTATCATTCCTTTTCTTTCCAGTTCAGCTCCCCATTCTATGACTGCTTGCTGTAGGCTTTCTTCAGAATCTGCTATGAGAACAATGTCATCTGTGTACACCATAACTTGAGCAAGGATTGTCCTCATATTCCATTTCCCAACCACTGTTCTTGCTGTCCTTCGGTTGCAAATTTTTATTACCTCGTCCTTGACGATAAAGGGTATCCTCTGTTGGAGCGTACACTTGTATAATAGTCACCTTTCCTACTGATAATTCCATGTTTGCAACTATTTTTCTTGAAGAGGTGGGCTTCTAGTCCTCTACTCTAGCAAACATACTTTCCGTCATTATCAGGCCAACTCCCTCCTTGGCCCTACGTCCTGCCGGCACTCCGGAGTATATGAGCATGTATCCTTTGTCATGCTTCATTTCGCCTTGTCCCCTCTTCCTTACTTCTCCAATTCCCAAGATGTCTACCCTGTAGGCCTCCATCTCCTCCACTATTTCAACCTCCTTGCCATTTAATGCCTTTATGTTCAATGTTCCAAACCTAATGTCCTTTTAAGCGCCGCGTCGTAACCGTTGTGACTCTCCTAATCCGAGCCAACTTAATGTTCTTTGAATCGTAATATTCTTACTCCTACCGGTGATTAGCCCAGTTGGAGAGGCTCCGTAACCTCCGGACAACTGGTCTCACAAATATTTATGTCCCCTCAGGAGAAAGGGTGGCCAGGCTATACCCCCAGCAGAAGGTATCTGTTGGTCCACGGGTCTTTATTCAATATATTCAGACCACCCCTACTAGGAGCGATCCCCTATCCGCCACCCAGAGGAAGCGCTCCCTAGCGGGCAGGTTCCGCCAAGAGTAAAATAAAATCTATTCAAGACAATACCATAAACATTACTAAATAAACATCAGTATCTAATTTCTCTAAAATCAGAATAACTGTTAGCACCTTTTGGAATTGTCAGTTTTATGTAAGTCGGTTGATTTATTTTTTTACTTAATACACTTTAGAACATTGTTGTCTATAATTAATGTAATATAATTAATTTTTCTATTAATATAGAAGTAAAAGCAAAATACTTTTTCGTTAGAAGTTTTTCACGGTTTACAATAACTGATTTAAAAAAACTTTTATTCAAAAGAGGTTTAAAATAAAAGTTCTGAAATAACGATAAAAAATAGCAATACAAGTTCCAAAAATAACTTTTATCGGTTATGACTTTTATATAAAAGTTAAACTTTTACTTTTATCGATAAAGGTTAACTGTTATCTTCTATCGCTGCCAAAATCACAGGCCAATTTCTGTTTTCAGAATAAATAATTTTTTTTTTCTTTTTTATTATTATTTTTCCAGCGTCCCTAATTCTACAAATTCTGTATATTTTATTATGGAATGCTTATGTATGCATAAATTGAATATGCATGCAGGCATATATTGACATATATGTCTAAAAATGTCACATGCGTTTTAAAGGATACCATTGACATTACGACTTCCCTACTTTTACACAATGTGTAGGACACCAATATAGTGTTACGGGCCACTGGGGGTATGACTAATCAACCTACAATAAAATACAAAATATTAATTTACTGGCAACTTAAATAAATACAAATAGGTCCTTAAGCTACTTAATCTAATAACAATTATACTAGGTCTAACTTATATTTAATGACACTAATATATATATATACACAATACTTATCTTCAATATCTTAATACTAGGTGTCACAATTAAACATAAGAATCTATTACACTGAGACACAGAGACTGTTACTACTTTTACTGAAACTGATAATCACTAACTGAACTGTCACTGACACTTGACTGACTGATCGTTCACTGATCACTGACACATGAATACTGACTCACTAGGCTAGGGGCTGGCCTATTTAAGTCTACGTCGAACCTTCCAGACTGTTCTTGCCAGGTACAAGTCTAGACCCTTCCAGGCGATCGGCCTAGGCCCCTTCAAGGCCATCCATCGGCCTTTTCGGCTACCTGCACGCCCGGGCCACCCACGGCATCGCCAACCTCCCCTGACCGTAACTATAGGTTTCTCAGAGTATTTATCTCATTTTGGACCAAAATTGACTTGCCTAGTTTTCCCAAATGGTACAGATATATCGCTTGGTTAGTTTAATTTATGTTCCAATGATGTAATTTGAGGCAGATTATCACACTTCAAGTTCAAAATCGTTTATATCACACAATAGACTATCCAAACATAAAAATGACTACTTTTTTTTATTTTCATCATGTAATCATATAATTGATTAATTGTAATGTAAAATGTCTTCAAAAAAAAAAAATATATATATTTTTTATTATGTAAAAACATCTAGTTGTTTAACGCTATCTAATTAAATGTAGATGCAAAACAATTAGAGAGTTTGGCTTACGTACCCCTGATTTTTAGTGTGTCTTTTATAAATATTTATTGAATGGTTGCATAGTCGTTGATCTAGAGCTGGGCGATAGTCGATAGTTAGCACTATCGATAGGCCGATACTATCGGTTGAGAACTATCGATTGCGGAAAAGTAAAAAAAAAAAAATCAGTAATTGCTGTAGTTTTTTATTTAAAAATAAATAATATAATACACATACAAGCTTTTAATAAACTTACTTTTTTTTTTTTTTTTTTCATTTTTTGTATTCTATTAGTGAGAAACATGAGCTTGTTTGGAACTAACCAATTTTTTAATGCATGTAATGCGTTTTGTAACACATAAAACAGTGACACACGATTTCTTGATTTTGTTTGCAAAGTCACCATTATGAAAAACCCTTGTTCACAGTTGTAAGGTGTAGAAAATGGCATCAAAGTTTTCCTTTCTAATACTTATCCAAAATTTGTTGATACAAGCATTGTTAAAAGTTAGTTTTGCTGACTTAAATCTATCAGTTAATCATGAAGACGATCACTAAGCTCAGCTTTGGAACAGATTGACTACCCACAAAACCCCACTCATATCGTTAACAAAAATTTAATCTGTCAATTGTTCAATCAATGCTTTGAGATGAGATGATACTAGTAAGGAGAGATAAGAAGTGTCTAGCGAAGTTGCGCCACAAACTGTATAAACTCTTTAGTAAGTGTAAAATCTCTTTTGCGTTCCAAACACTAAGTATTTTTGGAAATGCATTTACACTTTCTTAAGCATACAGAACATTTTTATCTGTTATTAGAAAAATAAATTATTTTTAAAGGAAGTTAGGGAAGCTGCTTTACGAATAGAAGTGGATAGGGAATTTCAGAAGGAGGTAGCATGAATGATGAAGGATTTCTCAAAGCAAGAAGTTTTATGTGAGGGGATATACAGGTTTAAAGGTTGGGATCTAGTGTTCAGGAGGTGGATAGAAGAGCGCATAGTTAATAAATCAAGAATATAGGAAGGTTTTTAGAGATTGGAATAGGAAAGTACCCAGAAAGTGTTGCCGTCGGAATTTAGGAAAAAGCCACCCAAGCTCAGAATATCGGCAAGTAACGTGTGACCGCCTGGAGATCCTGAAGATAAATCTAATGAAACAGTTCTTCAGTCTCCTTAGCTTCATCCCGAGATCACCAGACCGACCCCCTCCCCATAAACCAAGCAACCGTAATCAAAGCAAATGAAAATAAGAGAGGAGACTAATTTGGCATTTTCTTAGCTGCCAAAGCTTGCCTATGTAAAAAGCAGTGGATATAAATTAATTATGTAAAAATAAAGTGGATATAAACTTGCATTCGATATAAATGATTTCAACTGGGCCATCAAGCCACTTTTCTTTCCCATAAGGGCCTTTGCTCCAGCACTACAGCACCTTATAAAGACTCACCAGTTGTATTATTGGGCAGGGGCTTACAAAACAATATGTTTTTATGAATATAATCACCGCAACCATACCGGATGTAGCACAAAAACTGGTGGCAACATCTGTTGACTCATCCAGCTGAACTGCAAAAAAAAGTACTGTATTTTATTTGCTTCTTTAGCTGGTTCTGAACATCTTCAACCATGTCAGATATTCGTCTTGATATAGTATCATTTGATAACGGGATTTTTTAGTTTTTTAGCATCTTGAGGAATGATTATATTTGAAACCATATCAATTGCGTCGGAGAGAATTCATTCCTCGGCTATTGTATGTGTGTGTGCTATTAGTGTTTCCCTTTTTTTAGCAATCTTGAGCACTACCTGGTATGAACTTGTTGGCACCAGCGATTCATGAACGTCAAGTCAATGATGCTATTATCGAGTCTGTCAGCTATTATATTGTTTAAATTTATAAATAATGATTATTATTAATATCATAATGACTAATATGTTTTATAATATTTTAATAAAAGATTTCGAAAACTGTTTATTTATTTGTTTCCAAAGGATTATTGGTGACGTCCATGTACTGTACCACGGCTTAAGAAAGTTCCAAACATTGAAATGAGATAGAGAATGGAACAAATGGATAAAATCCTCCAAACTATTGAGACTATGAGGCTAAAATGGTTTGGGCATGTTATGAGGATGGGAGAGGAAAGAGGTCCAAAAATATTTTTGAAAGAACACGGAAGAAAGGTCGCCCTATAAGATGTCGAGGGCGTCAAGGAAGGAATGGTGGATAGAGGAATTGTAAGGGAAACTGGATGAACAGAAAAAAATGGAACGAACTTATTTGTAGCGAAAACGAACACATATAAATGTAAAAAGTCTTTAATAAATAAAAACATTTGAAAAACCAATTAAAATAACCTGATATTCTATTTTTAAGTAAACGATATTATATTATTTCTAGAAGGATCTATCCTCTTGTCATTCCAACACTCAAATTATCTGCGATTGATATATTATGTCTATTTTAGATAATATAATACCATTTGTGTTTCATGCTTCAATTTCATGCTGGATCAATTGCGTTTTTAGGCAGATGCATACATCCATCGAATACATACATAGCAGATCACATACAACTCTCGAAAACCAAATTTTTGAAATATAAAGCAAGTTTGGTCAAATCCGTGCTCTATATATGTCACCAACTTTTGGACTAATATAGCAGCAAGAGACTGGGATGACTGGCGGACCCGACTTCAAGACGCCTTGATCCTTCGGTTATTGTATAGCCATCAGAATATAATTAATTTCAGTGAATTAGTCAAGTTAAATAAATTGTATGAGTTATCTTCCTATTATATTAAGGGCTTTTATTTATATTTTACTCGTGTATTATTGATACACACACACACACACACACACACACACACACACACACACACACACACACACACACACACACACAAATAAAAATACATAGGTTTATTATTACAGGTAGTTGCGACACTTGGAACTACAGGAACATGTGCTTTCGATGATTTGTCAGAAATTGGACCTATCTGCCACAGAGAAGGAATATGGCTACATGTGGATGCGGCTTATGCAGGTTTTATATGCTATTGTCACAAGTATTATTTTTGTTCCAATTAAAAATATAAAAAAGTAAAAACCTTAAACATTTTATTAAAACAAATAGGTCGTGTATATGTAAGAATTGTGTCGTCTAGTTGCAAAACCGGCCAACTCCTCAATTTTGAGAAATACGTTTTTTCTGTTTTCTGAGTCCTAAGATACATTTTCCATCTATTGAAAACAAGAAACCTCGTAAAAACCCGTGAAATCCTTGTTACACCTGCGTTTGAAAAACACAGTGTGCTGCAAAACCGGCCAAATCCTTCCGTGAGTGAGTTTCAAAACAGGCCATCTCCACATCCGCTAGATCGCGCTGTTGTTCCAGATCAAGAAGGCCTCTTATCAGGTAACTATCAGTCTGCTCCTGCTTTTCCTGTAGTTAACGTTTATGCCTTTATCGTTTCGTAGACTTTTCATTCGATCTTTATGGAAAAGTTTGTAGAAGAAGTTCTAGCTAATTTAGCAAGAAAAGACAAAAAGACCATGCAACATGGAGAAGAAACAAACCCCTCCAGATCGGGTTTTTACCCAAATTGAGAAGAAGTTGAAGAAAATCGAGACTCTCGTTCAGCCTTCAGAGTTTTACGGCATTCTCTCGGAAAGTGGAACTGTGTTCAAGCCAGGAAGAGACTACACAAATCTTGATTGGAAGAGTCTCAGTAATGGCCTCCTCAAACCCCCTCCACTATGGCACTTCAAAGTCACCCCAACGAAGAGGTTTCAGAACCAAACAAAATAATAAGGTGCTAGTTCAAGGGGAGGTTTTCTACAGATCGTTTGATTTTATACTGCAACGTCGTAGCATCAGCTGCTCAAGAAGGAGGAAGCAGACAAGTAGATGAGAGGGATGAAGAAGAATATCATAAAGAAATGTTTAAGCCTGTTGAAGACGTTAATAGCACAAGAGTACATGTTTCTGAATTTTTATATTTTTCTAAATTACTTTTTTCGGAAATTCTTCTTCTTCTTTTAGCACAACAGACAACATATAGCGGTCCCTGGCTTTTTCAACTTCTGCCTTCCATTTCTCTCCGTCCATTTTCGGAACTTACTCGTATTACTTTAAAAATAATTAAGCCAGTTTTCCGTCTAGATGTTTGAGTTACACCACAACATTTCAGAGTTTATTTTTTTCAAATAATATTCACATATTGAAGAAAGTTTTGTTCATTTGCATCCCAAAAAACCTCAATATTTTCATTAAATTTAGTGATTTTTAAGTTCTAATTCATTGCAAAACCGGCCAACTCCAAAATGAGTTGCAAAAGCGGCCAAATCCAAAATAAAAAATTGAATAACTCATCCCCTCCACTTGCCCCTTCCATTTCAAAAAGTGCTTTCAAGCACACTACCCTCGTGCCACTAAAAACCGAAGAGATTTTCTTCCTACTTTGTTTTGGCGTGATGTAACAGAAAATCAGCTCTCCTAAAAAATTTTGGTTTTTGGAGATGGCCGGTTTTGCAACTAGACGACACAATTATTCTAACATGGATCTCATAAATAATCTGTCACTGTTGTAATATTTATAGATTTAGTAAATCATTTATCAATGGTAAATTAGATTAATCCGTCTGTACTGTCATGCAGAAATGAATTTCAATGGTTAATTGGTAGCGGGGATCAACGTGTAATAAAAAAACATTGAAGGGGGGAAGGGTGGCCTGAAATGATAAACTCTGCGAAGGAACATTACAAACGATTATTTAATTTATTTATTATTTGTCTACCAATTTATTGGATTAGTGGGAAATATGAAGTATTATTAATTACTAATAAAAGATTGTTTGTAGTGACTTAACATGTGCAACAACTTAGCTGGAAGGATAAGTTATCCAACAGGTTAACTTTTAAAGGTTTGAAAATCGTATATTCTCAGCTGTTTAATCAAACAACTCGGAAACCGTTAACTTTTAGTACATTTTGTGTTCTATACATTATTAAAGATAATCAAATTTGAAACAAATTTGGTTCTACTAATTTTTTTGCTTCTCCGTGAAAACACATTTGCCGCGGTAGTCATCTGGCTATTATATAGTTTCGGAGGTATAGCCACTCCAAAACTATTTATCCGATCCATAATTTCTTTTTTAATCTAAGAGTTGGTTAAATTTACTATCAGTCCCTAAATATGAAATTTTGATCATGTCCCGTAAGATAACCATGCCAAAACGATAAAATACCGTGGAATGTTGTGAAAAACTTTTTTCAGCACATTTTTCGCTATACTCCAAAATTGTTTGTCCGACCCCAAATTTCTTTTTTCTATATCAAAGCTGGTTAAATTTATTAGCAGACCCCATATATGAAATTTTAATCAAATTCCGTGGAATAACCACGCCAGCGTGCTAAATGTGTATGTTTTGGCAAAATATTTTTACATTTTTAGTAGGTATTTCAAGGAAAATAACCAAAACCTCATATATGAGGTCTGATAGTAAATCTAAACAGCTTCTATATGGAAAAAATAAATTTGAGATCGGACAAATATTTTTGGGATTATAGCGAAAAATGTGTCAAAAAAAAACAACTTTGATTTCACATCAGTACGCGGTATTTAGCGTCCTGCGGTGTGTATTCCACAGAATTTAATCAAAATTTCATATTTAGGTAAATTTAACCAGCTTTTCTTTAATTTTTCTTTAACAATGTATAGAACGAAAAATGTCCTAAAAGTAATGGTTTCCGAGTTATTCGAAACAACTTGCGATTTTCAAACCTTTTTCCCCTCCACCGCCCAAACCCGACGCTATTTCGAGGAGGGTCATTCCATGTCTAATCAACCAATGGTTTGGACCTTGACCTCTCCGATTTCTATGATTTTTGGTATAGAAGTTGTACTTACTAAGACTAGTTAAAATGTAAAATATTACATTTTTTTTACATTTGGTATTTGAGTTATAAGGGTCGTTTTCAAATAAAATGGCAATTTGCTGTCCCAGCACTTTGAATGGCTGTAAAAAAAAACATACAAGCAATATTTCACTATTGTTAATTTTTTCTTGTCGAGTTCATTTGTTTAAATTAATGTAGGCCTTAAAATTTCAATTTCAAATATTTGATAAAGAAAAAAACAAAATAAATTATTAAAAATTTTGACGTACGTTACTGTCCACAGTTTAAGTTTTCAACTTCTAACCTTCACAAAGAGTATAGGAATTTGTTTTCATTTTATTCTCTTCGTTATTTCTTGTTAAATTATGTGTATATTAATTGAATATAGAACTTTCTTTTGGAAATATGAAATTTTGGGGGCTTGAGAAAAGATTTTCTTTGTGTCCTTGAATTTCCGAATTTATTCATTTGATGTGCATGACCGGGTGTAGAAGAGTGGGTTCTGGAGCTAGGGGAGTCGGGATAACGTCCTAACACCCTCCAGACTATGTATTGTAACCATACCCAACCAAGGGCCCAGGTCGCAGTATTAACCAAAGTAAGACGACATTGATTCTCAAAACATACTGAATGCCTTAATTCATTTTGACATACGTTACCACTGTTTTCTCACATTGAACTCAGCAGTTCTAATCTATTTTTTTACAGTTCGTAGTTTTCTACATTACAAATGTTTCAATGAAAAAATTGTAGTTAAATAATCTTTTTCTAATTAAAATTCCTAATATTTGGCATACGTTACTGTTGCCATACGTTACCGTTATGGTAGCGTGTGTTAAAATTTTTGTAAAATTCATTAATTTATGGTTCCATTTGTTAAATTTATGGTAAAAAAAAAAAAATATGAAATAAAGCTTTTTTTTCCTCTTAAATAAAGCAGCTTGATGAAAACCATGGTTCGATGGAGAATGCGAGGCTGTCACAGATATCAAGAACGCGGCATACTAGAACATGCTTCAGCAGACATTCTTCAGAAAGACACCCGGAGAGTTGTCGAAGAGTACCGCAGGAAAAGGAGAGAGGAAAACGACAAAATCAAAGAAAAAAGAGACAAAGAGAGAGGGAAGAACTGGAAAGGACAGAAAGACACTGGAGGGAGAAAGAATCAAGAGACTTCTTCAGAAGTGTCAATAGAAGGAGAAGGCCCCGAACAACGATGCCAGAAACTTGTAGAAACAAGGATGGGAACATAGTTGCCTGCAAGGATGAAGTCTTATTGCAATGGAAGAGTCACTTTGAGGAGCTCCTCAATCCAGTCCTCTGCGGAGCAGACAGGAGAGAGGATTTGACAGACAGGGACCCAAAACCACCTCAAAATGAAGAAGTAATGGACGCCATTGATCGGCTAAAGAACAATAAAGCTCCTGGAGCTGATCACTTGCCTGCCGAAAATCTGGGAAAAAGAGGTTCTGCCAGAGGATTGGAAAAAGTCAGTCGTATTTCCTGTATGCAAAAAAAAGAAGATAAACTTCAGTTTCAGAATTACAGGGGAATCTCTCTTCTCTCTTGCGGATATAAGATCTCCTCTAACATCCTGTTCCAGCGTCTCTTACCCTTTGAAGAGCAAAACCTAGGACCCTACCAGTTTGGATTTAGACGGGGAAGGTCTACAATTGATCCAATATTCTGTCTAAGAACAATCCTAGAGAGAGGCCATGAATTTCAAATCAAAACGAAAGCATTCTATCCCGACGGACCAAGATCCATCTTTTTGTGAACTTCAGGGCGGCTTATGATAGCATTAACCGGGAAGAAGTTTACAGGGCACTAGATGAATACAACGTCCCAGATTAATTAATACGTCTGCTGATTAATTAATACGTAAGCTGATCATAAGGGATGTGAGATGTACTGCGCAGATTAGTGGGCAAAGAACGGAAGAGTTTCCCTCGAAAAAAGGACTACGGCAAGAAGATGCATAAGCATGCCTCCTGTTTAATTTGGTACTTGAGAAGGCAGTGAGGAATGCTGGTTTGCAAACCAACAGGACAGTGTATACCAGGATGTTCCAGTTTTTGGCGTATGCAGATGACGTGGGTATCATGGGACGGTCATTGGACTCCATCAAAGAGGGATTTCTAGCCCTGTTAAAGGCCGCCAGAACACTTGTGCTGGAGGTAAATGAGGGAAAGACTAAACTCATGGTCCCAGGAAAAGTACCCCAACCTGGTGAGACCATCGATATTGGCCCCTTTAATTTCGAGAAAGTGGCCCAATTCACCTATTGGTTCACTAAAAGAGTTCAATGATGACCGAAGATAATCCCTTTAAACTGAACTGACTTACCATGGTAGGTAGCACTTCAATAAAAATCTACACTAAAAGATCTCTAGGCCATCTCCTTTTCAGGCGCCTCGGAGGATTATCGGGAATGGAGTGGGAATCAAGTTGGGAGACTAGTGGATTGGAGTGGTTATGGGGCTTACAATGGAAGGATAGGTATCTGGTCTGGGGTAAATCAGCAACATAAGGAACATTAAGGTCTTTATGGATAAATTTATTAGTCACAAAGTAAGGAGCAGTGAGGATTTTCCGAAGAATTTCGGATTGCAAGGATTGGATGGTTTAGTGGGGCCCCAAAGCTCAACTCCGTACGTCCAAATAGGTCTAATCACAGTCATGTAAATGAGTCTTTTGTAATTAATTGGGAGCTTTGATCGTTTGTCTAGTAAATGTTGAAGTAGTCTGTAACGACGAGCAGTTTCTTCTCGTTTTAGTCTTGTATGTGGATTCCAAGTAAGACGTTTGTCCAAGTGGAGTCCTAGGTTGCGGATCTGTTCAACAGGGATTAGTGAAATATCATTAAAGGATAATGTAGGGTAGGAAGTCGTAGGTTTACGACGAAGGGTAAAGGTTATTTGTTGGGATTTATTTGGATTCATTTTTATTCTCTAATTTCGACACCATTCTTGAATGTTAGTAATATGAGATTGTAGTGATTGGGATGCAACGAAAGGATTATTATTTACTAATAACACACATGTGTCATCAGCGTAGTAAGGTGTGAGGACAGTGGTAGGTTGAGTCGGGATGTCAGCTGTATACACGGTGTCGAGGGACCTAGGATACTACCTTAAGGAACCCTGGCAGATTGGGTGAAGAGGGAAGAAAAGGAAAATTTGCGGTTTACTTTGAAGGTTCTGTCACTGAGATAGGATTGAATAATAAGGAAATATGTAGAAGGTAGGAATTGACGGAGCTTATACAGCAGTCCCAGGTGCCAGACTCGGTCAAACGCTTGTTCTACATCAATAAAGGCTCCCGTGCAGTACATTCCGCGCTCCAATGCAGAGGAGGCAACGTTCATCACACGATGACATTGCTGGATTTTTGAGTGTGATGTACGGAATCCAAAATGGTGATCTGGGATTATGTGATGGGATTCTAGGATAGGATACAAACGTTTTAAAATGAGTTTTTCCAGGATTTTACCCATGATTGGGAGGAGAGAACTAGGACGGTATAAGGCTTGCAGGCATTGCCTAACTTGGATCGCTCTTTATCTCCATTTCTAGTGGCATCTCAGTGAAAAACAAAAATCACGTAAAGGTCAACAGTTGTTGAGAATGATTAGTTTTAATGTAAAAGTAAATCAGAAGGTCTCGACCAAAACTACTAATTGGTGAAAAATTACCAGCAATTAGACCTTTTTATTTATGGAAACTAAGGTTTGTGCACTTTTCAGTCGAATTTCCCTTTAATAATTGAGGCTCTCTATACAGGTACTGTACTCGTAGTTTATTGGTTGTCTTTCTGCGGAATGCATTTCCTTCTTCAGGAGGCGCGGTAGCTCAGTGGGTTAAGGAGGCGCTTAACCACCATGCTCTCGGGCACGAGTTCGGTATATTCTGTCATTTAAGCCTTGGATCGAATTCGAGGTCGGGAGACCCTCCTGGAGCACACCCAGCCTCTTAATAAGTGGGTACCCTTAATTGGGGGGGAAACTGGCGCACAGTGGAACGAATCAACGCATTTTTTGGACATTGGACCAATTCTCTAATAACTAAATTTGTCCTTTATTTGGATCTTAAATTATACTTTATACTTCTCAACAAAATCCATAGATTAATTAATTTTGAAATAAAATGTTACAGGAAAAATTAATTTTTTTGTTAAACTCATATTTTTAAAGCAATCCACTGTTTAAGGTAAAGCCTTAAAACCCCTATTAAGCTGGCCCCCCCACCATCGCCAAACGAATTAAAACCTATTGCATAATTTTGTGCTATTTATGTGCTAATTTGTTGCCGTTGCTCGCACCGCTTGGCAGGTATTAACGATCAAAGGTGGGGGGGCTAGCTTAATATTAAGCTAGCCCCCCCACTATAAGAAAGAAAAGGAATTTCAAAAAACTGCTTATGTCGGAATTTGTTGCTATTTTGTTGCTCTAAGATGGCATAAAAACATTTTAAAAAATCAATAATTTAAAAAAATAAAAAATTATGTCACATACGAGTGTTTACCGCTTACCCGTAAATGATGAAATTTCATTTCATTTTATTTGTTAAGTATTCCGCTCAATTAGACCATAATAGTTTTCTAAAAAAATTAGTTGCTCACATCTTTTTGACATTACATTATTGTTTATACCTTCTGCAATCGAAATATATATGCAACTGAATTTTTGCTCGTTTTTAGGAAACGAAAATCGACACTATGTCTTCGCGGTCATGTTAAGTCACGCAGTGGAACTGGTTCTTCTTAATAATAGAATATAGTTATTTTTTTATGTTTAAGAATTTAATTTATACTGTTTAAATTCATTATATATGTGTACTAGATTTTGTTACATTGTTGTTGCTTTTAGATAGCGTGAAATTATTTTGAAGAAATTTCATCATTTACGGGTAAGCGGTAAACACTCGTATGTGACATAATTTTTATTTTTTTAAATTATTGATTTTTTAAAATGTTTTTATGCCATCTTAGAGCAACAAAATAGCAACAAATTCCGACATAAGCAGTTTTTTGAAATTCCTTTTATTTCTTATAGGGGGGGGGCTAGCTTAATATTAAGCTAGCCCCCCCCCCACCTTTGATCGTTAATACCTGCCAAGCGGTGCGAGCAACAAAATCCGTACTACGGCAACAAATTAGCACATAAATAGCACAAAATTATGCAATAGGTTTTAATTCGATTGGCGATGGTGGGGGGGCCAGCTTAATAGGGGTAGCCTTAAATTAGCCGTGCACCTACTGGAAAACAACATATCCATAATAAGATATTTTAGGCAAATAAAACTTGGGATTATTTCAAACCTCTAGGATTTTTCGATGACAATTGGGCGGCAAAACTCAAAAACCAATTGTGAAAATCGACCAAAAAACTACCTTCACAGTAAATAACTAGAATGTTTGAAGTTTTCATTCCATTAGTCGGATTCTGCTCCTAGGTGCTCTTTTTCCGAGAAAATGATTTTTTCATTATTTTAAAATAATTTCTGTTGATACTGGCGTCTACTTTACGCCAGTTTTCTTTTGTTTACCAATTTTTGTTTACATTCATTTATCCGAATAATCCATATCTAACATAGAGTATTAACAATGAAATTCCAACATACTCAGTTTGAGTGTGATATTTGAACGACATACTCGTAGGTGCAATGGTTTCTAAAACAAATCGTCCAGTTTTTCAATTAATCATATAAGTTTTAAAGATTATGACCCGGCATTGGAAACATGGGTTAATTCGTTTATACTGGAACAAATTTCCAATACCGCAAAGTCCTGCTTATGGGAAAAATTTAAAAAAAATCAGTAGTAGTTTGTACTCTCGTTGGATTTCGTCCCACAGGAAGATCAAGTATTCTGGAGAAGCATGAAAACTGATTTAATTTAGATTTCATTGTTCCTGAATATGTTATCTAGGACCTATCTTCATCGTCATCTTCAACAACCGCAAGTATACCATCTTGTTCTCAGTCATTCGAACAATTATCCTGTAGGCAAAGACGGAGGAAAACAGAAAATTTTAGAAAATGCTCAGAGGAAATGTTCGCTTTTGTCATGAAAAAAAGATTCAAATCTGATGACGTAGATAACATGGTCAATTTTGCTAGGGAGTCTGGGTCAATTATAAACCTTGATAACTTTGAAACCTACACAAAAGAGACAGCACGGTTATATGTATCACTATATGGCTAGTGTTATATGTCAGTCACCGTGCACAAACTGCTCGTGCACGAAATACTGATAGCCAAAAATGCTACTGTGCCTATTAGACAATTGTCAGAAGATGCTCAAGAAGCAAATAACAAGTTATTCCGAAATTTCAGAGTGTTTCATGCCAGAAAATCATCGAGGCAATCAAACAATACAATGTTTTAAATGATTTTTTAATAAATCCGAGTCCTTTAATTTAGATTCTTAGTCCGAAAATAATATGTTATTTAAATAAATAATTTTATATAGGCACCTACATTTATTATAATTTTGATGTATCAATGAAAAAAGAAACTTAGAATGGGGATTGATCATATGGTGATAACGTGATAAGTTAAAAAAAAAATAGGTTAGATTCTTGATTTTTTAAAATATTTTATAGTTAAAATGAAGTTTAATAGGTAAAAAGTGCTGTTCTAAGAACTTAATAGTTTAGTGGACACATTAAAAGACAAGTGAGGTGAGTTTAGTGTGTTATTTAAAAAAAACATTAAAAATGGGCGAAAGCTCATCAGCTTCAGACAACAATAGACACATGGATGGACTAGAAACCGTCAATTAGTAGCCGAATTAGTAACCGGCCGCAAACGCCTGTCTGAAGTTATTGAAGCAGGCTCATCAAAAAATAGACGACCAGCCATCAACACACCAGTCACTATAACCCATAACAGGTTTGAAGCTTTTAATAAAGCTTCAACGTCAAGCAATAATATTACAACACTAGAGGCCCAACAGCAACCACAGAAGGCACCAACTACAAAACCACCGCCCATCCACGTCAACGGTATTGAAAACTATCCAATGCTGATAGAATACCTTGAAAAGGTTAGTGGTCCCAGAACTTTTATATTAAAAAGTATTGGTAAAAATATTACCATATATCCTGAAACACCAAACTCATACCGAGTTATAGTTAACTCTTTACGAAAATAAGGGGCTGACTTTCATACCTACCAATTACCCGAAGATAGATGCCCACGGGTTGTCATAAAAAACTTGCATCATTCCACTCCAAAGTCAACAATTATTGATGAATTAAAAATTAGAGGTTATGAAGCAGTGAACGTCACGAATGCAATATCAAGACATAAACAACCATTACCGATGTTTTTCGTTGACATTAGCAAGAACACTTTTAATGAAGATATTTTCCAAATAAATAATCTTTAATTACACGCGAGTAATAATCGAAGAACCTCGCAGAAAAAGATCCATTCCACAGTGTAATCGATGCCAGCAATATGGTCACACAAAAACTTACTGCAATCACGCAGCTAAGTGCGTAAGATGTGGCGAAAATCACGAAAGTACTGTATGTCAAAAAACCCGAGACACGCCTGCTACTAGCGCAAATTGTCAGGGAGCGCATCCAGCCAATTATAAGGGATGCCAGGTTTTAAAAGAACTCAGATCCATCCGTAATTTCCGACATCAGCCTCATCCCAGAATTCCTCCATCTAGTCAACTTCCAGTCCAATCCGCACCTCAAGATTTTCCCCCAATTCCACAGGCTTTGCAGCCTCCTCAACCTTCTCCAGGACCAGTTTCAGTAGACCAACAGCAGAGTGTTCCGCACCATTGGCAGACATCAGGAAGACAACAGAAAACAGCCATGCCAGGTATGAGGGTGGGCGTCTCTCAGCTGATGCTTCCTGGCATCAGCATTTTGCCCCACATATGGACCATAAATGTTTAACTGCGGGTTCTCTGTCCATCCTTCTGTGGAATACTAACGGAATACTACAACATAAAACCTAACTCGATATGTACCTACATGAAAAACGGACAGACGTTGCCTTAATTACTGAAACACACCTAACCTCTCGTCATAAGATATATATTCCTGACTACACTATCTACAGAACTGACCATCCAGACAACACTTCACACGGAGGAACAGCCATCATCATCAAAACATCACTTAAACACCACCCTATACATTTGCCGATTACACCACACATCCAAGCCACAGCCATAACATTATACACTTCACAAAACACAATAACACTAGCAGCAGTGTATTGTCCACCACGGTATACGCTAACACCTGACATGTTTGTAACTTTTTTTGAAAAACTAGGAAGATGTTTTATTTCTGGAGGCGATTATAATGCAAAGCACCAGGTATGGGGCTCCAGAATATGCAGTCCAAGAGGAAACAATCTACTATCTGCGCTTCATAAACTTTCTTTAAACACTATTTCACCAAATTCACCGACTTACTGGCCAAATTCGCGATCAAAGAGACCAGACTTACTTGACTTTTTCGTTACAAAAGGACTTCAGGCCATACCTTACACAGTTAGATCTAGCTCCGATCTATGTTCTGATCATTCCCTTGTACATTTGGTCCTTTTTGAAGAACCAACTCTACAGGAAGAACGCCCCTCACTTATCCGTGGGAAAATAAATTGGGATTACTACCAAACCAATTTAAACCAAACACTGTAGATTCCTATGTCATTAAAAAATGAGGAAGAAATTGAAGAAGCAGTTGAAGTTTTAACAAAGAACATACAGCAATCTGCTTGGTCATCATCAGTCCCAAGGCGCAAAAGAACTTTACAGCCAAACTATCCACAATATATAAGGGATCTAATCAGGGCCAAGAGGAGAGCTCGTAAGGTATGGCAGACTAACAGACTACCATCGGACAAACATATATATATAACAAAATAAACAACGAACTTAAACGGCAAATAAAAAAAATTAAACAAACTAATTACAATATATTTTTGGAGAGCCTAAATACTGACGACGGAAGTTTATGGAGACATACAAAAAGATTACTTAAGCATCGTGATGTGTCGGCGCCACTCCAGAAAGAGAATTGCTCTTGGGCCGCGATGGACTGTGAAAAATCTGAACTTTTTGCTACTCACCTATCATCAGTTTTCACACCACATACAGACTACTCAGACTCTGATCATGAAAATTATATACAAGATTCACTAATTACACCTCTGCCACTGACAATGCCACCTACAGCCTTTAAGCCTTCTGAAGTTCTCACAGAGATTAAAAACTTACCTAAGAGGAAAGCTCCTGGACATGACTTGATCACCGCCGAGCTACTCCAGCATTTACCCAGAAAAGCTATAGTCTTCCTAACAACTATCTTCACCGCAATACTCAGGACAACTAAATTTCCCTTACAATGGAAATACTCTTACATTCTTATGATTCCAAAACCAAACAAAGACAACAACAACCCATCCTCCTATAGGCCCATTAGCTTACTCCCAATTAGCTCCAAAATTTTCGAAAGATTAATTTACAAACGTATTCTTGACGTAGTAACTAACAAACAAATACTGCCAGAACATCAATTTGGATTTCGTTCACAACACTCAACAATACACCAACTACACAGAGTCACAGATTACATCTCAGTCGCACTAGAGGACAGACTATATGCTACTGGCGTATTCCTGGATGTAGCTCAAGCGTTTGACAGAGTCTGGCACAATGGACTACTTTACAAACTTAAATCCTTTTTACCGTCGACTTACTACCTTATCCTTCCTTCATTTCTTTCCGACAGATACTTCTCAGTTCGTCAGGGTCAGGATATCTCTTCTGTACATCCGATCAAGGCCGGAGTTCCACAAGGATCAATTCTAGCACCTTTGCTCTACATATTATACACACATGACATTCCAACTATCCCTAACACAATAATAGCAACATACGCAGATGATACAGCAATTCTGACGACATTCA
Organism: Euschistus heros; assembly: GCA_003667255.2. Taxonomy (NCBI): domain Eukaryota; kingdom Metazoa; phylum Arthropoda; class Insecta; order Hemiptera; family Pentatomidae; genus Euschistus; species Euschistus heros. The sequence continues at coordinate 672,349 of RCWM02000348.1, read as the reverse complement.
GACATCACTCAGGCTTCACTGACTCTGCAACATTACTTACAACAATTACAGGACTGGTTCAAACAGTGGAAAATTAAACTCAATAATGACAAATCTCAGCATATCACATTCACTCTTAGACATGACCCCTGCCCCGCAGTCTATATAAACAATGAACCCATTCAACAAACAAATACAGTTCAGTACCTAGGACTTACTTTCGACAGAAGGATGACCTGGGGCCCTCACGTGAAAATGAAACGCCTCTGTCTAAACAACAGACTAAGACTACTATACTCTATTCTTCACAAACAATCGACTCTAAAAATCAGACAACGATTAAATACTTATACTTACTTACTCAAACCTTTATGGACCTATGCATCACAAATTTTTGGGACAGCAAAAAAAACTCACATTCAAAAAATCATAACTCGCTCACCCTGGTACGTCAGTAACAGAACATTGCATACAGACTTGAACATACCCACTGTACAGGACCATATTCACACTTCCTACAAACGATTTTATGACAAACTTCCAGGACACTACAACAAACTAATACAAAACATGGCGACTTTGGATATGCCAGAGACAACACGACGAAGGCTGAAGAGGAGCTGGTTAAGAGATCTCCTAAGATAAATCTTTTTTAAAAAATGCGACTGGATTAGGCACCGCTGGGTGCTGAACTCCCTCATGCCTGACATGCCAATTTTTAGATAATTTTTTTTTTTATTATCATCACATCCGCTTATTGTCACGAATTGTGTGACAGGTGTGGATATAGTTAATAAAGTGAAAAAAAAAAAAAAAAAAAAAAAAAAAAAAAAAAAAAAAAAAAAAAAAAAAAAAAAAGCTTTAAAACCATACCAATAGCCTTATTCTAGGAGAAGCAGAAGCAGAGATATTAATGTATGTCCAGTCCTCTTTAACGCTCGTTCCACTTTGTGGCCGTTGCTTACAGCCTTACCCAAGTACTGAACCCAAGACCCTTCATGGTTTGTAAGTGGTACAGGTTTTTTTTTTTTTTTTTTTTCCTTCTTCTTCTTTGGTTGGGTCACATATTCTTCTTTTAATCATTCTTTTCCATGTACTCAGTCGTCTCTCTTGCTGCTTCGTTAGTGTTCATGCCTCACCACCATAAATTACAACTCGACAAAGGATAGTCTTGTATGCTCTTATTTTTAGTTTAGTAGGTGTATCTCGAGTTTGAAAAACCTGAGGGACCAGTAGCATTTGTTTACATTGTCGATTTTGGCTTTTATCTTGTCTTCCATTTTATTATCTTCGGGTACGTACCGAGATTTTTTTTTTTTTTTTTTTTTTTTTTTTTACACCCTCAGAATCGCAGGGTCTCTAATAGGAATTAGATCTTCACTAGCCGAAACTTTCATAGATGAAAGCATGTATTTGGTTTCATTGCTATTAATTATGAGTCCTGACTACGTAGCCCCTTTACATTCCGAAAATGAGCAAACTCTTGTTTCTTCCTGTGATAAACACGTTATAAATATGTAACAATAGATATATTGTTCGAACTTTGCGTTGGTAGCCGTAATAATCTTCTCGAGCACTATATTAAACTACACTGGAGATATTGGATCCCCTCTATTAACTGCTTTTTGAATTTTTAAGTCTCTGGACATTTCTCCCTGGACCTGCAATAAACTTCAGCTGTAGTGAGCCATTCTTACCATCCTGATAAGTAATGTGGGGCAAACTAGAAACCTTTTCATACAGTAATGTTTTCATACAGCTAGCTTCTTTCTAAGCTATCATGGTGCACGTTTCTGTTTTATTCGTTGCATTTCTCTAACTCATATTTCTAATGATAAATACGGTGAATAGCACTTTGTAAAATACTTAGTTGTGTAATCCCTCTGTGGTTTTCGCAGTTCAATTTATCACCCTTTTTATGTATTGGCGCAATAATGGTCTCATTCCATTTAGGCATTTTTTCCTTGTTCTGTATTTTCAGAATTAGTTCTAAAATTTCCCGATACAACATGCTTTTGAGATATTCATTGTATATTTGCAACAGTGAATAAACGGGTTGTCTGGTATTTATAAGTACTACTAAAAACTTTGTTCGTATAAACAAAAATTAATAATTCAATACACTGATTTGATTAATTAATATGTATGACCGCGTAACTACAGTAGCCCGCTTTTATTTGCAATATGGTATTTGTTAGATATAACCAACGACAACTGTGTTTATCAAATGGGAAAAAAAAAAGACGGCCTAAAATCTAGCCTAAAATCGTCTCATCCCTTAGTAAGATTTATAATACATCCTGGTGCAAATATTGAATTGGAAAATGAATATGAAATAGATGAAAATGAAATACCACCAAATAAGGAAGAAATAGCTAAAATAAGCTGAGAGACACTAATGAGATTAGTGTAGAGGTTTTGAAGCACGGAGGTTTATTTTGCATATTTTGTTGGATATAACCAACGACAACTGTGTTTATCGAAAATAGAATGTTTTTATCCCTTACAAATGTGACGTAAATACAAAATATATATATATACAAGGTATTTCAGGACTAAGTAGCGAAATTGAAAATGTAAACTATAGACCGAGAAAGAAAAGAAAAATCCTCTAAATAATTTTAAAAATCCAGACTCATAATCAGCATTACAGAAACAAAATCAAATATTCTTTCAGCAAAAAGACAAATACTATCTCTTTCTCATCGAAACATATTATTAAGTTAGACTACCGTAAAATCGGTAGTAAGGACGCTCGGCTCCTATTTATACTGTTATATTAACGCAAGTATAAAAAGCAGTAATAAACTATAAAAATTGCATTGCATACAATTTCCCGCGTATTTCAATACAAATCAAAATCAACTCTTTGTTTGCTTATTTGGGCTTAACGTCCTTATGTACTCCAACTAGGGCAGGAAGGACCGGTTATCCTACAGGTTACCAACCCATGGTAGGGGATGGTCAAGATTCATTTCATAGGTCCGCGACGAAATAAATTTTAACCCGCCCACGTTGGGATTCGAACCCACGACCGAGTGCGCTGAGACCCTCGCCCCTAATCACTCGGCCATCGAGCCCCCATTTAACTTCTTAAAATAAATTGATGTTATATAGTTCTGTGACTAATTTATAGGTGGTACCCTGTCCTATCTGGAGCTTTAGAAGCTTCAGTCTTCGATGTGATACTTAAAAACTGACAACAGTGTTCCAATGTTATATTCCGATAATGCGATGCTGCAGTACGCCTTTATGCTTTGCGATGGGAGACGCTTTTTTTTACTTTCCAGTACAATGATGCAAGCCTAAAAGCGTCTCATCCCTACTGGTTTGCTAAGCTACATTGTTGGAGTATTTTCGGGTTTCTCTGGTTTCTGATTGTAACTATTTCATTAGATTTTGGGTTCATATTTATTTTTTTCCTCTTCTCTTAAAATGTTATAACCATATATCATCTAATACTTCGTTCGCATCATATATTTACGTAATCTATAGTTAGGGTAGCAGCAAACGAATTCGTCCGGTACAAATATTAACAAAACGTTATTGCCTTATGTAATTATTAGATACATTTTTTTTTCTTTGTAATACAGTGAAACTCCAATTATACGGACTCCAATTATCCGGATTGATTTGAAGAAAAAATAAAATTTTATAAATATATATATATATATATATATATATATATATATATATATATATATATATATATATATATAAGTTAATGTCTGGAGTAGGACAGTATCACTGCTAATGCCTAAAGCTTCAGTGTAAACAAACCAAAGTGTATATAAAGAGAATAACTAAGAGGAATAAATCAGTTTATAGTTAGCGCTGTAATGTGTTGTTCTTGTTGCCTTTTTCCTTTTTTTTTCTAAATCGGCCGTACGCAACTGGTTCCGAAACCCGGGAAAGAGCGCGGGAGCCTATTTTTTTTTATTTTGAATTTTTTAGGCAATAGTACGCTGTAAGAAAAAGTTTCGAAAAATAGAACCAAGCAATACCACCGTTACCGGAAGGAACACTAGCAGCGGCCCACGCAAATGTTCTGGAATGGATGAAGATCGGAACTGCGACATCATAGGATCTCAGGAAAGCCATCTCGGACTTGGAAAAATTGTCGGGCGAAATAGGTGAGCTAAACCATTTCCTAAAGGGTGGTGACCGCTTAATGACACGGATAGAGGCGAAAAGGGCTGAGAATTTGTTTGACGCTGGAGATGCCGAATCCTTGAAGGCAGCGTTGGTGTGTCGAGTAAAGCGCAGCGTTTTAAACCAGATACAGGCGGATAAAGAAACTCCATGGCCGGTGGTGAAGGAGAGATTAAAAAAGGCATTCCAGGTCCACCATCCTAAAGGTACAGTTGACGAGAGAGACTGGGAAGAAAGAAGTGCTGCCAAAGGAGCGCATGTTTGTCGAGTGTGCTCAGGAGATGTTAGACACCAGTGCGAGAGAGAAGGAAACCCGCATGGACATTGATGAACCAGATTGGAGCAGAGTGTCGTATAGACGTTCAGGACCGATGCCTATCGTCAACAGAAGACGAGACTCCCTGTATAAAGGAAAAGAATGAGCAGAAGGAAGACCGGGGCGGGCAAGACCACGAAATACCGGCAGGAAAGAAGATAGAAAATGCCACGGGTGTGGGAAAGCAGGACACCTCTTAGCGCAATGTCCCCGCACGAAATGTTTGAGTGCAGTACGGAGGGGCTCATTGCCAGGCAATGCCCATATTTGTACCTACCAATGGAGGTTAACGCCCAGAAGATATGGCAAAACAGACGCAGGACAATAAAGAGGGGAGACTCTGCGACAGATACCACTGATGTAGCGGGAACATCGGACTCGGAGGAGGAGGCAACTGAACCACGAGGCGGAAGCAGGACAAGGACCGGGAGACAACGGCTAGCAGAGGAGAAAGGATCACGGGACAGCAGTTGAGGAGGAGGTGCAGAGAGGCAACCGCAGATGGGTGAGTAATAATGTGAAGGGAGGAGATGGCGGTTTGCCTTTAATTAGAGTTGGAGGTGTGGAGTGTTTAGTAGATACGGGGAGCTCCAATACCATTGTATGTAAAGGCGCGTTAGAGAAGTGGTACGGAAAGTGGGCATTCCAGATCAAGGGATATAATTGTTGCAAATTGGTCACCCTGGGGAGACATGTAGAGTAAAGGGGGAAGCATTGATTGAACTGGAGAGATGGGTCAAGGAGGGGGCTAATTTAAAGGTACACGTGGTGGAGGAAATGCCTAGGGAATACCAAGCGATTATCGGGGGCGATCTTCTAGGTAGGACCGGAGCATCAATTAAATGTAGTAGTAGGGAAGAAGTATAGATTGTGGGAACCTCCGAAAGACGAAAAAGCAAGGGTTGGAGCAGAGGACTTGAGACACACCTTAAAAGGGGAATATGAACATATATTCCTTAAAGAGGGGGATACACTCGGGACAACAGGTAGAACGGTCCACGAAATTCTACTAAAACAAGAATGAGTTACTTATGTAAAAGAGAGGAGGTGCCCACAAGCTCTGAGGCATCACATCAGAGAGGAATTGGATAGCCTCAAGAAACAGGGGATTATAGTGGAAAGCACGTCGCCCTATAATAGCCCCTTATGGGCTGTGAAAAAGAAATTCGCACCCGGTGAAAATAGAGAAAAGTATAGAGTCGTTGTCGATTACAGAAAATTAAATGACAACACCGTGAATGAACAGTATCCGATCCCCAGGTTTGAGGATATAATAGATAGGTTTAGCGGGGCGATAATGTTCAGCACACTGGGCTTGAAAGCTGGATATCACCAAATAAAATGCACCCTCGAGACCAGCACAAGACAGCATTCATATTTGAGAGCCACCTCTTATGAATTAACCCGGATGCCGTTTGGACTGAAAAACGCCCCGATAACTTTTCAGAGGCTTATGGATGAGTTCTTGCGGGGTAGTGATGAATCAATGTGCCAAGTCTACATGGATGATCTGTTGGTGTTTAGTGAAACGGAAGCCTAGCATGTGGAGCACTTACGGAAGGTCTTTGGCAGAATTAGGGAATTCGGGTTGAAACTTTTTTTAAATGTTTTTAGGGCACACGATATCAAGAGATGGGGGTAAAAGCAGACAGTAACAAGGTAGAAGCGATTCAAAGAATGTCGGTCCCAAGAGATGTGCAAGGTATTAGAAGACTGCTGGGTGCGCTAAATTATAATAGGCGGTTCGTACTAGAAATGGCGAAGTTCCTGTTACCCCAAAACAACCTACTAAAAAAAGGGAAGAAAGTGGTAGTGACGCCGGAAATGGAGGAAAGTATCCAGAAATGCATGAAACGGCTCCAGGCAGAACCGGTCTTAGCGTTCCCAGACGAATTCACGAAGCAATTCACGATTACAGCCGATGTCAGTGAATATGCATTGGGGGCAGTGCTATCCCAAGACGGGGAAAAGGGAGAACGTTCGGTAGCTCATGCCAGCAGGAGGTTCACGGACGTAGAAACCAGATATAGCGCGTTAGAGAGAGAATTGCTCGGGATCGTGTGGGCCATCGATCACTTTGAACCGTATGTTTTTGGTTGGACCTTTCGGGTGTATACGGATCATAGACCGCTACAATGGGTAGGAAAACTGAAGGAGTCCTCGGCGAGAATCACTCGCTGGAAAGAGTTCTTAAGCCAATATAATATGGTAATAGAGTATAAGCCGGGCAAAGAAAACGTTGTAGCTGACTGGCTATGACGGGCGATAATGATTAACGCAATAGAAGAGGATAGAGGACAAACTTCCAGGGACGTGCGTCAATTTTTAAGCGAATAGACACCAGATGAAGAAGACCACCTGGAAACGTCGAAAAGACAATCTTCAGAGGAACAAGCAAGGGTAGAAGAAAGAGCGCTAGAGTTGGAGGAAATCGAAGAAATTTTCAATGACAAGCGGCGGCAGATAATTTGGATAACTAGAAACTCAGGGCTAATGAAAGCGGAGATTGGCAGTTATGGTGGATGCAATATCGCGACAATTTGGTCGCAGCCTGCTGCTATAGAAGACGAGGTTTACAAAGCGCTTAAAGAGGCCTCTAAACTCGGAAAAGTACATCATCTATATGTTGGGAGCGCAACGATCTGGAAGAAAATCAAGAGACTATGGCGTTCAGAGAGGCTGGGGACTGATAGGACGTTCATTCAGTGCACTTTGATGGTCGATACATTGAGGGATGTGGAGCGACAGAGAAAGGTGACTTGGCTTATCATCAGGGCAAAACTAATCACCGGGAAAAACAAGAAACCCTACATGCGATTCGAAGGCGATATTTTTGGAAGGGCATGAGGAAAATCATAGAAGAGGTGATAGGAGGCTGCGACGTATGCCTGACCACCAAATATGACAGGCACCCGCCTAAAGGAAAGCAGGAAGAGACGCCAACAGCAGAGTCATCACTTAGTGATCTACAAATAGACACCTTTACGTGGAGAGGTTATAAGTGGGTTACCATGATAGATCTTTTCAGCAAAGTTGCCATGGCGTACCAAATTCAAGAGAGAGAGGTCATCAGAGGCAATACTAAGGGCATTATGGATGTGGTTCCACTTCTATGGCGTGCCGGATCGGATATCGTCTGATAGTGGTAGGGAGTTCGATAACGCCAATGTACGAGCAGAAATGAAAACCTCAGGTGTGATCTGGCACCTCAACACCCCGGGTCACCCCAAGAGCAGAGGCGGGATCGAGAGGCTCCGTAGCACGTTGAGCGATCATTTAAGGGTCTATCAGGTGGAAAAGGGACTCGAGCAATGATGAGCAGTGGAACAGCAATGACAAAGGCGGTTGCGGCCTAAAACCATTCGATTCATTCGACCACCAGTTTCTCACCATTCCCAATCCTCTTTGGGCTCTGGAGACATCGTCGGAATTGGGAGGACACTACGGTAGACGGGGGCGTGACAGACGCGATAGTGAACAACCATTTGCAGCTGGGAAAATTTTAGGTGGATGTCCGAGGGAAAATCGAAAAGGAAAAATAATAGAGGGTAGCCCGAGAAAATTTGAAAATTAATGATGGAATGAGAGACATTACTGGGGGACTATCGTGTATAGGAAATTGACGTCAAATAGGAACAAGGAGTTGCGGAGATATGAGGGACCGTTTAAAGTATTATTAGAGAATAAAACGTGGTCACAATTGAGAGCCTGAAAAAAACCATTAAACGTAGAACAGTTCATATTTAACAACTTAAAATCCCGGAAAGCACCGTTTGATCAGGAGTGTCCTAACTTCCAAGCATCAGATGTTTTAATTTAGATATTATGTTGAGTGCAACAAGTGATGCTATAATGTTCTTTTGTTTAGTTTAAGGCCAATGTATATAGCTTGTAAGTTTCTTATTTCATTTTTTGTAATTATTTTTGTCAAATATCATATATTTTTGTTTTATTTTGTTCCATTCGTTTGTTCCATTCTATTTTCTAAATCGGCATATATATATATATATATTATTACATGCCATTTTTTTTTTAAATATTTTAATGAAAGACATTGTGGGCCGTGAAACGGAGCTCTCACGTAAAATACGATAGGTATACCGTAACCCTGGCCGGGGGGATTTTGCCACTCCTGCCCCCTCCCCTCACCCGCCACTGTCAGTGGGCCTGTCCATCCTGCACGGGATTTGCCCAGTTTGGGCCCTTTTTTCTTCGTGAATGGTCTCTTTTGCTCCAGTAATTTAAATAGAAAAACTTGATTGCTCGAACTTTATATACTTATATTATATAAATTTATATCGAACTTGGTTAATAAATACTATTTATATCGCTTGGAGACTAAAAATTAAAGAAATAAATTGTAGTTTAAAAAACTAAAGAATCACGCTTTAATAGCAAGCCGAACAAAAAACTAGGCAGTAATTTTTATTTCTTGAATAGTTTGTGTCATGGCAATAGAAATGCAAGACAACCAATTATGATTAATTAATTTAGAATGAAATTAAAGTAAAACTTAATTTATTAACATAATTCAATTTATATTAAAAAAGCATGGGATGCTTGATATTAAATCTTACGACAATTTTATTGGTAACGATTTATAAAATTAGAGTTATTATGAAAATAATAACAATAATAATAAAATATCAATGGTGTAAATCCATTCGCCCTAAGGTAACAATGTGTTGTACCCCACGATTTTTTACTATAAATTGAATTATTTTGTTAATAACTTAAGTTTTACCTTATTTTATTCTAAATTAATTAATCGTAATTAATTATCTGGTCTTCTAGGGCCATAACACAAATTATTTAAGAAATAAAAATTATTTTCTAGTTTTTAGTTCGGTTTGATATTAATGCGTGAATTTTTAGTTTTTTTTAAACTACAACTTACTAGCACCCCCCATCGCGGCTTCGCCCGCTCTAAGTAAAGGACTTAGATAATCTTAGCTAATATTTGAAGTTTCATTTATTTATAAATACAAATTTTCTATTGTGGAAAGCATACAAAAAGGACGAAAGAAATTCATAAGACATCCGAATAAACTACATTACGAGTTTTCTCCCGATGTTATGTAAATGATTTGATTGTTAGGGTTTCCAGTTCTGGAAAGTTGACCGTGAGAGATACAGTGAGTCCAAAGATCTATTACAACGTTTTTCTACAATGTTCAAGTCTAGCCTTGCGATTTGTTAATTGCAAGAGCAAAATAAACTATCAAATCGAAATGGTAGATTAGTAAGAATTATAATAAATCCAGGTGCAAATATGGAATTGGAAAAAACTAATATGAAATACATGAGAATGAAACACCACTAAATAAGGAAGAAATAGCTGAAATAAACTTTCACTATAACAAAACCCCGGGGATAGATGAGATTAGTGTAGAGCTTTTGAAGCACGGAGGTTCATTTTGCATATTTTGTAATAAAAACATATTTTTACATATTTGGAACTGTAATTGTATATTTATCTATATATCCGGCATAAATACATGCCATTATTTTACTCAGTTTTTCACGTATGTCCTTCAAGTCCCATACATACCTAATTCGTTTACTGTCTGATTGTGTGCTCCTAAAATGCCGAAGATCACTCTTAAAAAGACAAAGTATGTACGTGAGTTTTCAATTGAGACTTTTAAGTTTTATATCTTGTTCTTTTTTTTATAAAGTTGTATTAACTACTGCAGAGTTTTAAATAATACAGCACATAAAAATAGCAAAGCATAAACAAAAAAAAAGGCAAGAAATCAAACTTCGAAAAACCTTTTGTTACACAAAGTGCCACTGGATCAGAAAAGTTTGGTTTTGATACCGATTTATTTCATAATTCAGTTCGAGCTAGCATACCCTTCCATAAATTAATCTACCTTAAGTTTTATAGCGTGTTTTCTTTTTTAATTTTTTCTTGTCTTTTTATTTTTTTTATTTTCTCCTTCCTATTGCTTCCCTTTTCAAAATAATTAGTTAATTGAACTTTAGTTTGTACCTATGTATAACTATGTATTGCATTTTTTTTATTTTCTGAATAATGAAGATAGATGCATATTTCCGGTATATTTTGTTCACTGCAATAAATAAAAGAATCATGATTTGGATGGACAAAGTAGTCAGTGAGTATCAATGTGGTTACCGTCATGGAAGGTCTACTGTAGACCAAATCTTTTCTTTACGGCAGCTGTTGAAAAACATACGAAAATAACGTGGACCTACGTAATTTTTTATATAGATTTTCAGCAAGCTTAAATCACGTTAATAGAAACGAACTGCTGAAAGCTATGACGGGTTTAGCTACATCTAAAAAACTTACTAGTCTTACACAAATGACACACCACGACCCTAAGGCAGTTGCTATTTGTGTATGAGGCTAACTCCATAATTTTCAGTCAGATGAATTTTGGTAGGATGTGGTTTAAAACAGGGGGACCCACTCTTTCCAATGCTTTTTAATTCAAGTCTTGTACTTGGTACGAGAGCCATTATAATAAACCCAGGTGACGTAATTTACGAGAGCACATGGTGTATGCTGACGATTTTGAGATTACAGACTGATCTGAAGCTGCCCTGTCAGGTGCGCTGCAGGAGTTGGAGGAAACTGTATCAAGAATAGAACTTGAGATAAACGAGGATAAAACAAAGCTCAAGATGACCTCAAGACTAAAAAGAAGGGAAGAGCAGTCGACTTTCTGACCCATAAATTCAAGACGGTGGAATTCTTCAAATATTCAGGCGCAACGGTAACAAGCAATAATGAAACAATTGCTGAAATAAAAATAAGAATGGCAGCGGGAAACAGATGTGTGTTTTCCCTACAAAAACTGTTTAATTCCGGAACCTGTCAAGAAAAACCAAAATAATTATTTATAAGACGGTGATCCGACCCATTGTGACGTACGCTAATGGGACATGGACCCTCACCAAACCAACGGAAAAAGTCCTTTTGGTGTAGGAGGAAAAGGTGCTGAGAAAATATTTTTGGTCTGGTGTTTCAGGAATGAATATGGAGGATTCGCTCAAAAAGAGAGCTGAGAGCACTCTACAAAGACATCGACCTAGCCAAAAACTTTAAAAAAGCAAGATTGAATTGGCTCGGTCACGTTGTAAGGATGCCAAAGCAAAGAGTTCCCAGGAGAATTCTGTACAGCAAGCCTGACGAACAGCGACAGAAAGGGAGGCCGATTATGACATGGCTGCAAAAGGAAAAGGGCCTAATTAGAAACGGCCTTTAAAAAATGGGAGTCAAAAGATGGAAGAAAAAAGCAAAGGATCGTCTCATGTGGCTAAAATTGTGGGTGAGCCGAAGATTCTTCCAGAGCTCTAAAGCCCATCAGTGAGTATGAGTGAGTTATGGAAATGATTTGATTGTTAGGGTTTCCAGTTCTGGAAAGCCCTAAATACTATTAGCAGAGAGAGAAACAGTGAGACCAAAGATCCACTACAACGTCTTTGTAAGTCTAGCCTTGCGATTTGTTAATTGTAATAGCAAAAAAAAACTTTAATCGGAAATTTCAATTGTTTGGATCGAAATGTTAGATTAGTAGGAATTATTGGGATTCAAGGAATAATGCAAGTTCTTCAGTAACTTCTTCAGGGGAAATTATCGCCTGAATAATATTTTCACGCATAGTTGTAATTTTAAACCTGGAATGTGCATTTTACATATTAGATGATTAAAGACAACGTAAAAACATAATTGGAAATCAAGTTTTTAATTTTAATGAATAAGTTAGTAATCCTGATGGCTAGAGATTATTCACTATATTATTAGCGATGTGCCGGTCAATTTTTTAACTTCACATGTCGAACCACTTAATTATAGCATTTATAATCAATTTAAAGCTGTAGACAACAACGTGTCATTGTAACCTCTCCTGTAGAATGGCGTTCGCCACCTATCGTTCGATTTTCAAATTTCACTGGAATTCATATATTTATCGTATTTTTAATAATAAATTAATTGAAAACAGTATATTTTATTATTGCTAAATCTTCCTGGAACCATTAAATTGATGAGCTTAAAATGTGTTACAGATTGGTTCAGTAGTTTTCGTGGTTAATGAACACAAACCAAAAATGGCTTGTCCTTTTATATGATAGTATAGATATAATTAATGTAATATCTTATAGTAATGAAGTTAGAGTGCTTACCACTGTGCCACTTTGACCAAATAACATATCTATACTTTCTCTCAGAATATATATTTTCTTAGTGAGATGGAATACGGTACTAGCTGGTTTTCTGGTACTCCATAAGCTCTATCGGCTATATTTATTATAAAAATATCATTTCCTAACAACATAACAGCTAAACAGGCCGTTACAGCATGGTTATTTTAAAGCTACTATCACATCCCAATTTTCATTCGTTTTTTTTTTTTTTTTTATCTCAAATAGGTTCAAATGTGCTTAACTCAAAAATACGATTTATAAACTAAACTACTTATGACAATGTTAGATTTTTAACAAACTGAATAATGTTCACAGGAGCTGCTTTCATATGCCCAGAATACCGTTATTTAATGAAAGGAATGGAATGGTCAGACAGTGTTAATATGAATCCTCACAAATGGCTTCTGGTTAATTTTGACTGTTCAGCATTTTGGTAAAATTAAAATGTATTTTACTTTAAATATAAATTAACTCTTGTCATTAAATAACTAAATATAATCATACTAATACCTTTCAGCACTCAAGAGACTCCATGAACTGCTTAACGCGGATTTTAATCTCAATTCATTTTTTGATTATATAAATCAATCCACATATCTTTGTTTCATCCTAGAAAACACTTCATGAACTTTATAACACTCTTCATGGCCGATCCAAGAATTGAATCTTGACCTTTACACCCTGACTAGAATAGGTTGGTATCCTGTTTTATAACCCATTCTTCCTGGCCTAGTTGAAGTACATAAGGACGGGACGTTAAGCACCAATAAAGTCATTCCTTTGGCGATGATCTTGATTTACATAGTCATTAATTTTCACTCAGAACAGTAGATAGATGACACCCTTGCATTCCGAAAAAAAGGGAGAAAGAACTCATTTTTTGACATGGATATATCTTTTGGCTGGGACATAATTTTCTTGTGTAATGTTTTTTTTCACACACAAAATATTAACATTTTGACATGCTCCAGCTTTGTTGGTGTTACTCGGATCGACCTTTTGACGACATCCTACTTGTCAAAAATTTAAAGGAGAAAATGTTTTGTTACATAACATTTGTCCTTAGTATCTACTGTTTAGAAGCTATATTGGTTTGAAATAAAGTAACGTTTTGCCGACATTTTTAAAGTTTTTTTTTTTTTTTTAAAGTATTGAGCGGCTTTTTTTGACACGCACTAGCTCTGTTGGTGTTGCTCTGATCGAATATTAGCCGCGAGTTTCCTTATCAGAAGCAGAAATGTTTTTTTCATGCGGGTTCTTGGACTAGTAGAAATGACAGTGGTGGATTAATAGATGCATTTTTAGATACCCATAATGAGAAGGTGAGGATTCATTTTTACTAGTGACCCAAGTGTTGGTAACATTATATACCTTATGTGTTCGACCATGTGTTCAGTACAATCAAACAAAGGTAGTAAATTCTACTACCAATAACATTTAGAACCTCAATATGTAAATATTAAGAAGTGATTGAGGAGCGTAATATTAATTTTATAGAAATTAAACAGTTTAATTGTTCATAGAAAGAGAACAGTTTCACTCAGTACATTTTATTTCTAGTTATATTTTAAAAATGGTATTTGATCAATGTCATAGTATAATATAGGGTGATTATACCTGATTTATTTAATTCATAGTTAAATGTTTTTTATAGGATAAAAGACAGGCGTTACATTCAAGAAGCGTTCTCTGTGGACCGAATATATCTTCGAGATAAAGGTGAAAGTATTGAAAAATGGGCTCCAGACTTTAGGGTATCTAATCATTTTTCAAATGCTATTTTATCCAATTTATAAGTTTTTATGTGTGTGTGTGTATATATATATATATATTCCCTCCCTTTTATGGTAACCTCATAAAAGAACCGTTTATTAATGTTTTACATGTTCTATGCCGTTACAGGCATACTACATGTATGATACGAGTATGTGTTACATTATATTATCTCGCATATGAATGATTGTATTTAACTAACAATACAATTTGCGTGTTGTTACGATAATGTAATGAATTTTGATTTTTATGATAATTTAAAGAGCAAATAAATAATTAATATTTAAACAAAAAATAATATTGAAAAAATAAATAAAACTTAATAAGCAAATAGGTTCGTCAGGAAATCAAATCAAAATCGATATCTTTGATGAATTTAACTAAATCAGTATATATATATATATATATATATATATATATATATATATATATATATATATATATATATATATATATATCCTTTTTTGCTCTTAACATTTGTTGGCCGGAAACCACCTCCATATTACCTTTTGCGAGTTTCATTGTCCGAAAACATCCTCACCCACATGTCGAGACTATTTCTTATTGGATGCCGCCACGGTTCGGCCTCTAGTCGCTACACTTGAAGGACCCTTGACCCTGAGGTCAAATATTTTTTAATATAGTCACGAATATTATTTATCAATCTTGTATTCATGATAGGTGATGATTAATCATGTATCCTACACTGTAATTTCAAGAATTCGGCAAGTAATTCAGTTTGTTTAGCTAATTGGCAAGATTAGCTAAAGAACAGCAGTTCTGAGATTCCTACCTTAAATTAAATATTAAATGTAACTATTTATTCTCTTGTAAATTCAAAATATAACTATATCATACCATTAGAAAGTGAGGAGGTAAAGGTAATGCCCATGTCAACTGGGAAAATTGAAATACGGACTATGGGTGTTAAATTTCAATGGGTGGTTGCACAAAGTGAATAGATTTAATTAGATCCACTTGGGGTGAACATGGAATCCGATTTGATCAATTTTTATTTGAATCACTAATTAATTTATTGATAAAGGTGCTACATCTTTATCCATTTTACCCTAAAACTACCCGCTGAGATGACAAATCACCCGAAATGGGATAATATTACACACATTGGCTGCACTGTTATTATTCTACATGGTATGGCGCTGCTGATGTCACTGCTTACAGAGCAGTGTTTTTTTTCCCCCTCCTTTGTTCGTCTATCCTTACGTTAGTAAAAATTATAAATTCTATTATTGATTCTTTTTTCATAATTTTTATATAATATCCACTTAAACATAATGATGGAAGATTATCATAACCTCTTTTTTGATGGTGTCTTCAAGGTAAATTTGGATTGGTCATGAATGATGAGTTATTGAACTTCTATTCATTGACTACATTTTCCACAAGACAATATTATGAATCATTATGAATTTTTTTTTATTTAATTCTGAAAATAAGTTATGAGTACTCTTGGACAATAATAATATACAACAGTATGGGAATTAACGTTAAAGATTAAACATTTCACAAACATCAGATTGCAACAAAAAACAACTCATTTCTCATTTAATATTTCTAAGAGCGCTCTAATTTTAAACAATAATAATAAATTTTAATAGAAACTCTAGACATTAAGTAAATTAACTGTTTTTTATTTAACTCTTTAACAGAACTGGGAAATATCATTGGGAAGACGATTCAGAGCGCTAAAATTATGGCTTACCCTCAGATTGTATGGCGTTAGTGGTCTACAAGATTATATCAGAAATCATATTTCACTTGCTAAACATTTTGAAACCCTTGCTAGAAAAGACGCAAGATTTGAGATAGTTTCTCCGGCATCAATGGGTTTAGTTTGTTTCAGAATAAAGGTAAGTTGTAAGTAAATTTCAATGCACATTAAAACTTGTTTAATGATTTATGGTAATCTAACTGAAAATAACAAATAATTTAATTTAAACTAAATTTAAGCCCAATTAACCAATTTTTGCCCATAGTAAATACTTATAATTCTATCTCGATAGTGTTTTCTTTATTTGCATCTTAATTGGAATTTACACCGTCTATTAGTTTACACTTAATATCACAATTTTTCTTAATAATGTCATTTTTTTTTTTTAAGAAGGCTTACTTATTTATTTTAATGACCCGCTTACGGTTGGCAGCAAGCTTCTTCTTCTTTTTTTTCTTAAAAAGAAAAGGACTAAGACCTAAAAAAAAGGTTAAACTAAGGAATCAGGGCTGGCGTTAATCCCCACTAGTCAACTGATTTTACCAGTATCTGAGGTACATATCAATCTTGAAATGTAAAAAAAAAGGATTTATTGTAAGCAGCAGATACTGTAAATAGATTTATGTATTAATAATTTGATTATCAGCTGTGGGAATAAATACATTCATAAAACAATTTAATACAACAATTTTTATACCTTCATAAAAATACAAAAAGTGAAAGGTCCGTGATGCTTAGTTAGTAAAAACACACCCCGTATGCCTGAGAAGGCAAGGTAGGGGAAAGAAGAAAAAAAAAAGTTGGTAAACCCACAACTTAAGGATCACTTTTTTTTTTTTTTTTTTAAACCGGCTATAGTGGCACCTCAGCCTTGAGGCTATAGTGCCTGAATCACAATGAAGGATCACTTAAGCCGGTGAGAATGATCTTGGTGTAAATAAAAATAATGCAAAATTGGGTTTATTCACTATTATTGTTCGTTTATCACTGCTCTATTAATTGACCTTGTCAATAATGTTGAATTCTTTACCTAGCTCCAGTAAATACACAATATCATTATCAAATTTAACAAAAATTGATATCTGTTGTGAATGAGAGTGGTGTAAGTGGTGCAAAAACCGCGCACCAGTGTTTCTCTTCTGATTATTGTTCAGGAGGTCCTACTGAACACAAAAAACTGCATAAAATGGGTAAAAACCTCATATTATCTAAAGGAGTAGTGCTATGAGCATGAAATTGTGGAATCATATATTTCACGAGATGTTGAATCGAATGAAACCATAATCAGATTCATTAGATGATCAGAAAGGGTCAAAATTTAAAAACAAAAAGTTAAGTTTGGGGTATATGTATATGCTATAGGGGTCACCTGTGGTGTAGTGGTTAGCATAGCAATCTACTAAACCCAAGATCGCGGGTTCACAGCCCGGCAGATGACCTTAGGATTTTTTAAAGGAAGTAAAAAATCCTTAGCTATGCCGTCCTTCGGAAGGGACGTAAAATGGGGGTCCCGAGCCTGTGCGATGTCAGGTACTCGTTAAAGATCCCTATCCTAACTATACCTGGATAGGCAAAATACGGACTCCCACCGTAGCATCGTCCGATTAGCCATGGCAGCATAAAGTGACGTTAAACGAAATAAACAAACATCTTTTACCTAGTTTCTGTACTATGGCTCCTTTGTTGACTTTATAAAAAGACATAAACTAGTATAAAGTAATTGTGAATGTTAATAATTAACGTAATGTAATGGCGCCACTAGCCTGACTTGCTGTAGACGGCACCTAAAATTGTAATTAAATAAATAAATAAAAAGACATATTTATCACAACTATAAGTTAACTATGCAGCTATTATTAATTCATGATATTTCGGATTTCTGATTACAAAGTACTGTACTACAAAGTAGTGTACAAAACATTATAGTAAAAGTTTTTTAGGTTTTCTTTTTTTAATATATGTTAATTATCATGGTTGACATTCAATCTGTTGGACTGTCAAACGCTTCAAGTGAAAATAAAAGTTAACAACTTGCTGTAGCTTGGCCTTTTAATCTCTAATAATTCGTCAGTGAGAAGGGCCAGTGTTTGGTCTAGATACCGCAATGAGGATTGCATAGACAAAATTTAATTTTTTTTATTTGGTAATAAATAGATAAATAACAAATTTTATTAATTTATCAAAATATGAACTACAAATTTAATTCAGCTTTTATAAATTCAAGAGATTTATTTAAATTAATTCAGGAAATATGTCTTATTCCTACTTCTAAAAATGAAAAATTAATTAATAGACTGAATCTGACAACACATAAAAAATAATAATAACAAGAAAACAAATCATACAATTTTACTTTGGTACTCACAAATCGAGGAATACCTATGTGAGAGTCATTTCGGTAAGGAAGAGACCCTTTCAGCCGGTGTACTCCATCGGCTAGTTAACAAAATTTGTATTTTTCACTTTACGACCGCAATGCATGCTATAATTATTTAGAATGTTTCATTCGTTTCAGTAAACGTTTCTACAAGTAGCTATAACCTCATATTTAAAAAAAAAAAAATTAGCACCTATTTTCACGGTCTATTTTCCTAATTATTGAATTTATGAAAAAAAAATTGCTTCGTAGCGTGAATTCTGTGTTTATCAAATACACAAAGTATTTTACAGATTGAAAATCGGACGTTCCATTCCGGAGAAAATCTGGAAATAAAGTCTTCTGTTTCGTACGCTTCACTGAAAGAGGGTACATTTAGCCTTAAGTTATAATGTGGCGTCTAGCGTCTAGCTATAAATGCGCTAAGTACATTTAAGATATTTCTTAAGCACATGTAACACATGATTTTCATGTATTTTTGCACGCTAGATCATGTAGTTTTTCTAGAAAGCATCTCTGTTTTAAAAATAATGAATATTTAAATAAGAAAACCTTCTCCCCCACCCCTTCAATTAATGTGTTTATTTATTTTCCCCTGCAATTAACTGTAAAGCCAACTAAATTTTCTGGCATTCAGATAAACGAAATAAATTAATTTTGTTTAATGTAAAAAAAGTATGCGCCGCTTAAGTAAATCTAGTAAACCTGGTAATATTTATTAGTAACAACTTTAGTGATGAATTTAAAATTATATACAACAAAACAGTTAAAATATTCTACCTAAACTAATCAGTCAAATTGCGTATTGTATCTTGAATTTGAAGCAATATTAAGATTCAAAAGAAGTTTGTACGTATCATGATTCGAACCAAAGATGGTTAAAACTATTTTTATAATTGGTGACTCCTTGTCTTTCTTTGTTAATTATGAATGGTGTTAAGTGTTATTGCATTAGCCGCTTTGAAAATAAGAAGTAATAATATAACTTTGAGTTGTGTTGGACATGCTTCTCAACTTTAAAAAAAAAAAAATAATAATAATAATAAAAAATAAGGAAATCGAGCTTAACCCTCCAAGCACATTTGTGATTTTTCCCCTTTAGTTTATGTATTTTTACGGTATAATAAGAACCTTCACAGAACATTGGTTTTTCTCAAACTAAAGGCAATTTAACTTAACCATCACCCTCAACGGATTTTCTTTATGTTTATAAATTAAACTGGCGTAATCGATTTTAGCCTGTTGAAACTAATAAATAAATTTTCATTAAAACATGCACCATTCATTTTTTTAGCATTGTTGTCTAAAATTGAAACTTAGTCCATTCTACTATCTTGCTTATGTAATTTTTAATAAAAACGTTAGAAAAACCTTCATTTTCTCGAAATGAAGGAAACTTGACTTATACCACTATCATTCTCACCGGCTAACTTGTAAGGGTATTGTTCATAACTTAATATATGTTAGTTATTACTTGACTGAAACCCAGCAAAAGCCCACTGCATGATGGTCAGGGATAAAGCCCCCTACTTTTCACCCTGAATTATAGCTATAACTGCTAAAAAAATGAAAAATTAAAATGAGTTCAAGATTTCCGATTTAAATATTAATTATTTAATAGCAAAATAAATATTAATTATTTATTAATGTTACTTCTTTCTATCGGCAGTACATTGTATGTTCACGTCCCGTCTTTAGAATGCAACGATAAATATATAGTTACAAAGCTTAAATGTAGATCTATAAATATATATATATATATATATATATATATATATATATATATATATATATATATATATATATATATATATATATAAAAATAAGATGAAAGAAAATTTATTATAGAAAAATATTTCTTAAAAAAATCCTTTTCCAGCATATAGAAGTAAATGTACTGATGCTATTAAAAAAAGTTTATGAACCTTTTTACAGACAATTATGTAAATAGCGAATTGGCTTAAATAAGCTAAATAATTCTAATTAGGGAGAAATAAGAGAAATTGTAACGCATACAAAAATTGTTAGGATTTTATGTTGAAGGTCCAAAATTTTTAATTTACCCCAAGATTATATTCCATGCGATAGAAGAGAAAGGGGACAACCAATGAAATTAAAATTGATTAATAGTTGGTGTTCTAACTGAGGGAATTAAGGAAAAAATCTAGAGTGTCAACTGTGTAAATTAGTGATGGGTCGTTCTGAGTGGAACGGAACTTGGAACTGGTTCCAGTCTTGAACCTGTTTGGAACGAGACAAACTACCTAAGTTTTTCGTTCCAACTGGAACGAAAACAACGCCAAAATATCTCCCGTTTCGTTCCGTTGGTTTAGATAGGGTACAGTTTGCATCTCCCGTTTGTACCACCCAAGGTCGTTCCACTTGAGTTTATATCTCAGTTTTCGGAGGTGGACTAGGTAGGTGGAGTGGGGGGCCATCGGGTTCATTCGGAAGTTGTCGGCGGTCATCGGTTTCGGCATGCCTCATTGCACTTGCCTTTCCGTTGTCAACACTCCTAGAGTTAGGTTATTTGTTTTTGCTGCGACATGGATTAATGGTCTTGTAAGATTTGTGATAAATTATTTCACAACAAGGGCAATTTAAATCGCCATAACAAAACGAAACATACAGGACAAAATTATTCTTGTACGGAATGTTTTAAAACATTCTCATGTTCATTTACTTTGAAAAGACATTTACGAATTCATAGTGTTGAACTTCAATTTAAATGCCGTACATGGTCGAAGATTTTCCATTGGAAGGATAATCTGTTCAAACATGAAAGGAACGTACATTTTAACAAATCCAAAAAGATTCTAAAGAATTGTCCAATTTGTAATTTCAGCGGGCCAAAAGATTCTTTAATTAAGCATTTTCAGATTAGTCATGAAATTAACATTTGTTGTGACATATTTTCATTTGATAGTGAAAACGATTTTCAGAGGTGGAAAAAAGAAATTGAAGAAATTCAAAATGAATCTTTCCTTTTGTTCCAAGATAATAAACGTGAAGATGTTTCAGGGAAAAGACTATTTAAATGTCATAGAGATGGGAAATTCGTTCCCATAAGTCCAAGACTAATTCATTCAAAAATGCTTGGGACCAATAACATAAATGCTTTCTGTCCGGCCCAAATGGAGGTAATCTCTGAAGAGACAACAGACAAAGTAAGATAGCAAAAAAAACACGTGGGCCATACTTTAGAAATGGGTAGGATCCGATTATCACAAAATTTTCGTGAAGAGGTTGCCAAAATAATCGCATTAAAAATTCCATTTGAATGTATTCTCGATAATGTCCGAGAATCTATTTCAACTGAAAATTTAATTTAACAAACATTAAAAAAAAAAAAAAAAAAAATAAAAAGTAATTTAAAAATGAAAAAGAAACAAAAAAAATCTGTAGTTAATTAGATAATTGAATACAAAATAGTAGTAAAGTCTAGTCAAAGATACAGTTGTAATAAATTAATTAAATAATTTAAATTGAATAATATAAATTTAAAAGTTTGTAAACTAATAAAATGTAACAACTTTATTAACAGATGTTTTTTATTATGAATTTAAAAAGGTATAAGGGATCTATATGAAAAGGAAAATGGCAAGATAGAAAGGTAAGCAAAATAATAAAGTTGGCATAACAATAAACGAAGGAAGAGGTTGGGAAAATATGAGAAATTAAAATCAATATTATTTCTAATCACCTTCTACACCCGCCCTCCCAACCTTCCACCCTTTCTCCTCAGTTCTTCAAAGATCTATCTTTTACCCAATCCTTTTTAAAATCTAACGATCAGATTATTGTCACAAGAGCTGATAAAGGTAACAAAACTGTGATCATGAACCGAACTTATTACAACGAAAAAATGTTAGAACTCCTCTCTGAGCCCACTACCTATCTCCCCACCAAACGTGATCCTACTCCTTCCCTAATCACTAAATTCAACCAACACATTAAATCCCTTTTAGAATCTAAACAGATAAACTATCCTACTTACAGAAACCTTATCTCCTATTATTCCGTAGCTCCTCGTTTTTATGGTCTTCCAAAAATCCACAAAACCAATACCCCTCTTCGTCCTATTATTTCCAATATCAATTCACCCTCCCTTAAGCTTAGCAAATTCCTCCTTCCATCTCTTCAAATCCTTAGCCATGATAACCCATACGATATCCACAGTTCCTTCCACCTACGAGAACTACTACTATCCTTTAACATTCCCGACGATTTCATTCTAGTATCCTTTGACATTGAAAGTTTATTTACCAATATACCCATTGACAATGCTCTCCTCATTATAAACAATAATTGGACATCCATACAACCTCACACCCCACTTAACCGTTCCTCATACCTAAAATCCCTAGAACTCTGTTGCAAATCAGGTTACCTTTCTTTTCATAATAAGTTTTATCACCAAATCTCCGGGCTTGCCATGGGCAATCCACTTGCACCAGACCTATCCAACATCGTCCTTAATGATCTACTGAACTCCATTCTACCATCATTTCCTAAAGACATTCTTTTTATTAAAAAGTATGTCGATGACCTTTTTCTTGTCCTTAATCCCGAAAATATTCCTTCTATCCTTTCAGCCTTTAACTCTTACCACCCTCGACTCCGTTTTACTGTCGAACGTGAAGTTAATAATTCCCTTCCTTCCCTTGATCTCCTAACCACTAGAAATCCTGACTACACTGTATCAACTGATTGGTACACAAAACCTACCTACTCTGGCAGACTGTTAAATTTTCATTCTCAACACCCTTATCGTCAAAAAATCAATGTCGCCAAGAACCTCATCCATCGCTGCCTCTCCCTATCTGATCCCCAATACGACACGACTAACATACTAAGTATTAAACAAATTCTCCAATATAACAGTTTCCCACTTAACACCATCGATCACCACTACTTTCAAATTACCTCAATCATCCTACCCCCAACCTTCCTTCTTCTAATTCCCCCGCACCTCCACCCTCTGTATTCTTATACAGATCCCTACCTTATATCCCCTTCCTCTCTGATAACATTCAAAAGCCTCTTCGCTCAACCTTCCCTAACCTACGTCTAGGCCTTAAATCACAGAATAAACTTCAAAACATCTACACCAACCTAAAGATCCTATTCCTCTCCAACTCAAATCAAATGTTGTTTACCGCATCCCATGTTCCTCCCCTAATTGCCATTCATCATATATTGGTGAAACCAGAAATCTCCTTAAAGCCCGCATCTCCCAACACAAACTTTCCATCTCTTCCAAAAATCCCTCCGCCTCCAAACTTTCAGAACATTCCTTATCATTAAATCATACCTTTGATTTCGAAAAAGCATCTATCCTTGCCACTGTCCCCAACCATAGTAAACGTTTTGTTATCAGAATCCATTTACATCCATTTAGAACCTAATCCTGTAAACCATAAAATTGATAAACAGTACATTTCCCTCACTTATTCCCAAGTATTAAATCTTATTAAAAAACTATAACCTTTCCCTCACTATTAATTATTTTTTATTTATTTTATTTTTTATTGTTATTATTTATTTATTTATTTTTTGCTAACGGTGATAGCGAAATGTTTAAATTCATATTTAACATCTTCCACGCCTTTTAAATAAAAATTTAAAAAAATAGTTTGATTTTTATCCATCAGGCGCCCCCTTTCATATGTTATATTAGCCACTGCCACCCTTAATTACTTTCTGCAAGTCATTATCCCCCCTCTTTTCCCTGATTTTATTTTTTAATAGTCATTGTTAGTCAAGCCTTCATCTAGACTACTTCAGTAAGTCCTTTTATTTTAATTTCTCATATTTTCCCAACCTCTTCCTTCGTTTATTGTTATGCCAACTTTATTATTTTCCTTACCTTTCTATCTTACCATTTTCCTTTTCATATAGATCCCTTATACCTTTTTAAATTCCTAATAAAAAACAGTCGAAACGTTGGCACGCCACAATATAAGTTTTTCATTTAAAAAGTGGCTGTGTTTATTCAACCTTGACTGCACCTCTGACAAATTCATCTCCTTAGTAAAAACTCACAGTCAACAATACAATCATATTTCATAAATCTTTCGTTTTAAATATATTATAATATTAATAATATGTATTTATAATTAAATAATATTGTTTTAATATCTGTTTTATTTAATATCTGTTATGTGTAGGGTCCCAATAGACTGACATCAGACCTTCTGAAAATACTTCTAGACAGCAAAGAAATATTTGTGAACCAAGGAAAATTCGGAGAAAAAAATTTTATACGTTATGCAATATGCAGTAGAATAATGTGCCAGGACGATGTCGATCGAGGTTGGGAAATAATATCATCGCATGCAGACATGATACGGCCAAAACATCCATTGGACTGTTCAGTTTTATTTATAGAATCAGATGTGAAATTTAATCAATGGAATCAGAAAAGAAAAGATAAGATCATGCCACGATGATTACATATTGCTTTAATATCTCGAATATTGTTAAACTTTTAAGTATACAAAACATTTATGGAATAAGATGAGCAATGTAATCAATAAATGAGAAAAAGAGTTTGTTTAACGTAATTGATTAAACCAGTTACCTGTTCATTTTATATTATGTTTAAATAAATCATTATAACTCTTAGGAAATTCATACAAATTTTATCCCTCTCAATTTTATTACTTACTATAGTACATGTATTATTAAAACAATTTATTAAAAAACCTGAAATGTTTGATTATATTTCATTTTGTTCAAGAAAAGAAAATTTATAATTGTTATTTGATCTTTAAACAATTTTTAAATTAAACATTGTATGAATCTTTTAAATGATGGTTCTACCAGAAATTTGCTTTACAACAAAACAAATGAGTAAAATAATATACAAATATTTCTAAAACTTTCTTTTATTTTGTTGAATTAAAGGAATTATTTTTTTTAATATTTATTCTCATAAAAACGGTAAAAATATATTTACAACCAGAAAATAAAAAATAGAATATCATGAAGGCATGACGGTAGAAGAAATCCATTGATACTTCTCTATGGCAAATTATTAATATTAATTTTGGATATCCTTATTCATTCCATCTTTATCTGAAACGCATTTATGTGGATGGTAAATCTCGCATTGACAGTCCTTAAATAATGAAATGAAATGAAAATAAATTTTATTCTGAGGTCATTGCTCCTGAAGAATAATTATAATGAATATTATAATTGTGGAATAGCTGCCGTATTTAAAGTTGAAGACATAACACAAATGACAGATACCAATAGTATAAATTAAATTATGGTAATAGAAATTAATCGTTACAATAAATTATAAATATTCACTATGAAAAGAAAATAAATCTTAGAATTTATAAATAAGGAAGGTATGAAGATGAAGGTATGAATCATTAACTGAGAAAACACTATTGATGCAACAATTGTATGAAAAATAAATCTTATCTAAATAAAAAAAAATTTGATCTCAAATAATAACGTATGTTATAACAAAACAAATACAAAATTAAATTAAAATTATATTGGAGCTTCACTAAACCTTCCCATTCTTCTCATATCCAACAACCTTTGCAATTCAAAATCCTTCGTAAAATCCTCAAACCTCCTTCGGTCACAAACAAAGTTATCAGCAACGATCTAAATGTCCTCTATGTTGAAGATTTGGCCCGAACAAAATTTAATATACATATACCCCATAACAAGCAACATACCCACCCGAATCCACTAATCTCCCAACTTGGAATTTCACTCAAACTTCACAGTCATACATATATTACTTTTTTAAATTATAGCTAAACCTTCTTGGAACTATAAAGATGATGTAGTTAAAATTTGGTTCAGTAGTTTTCGTGGTTATCACAAACGAAAAATGGCTTGTCTTTTTATATAGTAGTATAGATTTTAATTTTCTGATCATTTCGAAACTGGGGGTGAATGTTTTGCCTCAGACCGCTATGCGTCGCACAGCAAAAAATCCATTTCGGCGACCAAAATTATTTTATTGCAGAAATATCTTATAAATGACGTCCGATTAACGGGAAAAATTTTCATGAAAGTGGAAGAGTCCATTTTTAATAAATGAATTTTCAACCTAAAATGCAAGGTGTACTGTTATATGAGATGGCTGTAAAAACATCATTTGATGTTGCTATTTCTTTAATATAATATGGCAGGGCCGGAACTTGGAGATTTATCAGGGGGGGGGGGGGCAACAATCAGTATGCCACCCCCCTCTCCTCCCCCCCCCTCCTCACTGCTTCACCATTCAAATACAACATCTCCGTATTGATAATTAAAATTAACTAACAATAACAAAACAAAGACTCCTGAAGTAGTCGGGACTGAACTTTCTTGTGCCGCTCAATATGCTGTTGAAGAGGGACACTATAATGCTATATAAGTTCAATCGTTGAATAGTCTCTTTAATAGTGACTATTCTCTACAGACCTTTTCTGTTGTAAATTTTCAATATTTAACAGTTCACAAACTCATTAATATTTGTTCACAGGTTTTATTAAAAAAAGAATACATAGAACACAAACAAAACAAAACGTTTATATTAGATTAACTAGAACTAGGAAGGTAATAATAGGTTCATACGGCATTCAGAGTTGCCAGGTTTACTTAACACATTTGCTACAAAATTTATCACAACAGAAATTAACAAATAACATTTCTTACAAATAATAATAATAATAACAGACAGAGAATATTAATATGGGAACGATAAACTAATAATACGATACTTAATATAAACAATAGCGAGCGGCGCTACATACTACCCCCACAAAAATCGCCGTGATTTTTTTTTTTTTTTTTTTTTTTATTGACGTTGTTGCCCATCTAATGGGATAGGACACAAACGAATAACAGGTCTATTAATGAAACCGGATTGTGTACGTACTTTGGCAACTCGAGATTTATGATCTTTGGCTTCAAATAACTGAACAATTCTACCCATTGGCCAGGACAATGGAGGTGCATTCTCTTCAAAAATGAGGACGTCATCTATTTTAGGTTCACGAGAAGGTGTGTTCCATTTTTGCCTTGTCTGTGGGTCAAACAAATACTCTTTCTTCCAACGAGACAGCCTGCAGTCCCCACGAAACAGATGGCAATTCTCTGCGCGCGATGAATCGTTCCAAAGCCTGCAAACATCCATCAGTGGACAAATCAAAAACTGGTTCTAGATGAATCCCCTTTGTGGTAAAACAAACAAATACAGCGACATATAAAGATATTGCCCGAGAACCGCGGATACCAGGGCTATTTACAGAGAATGGACCAGTATAATCTATGCCAACTTGCAAAAAGAGATAAAGGTGATCCAACCTATCCTTTGGCAACTGACCCATTAGGCGAGACAGAAAAACACTTCGTACACTTTGTCAATGTTTGCTGCTGAGTGTTGCGCCCATCAACAATCCAAAACCGTTGTCTCAAATATGCCAATGTTGCCCGAGGGCCTATGTGCAAGCAGTCTTCATGGGCTCGATTGATGACTAACAGGGTTAGAGGTGACTTTTTTGGGAGCATCGCGGGATGCTTTGAATTAAACGGTAGACTAGAATTTTGTAAACGTCCACTAACACGGATAACAGAATGACTATCCTGGAAAAGAACTAGAACCTTACAGAGTCGAAGTTTTGGTTCAGCCGATTGTAAATCATTAATGAGGTCTAAAAAATAGGTTTGTTTCACGCAACATCATGGATGCGAAATATTTTTCCTTAATATTTTACTGCACTCCGGATATCATCCACAAAGAACAAATGACTCAAGTAGTTCGCTACGTCGGAGTAAATACATCGGAGGTAGAAGAAAGTTTTATTGATTTTTACCTAGTTAGTGACAAACAGGTGAAGGTATCTGATATAGTATAGATTATTTTCAATTTTTTTTTTTTTTTTTTTTTTTTTTTTTTTTTTTTTTTTTTTTTTTTTTTTTTTTTTTTTTTTTTTTTTTTTTTTTTTTTGACTTACTCTATTATTCCATCACTCATCCCCCCTTTACTTATAACCCCTTTTTCCTACTTTTTTAATCTCTATTCCTTCCTTAACTCTTCTATTACATTATAGCGTCAAAAGTGCTTATAACTAATTAGAACGATAGATTTACAAATTCCACACATTGTACTATCATAAGTTTTCAAAAATTGTTACCAATATTTAATTTTTTTTTCTTATTATTAATTAACACTATCTGACAACGTTATTATATTATTTTAATTTATTATACTTTTAATATACCTATTATTTTAGCAGAATTTATATTCATTTTTTCAGAGTCAGTATAAAAAATAAATATTAGCAATAAAAAAACTGCATTTTTTATTTTGTCAAATTTAAATTATTAATTATCATAAAAATGTATTATACAGGGTGTCCCGAATTTAAATAACAAAACTTCAGGAACTTATAGGGGACCGAAAAACTAAGACAAAAAGTCCTTTAAGAGATTTGCTCGTTTTTGCCTAGTTTTAGAGAAAATCGCAAAAAAAGAAACAAAACAAAAATGTTACAGGTAGCGATTATCACCTTTCAAAGTTCGTCAGGCTAGGTAGTGAGATATGTAAACACTTAATGTTATCCTTTTCATTCTTTTATTTGTTTACATTTTGGTTTCCTTCTAGGATTATAATTCCTAAATCAGTCTTCAGTCAGTTACTCAGATATTTTTGTGCGAATAGCATCAGCCACAATGCCGCATACATATTCTAATGTTGAATACGCTGATATGATTTTTGTGTATGGTTTCTGTAACGGTAATGCTTTAAAAGCGGTGCGGGAGTATGGGCGCCGATTTTCAAATAGAAGAGTGCCTAATCGACGAATCTTTTCGTTAACTTTTAATAGACTACGAGACACTGGGTCATTCTTAATACGTAATGAATGCGACCAATTCCAGGCAGCAATAAGAGCATATTATCGGAGAAGAAATTGTGTCCAACGCCACTTCGATAACAACCCTGAAACTAGCATCCGAAGAGCATCTGCTGCATTAGCAATATCGCGGCTAGCAACATGGCGAACTTTGAAAGGTGATAATCGATCACTACCCATACCATCTTCAGAATTTATTACCTCAAGATTATGTCAAAAGAATGAATTTTAGTAACTGGTTTCTTGACAAAATTCGCGATGATCATTTATTTCCATTAAAAATTATATGGACCGATGAAGCTACCTTTACAAGAGAAGGAATTGTTAATCAAAGAAATTATCATGTAAGGGCTCTTGAAAATCCCAGAGCTATTAGAGAGAATAGGTTTCAGCATGAATTTGCTATTAACGTTTGGCTTGGAATTTGGAACGGATTACTGGTGGGACCATATTTTTTACCTGGAAGATTGAATGGTATCACATTTACACATTTTTTGGAGAACGACTTTTCTAATTATTTAGATGGCATTCACTTACAGCAGCGGATTGAAGTGTGGTTCCAACACGATGGATGTCCAGCTCATTATAGCAGAGTTGCTCGAGCTTGGCTGGATATAAATTATCCACAACGATGGATTGGACGTGGAGGAGTAGTACCTTGGCCACCCAGATCACCTGATATGACACCTATGGATTTCTTCGTATGAGGAACCTTAAAGCAGAAAGTTTATTCGGTGTCAATCACCTCATGAGAGCAATTAAGAGACCGACTCATAGATGCAGTGCACCAAATATCATCAGAACAATGTTTAGCTGCAATTTATCAAGTGAGTGCTAGATGTAATGCTTGCATTGGTGCAAGAGGACAACATTTTGAGCAATATTTACATTAAAAAGAACATAGCATAAATATAAATGTAAATAAATAAGTATAAAAATGAAAACTTGTTTTGTTTCTTTTTTTGCGATTTTCTCTAAAACTAAGCAAAAACGAGCAAATCTCTAACGGACTTTTTGTCTTAGTTTTTCGGTTCCCTATAAGTTCCTGAAGTTTTGCCATTTAAATTCGGGACATCCTGTATATTATGTATTAATAGTTACTTGTTGAGTTAAATTATTTAGAGGTTGAACCCGAAGGTGGGAAACAAATTTTCCCTGAAACATATAGTTTATTGTGTAATACGTTCATTAAGAAGTAGAAAGCTGAAATTTTATTATCAGTATTTATATTAAATATTGATGGTGGAAAGGTCTGCCGTTTATTCTCTTCTCACAAACATTAATTATACACTAGCTCACAACATTCTACAGATCAAAAGGCATTCTTAATAATTTGCCCATTCTTACTCTGAGGTAGGTCAATAAAACCAAAAAATGTTGGTAAGTTTTGGATAAACTGTGTTACTGAAATTGCAAACAAATCACAAACAGTACAGGGAAATTAGCTTTGAACCTTGCAACTCCAAAAATAAAAAGGTCTGACTGCTAAATGTGCACCATTCACGGAAACACGGTAAATTTCGTTCTTCTTTACCGATGAAAAAATTCTTACCGATAAAAGATAATTAGAGAATATTGTTACGGTCAGGTGAGGTTGGGGGTACCGTGGGCAGCCCGGGGGCAGGTAGCTAGAAAGGCCGCCAGAGTGGCCTAGACGGGTCACGGCGGGCCAGAAGGGCCTAGACCTGTAATCTGGCTAGAACGAACTAGAATGTTCGGTGTAGCTTTAAATAGGCCAACTTCTAGCCCAGTGAGCCAGTATTGAGGTGACAGTGGTCAGTGAGTGATCGGTCGGGCAAGTGTCAGTCAGGAGTCTGTGACATCCTGAGGCAGTATCGATGTTTGTTTATTTCGTTTAACGTCACTTTATGCTGCTATGGCTAATCAGACGATGCTACGGTGGGATTCCTAAATTTTGCCTATCCAGGTATAATTAGGATAGGGATCTTTAACGAGTACCTGACATCGCACAGGCTCGGGACTCCCATTTTACGTCCCTTCCGAAGGACGGCATAGCTAAGGATTTTTTACTCCCTTTAAAAAATCCTAAGGTCAACTGCCGGGCTGCGAACCCGCGATCTTGGGTTTAGCAGGTTGCTATGCTAACCACTACAATTATTAATATCCTTCCGCCGTCTTAAAACAGTCCATAATTCAAATTGTGGATGGAGAGAGTGGCCAAGGATGTCCTTCCCCGGCCTCGAAAAATTGTCAGATCCTGGCAGATCTGTAAACAGTGTCCTTAATAGCATATTAAGTGTTAGTAATATAATACTAAATTAGTGTTTAGTATTTAAATTGTGATTTGATTAGTCATACCCCCAATGGCCCGTAACAATATAAATGGTAACAGATGTTGCTCCGGCAAGTTTAATACAAGAACTTGATTGCTGGAAGTTTATATATTCATATTATATAAGTTTATATCGACTTGATTATAAATAATATTATTATCGTTTGGAGACTAAAAATTAAGAAAATAAATTATAGTTTAAAAAATAAATAAATAAATAAAAAATCACGCTTTAATAGCAAACTGAAATAAAAATAATATAATTTTTATTTCATGAATAATTTGTGTTATGGCAACAGAAAGCCAGATAATCATTTATGATTGATTAATTTGTAATAAAATTAAACTAAAACTTTATGTTATAAATAAAATAATTCAATTAATAGTAAAGAAGTATGGAGTGTTTGATATTAAATGTTTCCAATATTTTTATTGGTAACTACTTATAAAAGTAGAGTTATCATGAAAATAATAATAATATTAATAAAATCTCAATGGTGTCGGTCCATCCATTCTTCTGTAACAAAATTGGTTGCACCCCATGATTATTTACTATAAATAGAATTATTTTTATAGTAACTTAAGTTTTACTTTAATTTGATTCCAAATTAATTAATCATAATTGATTATCTGTCTTTCTATTGCCTTAACACAAACTATTAATAAAATAAAAATTATTTTCTTCTTCTTATTTAGGTTTTCTATTAAAGCGTGATTTTTTTTAATAGTTTTTTAAAGCTATAATTTTTTATCATTAATCCCTAATAGTCCTGTCATTTTAGAGGTTTTAAGCCCCAATCTGCGGAAAAATTCTAGTGAGCTTAATTTTTTTATTCGCCTTTATTACGGTATTTCAATGAATATGAAAAGGCCCATTTACGCGCTCATGCCATTTGCGCAAATTGGCTTGCAAAAGCCAGTTTGTGCAATTAAATTGGAGCGTGTAACGCAGGTTTGAGGTTTGCAAAAGCCGAAGATTTTGGCTTGAGTAAAATCTGTTGGGACAGAAATTCGACTTGAGATTGGTGCATTGACTTGATCGTGTAAACTAGTGGTGGTTCAGAAATACTGGACCTGTTATTTTGTAACAGGTATGGGCTGACTGAACCGCGTCCCTGTTACCGATATTCAGAAGTAACAGGGACGAGATACTTGTGTCCCCACTTCAGTACTGGGAACAACATTCATACCTGTTACCTTCGTACTGCGTCCTGTCCCAGGCTAGTATTTTTTTCTTGTCCTCTCTACCTGTTACCAGATACTCGTTTACCTAAACCAGTATTTTTACTTCAACTCTCATACGAGTATTTTCTGGTAAAATGTCAGCCGGTCTTCATTGTATTAGACACTCTTACATTATTTTGTATTTTATTATTGTTAATTTTAATTATCATTAAAATACACCCAAATATGAAATCTGATATTATATTAAAATAATGAAATATATGATATCATGAAATAT
The DNA here is from genome assembly GCA_003667255.2 of Euschistus heros. Lineage (NCBI taxonomy): Eukaryota > Metazoa > Arthropoda > Insecta > Hemiptera > Pentatomidae > Euschistus > Euschistus heros. The sequence goes on along the minus strand of RCWM02000348.1, from coordinate 639,216 downwards.
GAATAATTATATTATTTTTATGGGTCATAAATCATAAAAAATATGTATGCTGTAATAAAACATCTAACATCTTAAATAATTATATATTTTATATAACCTAAGGAGATTTAAGTGTATAAGGAATATTAATTGGTAATATTATCTCCCATCACAATTATATTTAAATAACTATGTTACATAATTCCTTTTATTTGGGCAACTTTTCATGGCCCATGCCACATTTTTTAGCCCTAAAAACATATATATATATATATATATATATATATATATATATATATATATATATATATATATATATATATATATATATAAAATTACCATTCTGTGTCATCTACAATCATTTTGATTTGGTCAAAGAATATAATATTGAAAAAATTCAGATTATTTTTATTATTATTTAATGTTGGTGTATTATTTGTATTGTCTATTGAATCTATATTATTCCTTAAATGTTCTATTGTATTTTTGTTATTTTTATTGATTTAGGAATCGGTTATTTTCTTTTGAGTGTTTCTACCTTTTGTTTGTTTATTGTCTTTTAAATTATCCCTGGATGGTGTGGCTAAATGTTTTATATTTATTTTATCCTCTTTTATATTTTTTGTATTTAAGTTCTAATACCAATATTTTTTAATTATACGCTTTGGTATGAAATTGTCTTCCAGTATTTTGTATATATATATATATATATATATTTTTTTTAAATTTCTTTGATATATTCTATGTCTGTTATGGCTATTGCTATGAATATTACAGTATTTATGGTGTTTGCTGTAGTAATTTAGTTATCTATTGGTTTTTGTTGTCTTTTTGAACCATTTTGTTTTGATTTGGTTATTATCCAAAATAATAGTCATATCTAAAAAGCTTAGTGTTCTTTATAGATTTTTCCAGGGTAAATTCTATTTTGTTATTGAATTCATTATATGTATGTAATAGATTATCGATTTGATCCTTTTTAATTATAATGAATAAATCATTAATATATTTATGTAATTCTAATGGTTTATTATTTAGTTTATTTAAACATTCAACGATTAGATAGTTCAACCATTTTCCACTGAAATTTACACTAAGGTTAGAGCCCATTGGTACTCCATTTAATTGCCTGTAAAATTGTTCATTTTACATGAAATAATTATTATGTTAACATAATTTTAGTTCTTCTATGTATATGTTTTAATATAGATAAATGTTTCTTTAAATCTATTGAATTTTTTGCATCATAGTTGTTATTATTGTTGAAATGTAATTATATTTTATTAAAATAGATAGTTTTTCTACAGGGCCATATTTTCCATTTATTACAATCTTAAATTATGGTTAGCTTTGTGTAATTTTATTAGTCCATGAGCTACCAGTGTGGTGAAAGTGTTAGGTGCTATATTATTCTTTTCTTATTTCGTCATGAATCCAGATTTTTTCATCATCCAAAAAGTTTGTTTTATTTTTAATTTGATGATTTGTTAATACATATTATTGATGAAAGCAATAATAATAATAATAATGTGGCACAAAGGAAACTGTTATTAAAAAAGATTATCCACACCTATTGCTAATTTCATAAGATGTTTAAGGCGAATGTTATGTTGTAAGAAATTCTTTAAATAATAAATTTTGGAATAACAATTGATTATCTTAAAAATAAAAGATGCATATTTATTCACTTTATTAACAATTATATTATATGGTAATTCATTAATTGCACATTTTTTGTCATGATACAACTTCAGGCCTTAATCACATGTATGTTCATGTAGTGAACCGTTTAAAAAGGTAGTTGAAAATGAAAACTTTTGATTAGAGCCGATATTGAATTGGTAACAGATAGGCGAGTAATAGGTATGCTAGAATATCAGTATAACAGGGTAAACGAGTACGAGTATGGAGAGACGCTGACCTTGAAACAAGTAACAGGTAATTTGTAACAGGTATTTTTTTGGACCAGTATCGGTTGTCCCTGTTACTGAAAAATATCGGTTTAGACCATCCCTAGTGTAAACGATGCTCAAGCCTAGCGCATGCGCATTTTACATTCGGCCACGTGTTCCATACTATATTTTGAGTGAATATGTACGATGTTTGGCGGCCGAAGGACAAACTAGTATTTCTTAAGAATACTATTTTGAAATCTTTCAGGATTTAACGATTTTATTAATTTTCGTACTTAATGATACTATTTTAAGATGGCAGAAGGATATCCTTAGCCATAAATATATTAGTTTTCGTTCTGAAGGGTACTATTTTTTTTAAATCTTACAGGATTTATCTATTTTTAAGTTAATGGAAGAACGTCCTAGGCCACTCTCCTTCACAAAAAATTAGGTTTCGTCCTTTAAGCATACCATTTTTTTAAAATCTCTCATTATTTAACTATATTAAACTTTATTTTTCGTCCTTAAGGATAATATTTTAAGATGGTGGAAGGACATCCTTGGCCACATATAAATATTAGTTTCGTCCTTAAGGATACTATTTTGAAGTCCGCCAGGATTTAACGGTTTTTAAGTTATCCGAAGGATATTCCGAAATTATTGTCCTTAAGGATACTGTTTTGAAATCTTTCAGGATTTAACGATTTTAAGATTACGGAAGGATATTATTATTTTCCGTTGTAAGAATTAATAGTTCTTCGTTACAATTTTCTATTTTCAACAAAACAGAGAGGTTTTCTCTTCTTCAAAACTGTGCAAGCAGATCTGAACGTGTAAACAACATCGACTTGATTTGCACAATTATTCCCAGCAGCAACTTCATCCAGCTCCTTTTCAACCTTCAACGATATTGTTGGGCATCACTGTCACCATTTAAGCCAAGAATAAATGCATGCAGAGATAGCGAAGGTAATCTGATCACCAACAGAATGCATGTTCTGGAACAGTGGCGGAACTACTTCAACGTCCTTTTAAATGACGTAGAAGAAGAGGAAGGACTAGAAACAGAGATGCCTCCGGAAGAACTAGAACCACCTGATATGGAAGATGTATATGAAGCACTGGAGCAGCTGAAAAATAATAAAGCACCGGGACTAGATGGACTCCCAGCAGAATTGTTTAAACATGGGGGAGAAGAATTTGTCCGATATCTATATAATATCATAATGGACATCTGAAAGACTGAAGAGATTCCTTCAGACTGGTTTAAAACAGTGATCTGCCCGATCTACAAGAAAAGAGATGTACTTGACTGTGATAACTATAGAGGCATATCTCTCTTGCCTAATGCTTATAAGGTTTTCTCCCAGATACTGTATAGAAAACTACTCCCTTTTGCTGAGGAAAATATAGGAAGGTACCAAACGGGCTTTATGAGAGGAAAGTCTACCATAGACCAGATATTCTCCATCAGAAATATCCTTGAAAAGTGCAGAGAATATAATATCCATACATACCATCTGTTCATAGACTTCTGGAAAGCATATGATAGCATGAAGAGAAACGCACTGTACCAGGAACTTCTTGAGATGGGAATACCACGGAAGCTGGTACATCTGATTAGGGCTACAATGAAGAAAATAGAATGCACAGTGCGAATCCAGGGAGATATAACTGATAGTTTTGAAACCCATAAAGGGCTGAGGCAGGGGAACTGCCTCGCATGTTTACTGTTTAATCTGGCTCTCGAAAGTGCAGGGAGAAAATCTGGGATACAGGTCGGGGGAACAATATTTAACAAGTCTAGTATGATTTTAGCATTTGCAGATGATGCTGACCTAATTGGAAGAACTCCAACTGATTTGAAAAATAGCTTCCTCAGCCTTCAGGCAGCAGCATCGAGATTTGGTTTGGAGGTGAATGCAGAAAAGACAAAATATGTGCATGCTGGCCCACGACTTGATGGGCAGGAGCCGTCAAACTTAGTTGCCGGAGGCTTTTCGTTTGAAACGGTGAACGAATTTGTATATCTTGGTTCACAAGTAAACTCCAACAACGAAATACAGGCTGAGATCCAACGAAGAATCATAACTGCAAATAAATGTTATTTTGGGCTACAAAACCATTTAAAAAGCAGGACAGTATCTCGAACCACAAAAGTGCTAATATATAAAACCTTGATAAGACCAGTACTCACCTATGCTTCTGAATGTTGGACATTGACTGGTACACAGGAAGCACTCCTCCTAAGGTTCGAAAGAAAGATCCTAAGAAGAATTTACGGACCAATTTGCACCAATGGAACCTGGAGAATTCGCACTAATGCTGAAATTACGAGGCTCTACATGAATCCTGATATCGTAAGAATAATAAAGGCAGGACGTCTCCGATGGGCAGGGCATATAGTTAGAATGAGCCCAGATCAGATTCCTAGAAGAATTCTAGATGAAAAGGTGTATGGCACGAGAAGAGTGGGAAGACCTCGGCTACGATGGATTGATGGAGTGGCAGCGGACGCAAGGACCATCTTGGGGATCCGCAACTGGAGAGCGGCGGCAGCAAACAGAGAGGACTGGCGGACTAAGGTGCAGGAGGCCTTGACTCTTCAAGAGTTGTTGCGCCATTGATGATGATGATGATCACTGTCTTGGACATGTCATGTATGAGTTTGTTGGGATGACCTTAATAAGTTTATTGTAAAATCTTTTGTAGTAGGTCTGTATGTGTTCTGTTATGGTAAACATGTGTAGGTCCGTGTGCAGAATAGATATAGATACCCGGAAATTATGATTGAATATTTTTTTTTTTTGCCTGACTATGTGGCCACCCTGTATGTCAAGTATATTTATCGAATATTTTCTGCATCCTTGGTGATTTCTTTATCCAAATCAGAAGAATATCTATTAAACACTGACTAGATTGGAGCCATAATGTGATTGTATGAATTAAATTTATGTTATTGATATCCCTTAAATTTATATTTTGTTGCCAACCCAACTTGTGAAGCATTTTTTTTCTTTATCAATCTTATTAACAAAAGCAAGCGTGATCACTTTATCTTTATTATTGGATTTAATGTTTTTGAAGATTCTGAACAGTTTTGAAGATCCCTTACTAATAACATTCATTCACTGTTTCATAATATGAGCCCTTCGTTTGGGGTGAATGACATGTTCAGAAAACCACAGCACAAGCTTTTCAACATCTTCATAATCTCCAGGGATGTGAGATCATACATTAACATGCTTGTCCCTTTTTGAAAAAATTACTGAACTTTGTAATCCTGGATCTTAGTCCTTGTTTAAGCTTAAGTTTATCTTTACAACTAACCTTGTAACAGATATTTTGCTAAAATGTAGAAAAGAATGAAATTTAATATGGTTTGACTCAACCAATCAGGGTGAAAAGGACCAAAACTTGGATTTCAGTACACTAGCACAACAGTAACGAAATATAAAAAAAAAACCAAAATTACCCAAGCTACAAAATGTAAAATTTTACAGGACTACTAATACTTTTTTATACCTTGTCTATTCTGTACCTATTTTATTGGTACCCTTTTTATTTTTTGTCTCCTCAATACAAATAGATTTCTTTAATAATTTTCATTAACTTGACCTGCTGTATAAAGTTTATACTAACTTTTATATCCTCATTATCTAAACCATTACCACTCCACATCACTCTGAATTCAAAAACTCATTTATTTCAACTTATTGGTTATTGATTTCATCATAATGCATATAAATTATATCTTCATGAAGTTACATAATTTCAATGTTTCAAATTTTTTTAATGCTATATACTTTTCTATTTATGACATTTATAATTATTTTTCAAAGTGCTAGTATATATCTGCTTATCAACGATACCCATTCAGCTTTTGTTTTAAACATTCTATAATTTTTTTTTTTTTTTTTTTTTTTTTACTTGATAAGTATTTTTTGAGATTACAACACTTCTCTTTAATTCTAATCTCATGTATTATGAGATGACTTTTCTTTCATTTCTTATTGTTTGGTTTTCTTAGTTACCAATGAGGGCTTGCAGTGTTGGATGAAAAGTTGACACATTAAATCCATATTCTTCTATTACGTTTTTAAATCAACATATATCCCAATAACCTTCTTTATTTAATTATAGTTAACCAATCACAGTACAGTCCTGCAAACTAGCTACCCAATAACCCAGCAATCCAGATTTCTTGGCAACACCGTGAAAATAATGAATTTTTATTTATTCTCATTTCGATGGTTGACCTGCATGACCTCATAGGATTGATGACCAATCACAGACATGCTAAAGAAGATTCAAAAAGTTATTTTAATTTAATTAAGTTCAGAAATAAAAATTTTATTTTTATTTACTTTTTACACTAATAAATAAAATTAAGTAAAATAAACACCAAGATTGCACAATTAATCTAGTATTTACAAAAAACACTTATAAATTAAAGAGATAATTTTGGTGACCAAGTAAAACAAATGGGGAAATATAATACATCAGTAATTACAGGATTAAATTAAAAATATTTATTATAAAAAGACATTGTTCATGGAACAAAATTACTTCGAGGACTAATAACTTTCTATACTTTTCTTAGAACTATTTTAAATTAAACATTCTTTTAATCATCATTTATTTGAAACTAAAAGGATAACTATGTAAACCATTAAAAATTATTGTACAAAGAAATATGATCTAAATGATGAATGTTTTTTTGTTTTTTTTATTTTTAAGACCAGAATATTAAAAAAGAATTTATTTCATGAATAACTATAATCAGTTCTTCAGAATACCTATTACAAAAATGAAAGCATACAACATACAACTGAGTCCTTGAAAATCACTGACACGCACAATTAATCTTAAATAAAATAAAATACACTGAAGTGGAAAAACCTCAATATTGTATTGGTTATCGTCCATCAACTGAAACAGCAAAAAAAAAAAAATAATAATATTATTAAATGATTAAAATAAATAAAAAGAAGGGCTAAACAGAGAAACATGAGAAAATATAGGTGGAATTATATATGAACAATAACAGGAAGTTTTACAGGTTGATCAAATAAATAAGGGCATAATATGAACAAAGACCAGTATTTTGTATTACCTCCCTCCCTTCTTTTGCTGTCTCAGAAATTTAGGGTTTCCTGACAGAGAAAGGACTGAGAATCAATTTTTCAGATATAATTCCACCCTATCCCAGCCAGGTTCAAACCAGGGACCTTCATTTTACCAAGTTGGCTAAGGTAATGCATATTTTCACCAAGAGTTACCACTAAGCTAAACCCCAGCCCTCACATAGGTTGCTACACAGCTAGCACTCATAAGCGAAAACATTGCTCGTAAGATCGAAATGCATATACTAATAAGGTGCTTTCACATGGAGAGTGCAGGCTTTTACAACTTATGAGTAGATCTTCAGCTTAGCAATTGGAAGGGGACTATTTTTCCTTGAAATGTCAGATAAACAAGGAGAGCTTCCACACAGAGAGGTAAAACTACTTTCCCTTCCTAGTCTTGCAATCCGGCATATTTTTTTGACCCTGCATCAAGCCATAATAGACTTTTATATAGAGTTGTTAATTAATGTAGTTGTCGAAGACTGTCACTGGTAAAGAAGATAAACAGCCACAGCACACCTACAATCCATTACAATTTTTGTGTCCTGACTGACTGACCAGAGCCTAGAGTGGTGCATAAGAGCCTAAATGGAAAAGCTACTCGAGTGTAAGAGTAGAAGGTAGGAGTGAAAAAAAGCTGTTGCTCGTGGGTTCAAGTCCTTAGGTTCCTTGCATAAAAGAGGCCTAAAGATGTTTTGAATACCCAGGTTAGATTGTCTCTACCAGGTATGCAAGTTTAAAATGTCGTTTATTTCTTAAAATATATACACAGTAATTTAAAAAAAAGTATAATATATTTTATTCAAAGTACTGACCCTCGCTTTCTACACATTTTGCCCATCTCTCGGGCAATATATGGATACCATTCCAAAAGAATGCTTCATCTTTATTTGAAATCCATTCATCGAGCCATTTTTGTACGTTTTCGAAATTGTTGAAGTGTTGCTCCGCCAATGAGTGTCCCATCGATGAGAAGAGGTGATAATCAGAAGGCGCCAGGTCAGGTGAATACGGCGGGTGGGGTAGGAGTTCCCAACCAAGCGAAGAAATCGTTTGCTTAGTCAATCTGGCTGAATGTGCAGGAGCGTTATCATGCTGAAGAATGACTTTGGCGTGCCTGTGAGCCCATTCTGGGCGTTTTTCGATCAATGCGTGACTCAAATTGATCATTTGTTGTCGGTAGCGCTCGGTATTGACTGTTTCGCCGGGTTTGAGAAGCTCGTAGTAGACTACTCCCTTCTGATCCCACCACACACACAGCATTGTCTTCTTCCCAAAACGATCCGGTCTTGCACTCGATGTGGATGGTTGTCCTGGCGTTACCCATGATTTTTTTCGTTTGGGATTCTGAAAATAAATCCATTTTTCATCGCCAGTTACAACTCGATGCAAAAACCCTTTCTTTCGTGGCGTAAAAGCAGCATTTCGCACACAGTTTTTCGTTTTTTCCATCTGTCGTTCGTCCAATTCATGTGGAACCCATTTTCCAACCTTTTGAATCTTTCCCATAGCTCTCAGGCGATCGGAAAATGGCTTGCCTAGTGACATTCAACTGTTCTGCCATCATTTGTTGGGTTTGGGTATTGTCTTCGTCTAATAAAGATTGCAATTCGAAGTCCTCAAACTTTTTTGGTCGATTTTCTCGTTTTTGATCAGTAACATCAAAATCACCACGTTTGAAACTTTGAAACCAACGTTCACATGTCCTGACGGTTGGAGCAACGTCGCCATAAGTCTCAACAAGAATTCGATGACATTCAGATGCCTTTTTCTTTTGATTAAATAAGAAAATCATGACATGCCGCAAATGCTCTTTATTTGGCTTAAAATTAGACATTTTTAACACCAAAGAAAGGTATGATACGTCCACGTAAACGACTTAAAAACAACTGACTTTTGTAAACAAATGACTAACAAACAAAATAGCGTTTAGAGATAAGCAAATCCTTCAATAGGCTAAGAGCGCATTCTATTGGAATTAAAACGACATTTTAAACTTGTATACCTGGTATCTTAGATCTCCATTCAACTTCAGCTTGTTTTCTGAAGTCTGATAAACACTAAATAACGATAATAATCATAATAAAGTTCTTTATTTATTCTGGGGCCTTAAGTCCCTTAAGAATAAAAAATAATATACAATCAAGGGCCTTCGGAGCCTTAAAATAAAATAATATTTTCATAACAAAGTAACAGATAATAATAACAAAAAAAAGATATTAATAAAAAGTAACAGAAAATTTATAATTTTTTACAAAAACAAAAAGATTTCTTGAATATAAACTGTTCATAATTATAGTTTATAACAACTAAAAAATGGCTATTGACAGTTAATGGAGGACAGGATCTGGGAGGGTAGTGGGTGGTTAAACAAGTGGTATTTGAAAGTAGAAAGGTTAATTGAATGACGAATGTTGAGAGAGATAGAGTTCCAGAGAGAAGAGGATCGGATTACGAAAGATCTGTCAAAAGTGGCTGAGCGATGAGCAGGAGTATGCAAATCTGATTGACGGGATCGGGTTTAGCGGGTAAGAATTAAGGATTTGAGTTAAAGGAGTTCGGAAATGTAAGGTGGATGATGGGATTGAACGGTTTGAAAAAGAAAGGATGCCAGGAAATACTGGCGACGGTAGGTAGGAATAAGCCACTTTGACTCCGCATAAAACTGCGAAATGTGGGCGCTTCTCAGGATCCCGAAAATAAAACGGATAAAGCAGTTAAATAGTCTTTTGATTCTGGCCTCGAGATCCCCAGAAACACCAACACACAACACAGCAGTAGTCAAAGTAAGGGAAGATGAGAGAGGTAACTAGTAATATGCAGGTTTCGAAAGGAAGAAGGTGGCGAACATAATTGAGACATTTTAGGATAGGGATGGTGCAGCGGGAAATTTCGGATACGTGATTTTTCCAGGATAGGGTTTCATCAAAGATTTTTGACCGAGTAGAATTTGATAGGATCAATGTTCAGGAAAAGGGTTGGAATAGAGGATATGGTTTTTAAGAGGTGGCTCGAACCTATTACAATCGCTTTGGTCAGCATTTAGATTTAGCTTGTTCGTTGATGCCCAGTTACAGGTTCGATTCAGGTCTTCCTGGATCCTTTTAGTTGCTTGTAATAGGTCAGAGTTGGGAAAGGATAAGTACATTTAAAGATCATCAACGCAGAGATGATATGGACAATGATGAATGGAAAGCAGAAGGTCATTAATGTAGACAGAATATAGCATGGGTGATAGCGAAGATCCCTGAGGAACGCCATAGGATAGGGGTTGGATCTTGGATGGAGTTTTATTTGGAATAACTACATACTGTGATTGATCAGAATGGAAGGACTTAAACTAGAATAAGGCAGATGTGGATAAGGAAAGGTTTCGAAGTTTGGATAGGAGGATGTTGTGGTCAACTTTTTTTCGAATGCTTTGAAAAAATCTAAAAGGATAAGGATAGTTAACTCTTGGTGATCTATTGTGGAAAATATGTCTTGAGATATTTTCAGGAGGGCAGATTGGGTAGCGTATCCAGGACGGAAACCGGATTGATAAGGATTAAGGAGGGAGCATCCTTCTAGGAAAACTGAAAGTAGGGACTGAACAATGCCTTCCAGAGGTTTCGATAGGTTGGAGAGGAGGGAAATAGGGCGGAAGTCACTTGGAGAGGAAAGATTGGGGATTTTGTTCAAGGGGCGGATCAGCGCTGTTTTCCAAGAAGAAGGAAATGTCAAATTTTGAAGAGAAAAACTGTAAATGTGGTAAAGGAGAGGTATAAGTGTGGGAAGGCATGATTTGATAAGTTTAACTGGGATATTAACGGGTCCATAGTCATTTGTTCGGGATTTCATAATAGTCGAAAGTATATCATTGTAGGACACATGGGAAAAGAAAAAGTTGTCAGGATCAAAGCTAGGGTAAGGTAATTCAGTTTCAAGCGAAGGATTTGGATAACATATTGGTGTTAAAATCACAAAAGATTATAACATTGGAGTAAGCTGAAGTTAATTGGATTAAAGAGGTTTCAATCGTCAAATGGAACATGGGGAGGTCGGCATATAGTAAAGGGTAGGGAGTAGTTGATGTTTCAAGGAATAAGTATTCAATGTGAGCAGAATCTGAAGATGGTGAATGGAGAAGGATTTTGGCTTTAAGACTATTACTCATGGCTGAGTGGGTATAAAAGGTATTGTAGGTAGGTACATTTAAGTCACTCAGCTTGCTGATCATTACTGCTGGGAAGCCATCGTTCAGTCGACAACTTACTCTGCCTCCACTAAACCGTACATATTTAATTTTTGAAGTGACTTTTTTCTGACTGGCCAGCCAATAGAGGTGTTTATTGGCAGGTGTCATCACTTCACCAACGGACACTCAGTGCACGTCATTTTCCTCCCAGCCTAAGTGGCGCATAGAAAAGTCTCTCTTTGTTCGCAGTTGTTTTACAATCTCTTCTTTTAAAGATTTGCAAACAAACCTGGCAATAATGGGCCTGGAGTTCCTTCTAGTTTAGGCTTCTGCCACACGGCATGGTCTAGATCCTCAGGACTCAGCTTAATACCCAGGCCAGCGCCGACAGTGAGTATGGTACCCACAACAGTCTCGCCAGGCATCTCTGGTATGCCCCTTATTTCAATCGTATTCTCGAGTTGACTTTGCTCGACAAAGATAAGTCGGCTTTCCAAGTCAGAGACTACCCCTTTTAATCTCTTGTTATTATCGAACGAAAGCTCTGTCTGTTTTTGGAGGGTATCTTTTATATCCCTTAACTCTTCAATGCCTTTGAGTCTTTTGCCGCCTTTGATGTTAATTTACAATCGGGGCATAACCATTTTTTTATTTGTTCTTTAGCACTGTCTGGACTAATGCTATCCCCTTTCAAACATTTGAAATGATAGGACTGACAGTCCGTGCAAGATATTATTGTTTTATCGTCACTGGAGACGGTTTTACTACATGCCTGGCAGCTCATTTTGTTATGTATAATAGTTTTTAAGTATGTAAGGTGAGATTAGAGGGAAGTGGGCGGAGCTAGAGCTGGTGGGGCACGCTATCTTAAGTCCTACTACAGATACATTAAATTTACCTATAACAGCCTCAAGGAATATCGTATTATACAATATTTTTGGCTGGACCGATGTTTCTAAGATTTTAAATTTTACACCACAGATGATTACACTACACAATAGCAAAAAAATCTATCTCTAGATGCACTTTTAACACTACTAAAAATAAATAACTGGGAGACGATGTTAACCAATGCACAGCTGGGCTCTGAATGGAATAATAATAAGAAATAAATTAGGAAAGTTATCTATGCAGAAATATGAGGCATCAATAAGAGATGCAATTGTCACATCTAAGATAAATTGGAAGACAGGCATGGAGAATGAGAGTGGCAAGTCAAAACGATCTTAGTAATTTAATTAACAAACCAACTTGTCATGCAGAATGAACTAGCATCATTCAGAAATTTAATGTACATGCTATGTACTTACACAATAGCTAATAATAATGACAGGACGGTATAGTATGCATTTATTAAGACACAAGTTCAATGCAAAATAGAAAGAACCACCTTTCCAAGGAAGAGCCAAACTTGTACAGTTTATACAAAAGAGTACAGTTAACAACTAATTGTCCATGGATATCAGCCTCTAGCACTAGGTTAGATTTCACCTATCTAAAGGTATCATTGAATCTGAACAACAAATTCATTGGTGAATGGGGTAAGGGTTTTGAGGTTTACAGCTTTGACAAGCATATTAGAGCTAACTAAAGATGATTTAATATTTGAATACTCAACAGGGAAGGTACAAAAACTAACAACAAAGTATTCAATTAAAATTAAACAAAATACTCAGAACACATATTGCATGATTTACATATTATTTATTCAAAATAAAAGATATAACAAAAGTAATACATATATATTACTCACTATAAGATGAAAGGTCAATCTCATCAGGTAACTCAGTAATATTAACATCAAACCTATCCTGAACATTATTCAGAACTTTAGCATCTGCCTCGTCACTAGCAAAAGTAATTGCCAGACCCTAGAAACAATAGGTTAAGCACATTAAATTAAAATCTAAATGATTCCAATGAAAGAATACATATATACTGCATAATCTTCATTATAAACTAAAAAGTAATACTATCACTCGTCAGCTAATAATATTTTAAAATTAAATTAGGGATTGGATAGTTGTTTTGTTAATGGTTATTAATTCACTATTATCTTTTTTATCAAAAACTAGCAGTACCAGTTCACACGTTGCTGTGTTTGAACAAAAAGGCAGTTATGATACCTCAAACATAGTTTATTAATGATCAAATGTATACAATATATCAAAATGAAAATTAACAATAAAATTATCCCTACATATATGTCATTTGAATAAAACATATGTACAAAACATAGATATAAATAGTTTAAGAAGAATTGACATGCTTCTTCACTTGTGATATTAAACAATATTGCAAACGAATTTCAATTGAACAATAATTTTGTAATTATTAAATATCATCATGAAATAAATTTAATTAATTAATTTAAATTTGATGATTGATGTTGAACTTTATCTTAGTAGTGCTTTTAAACATACAACATTTTTTGTTTTCCTATCTGGTGGAAGAACAAATAAATTTGATGGTTTTCCAACTCGTGAACACCCACCGTATAGCTGTCCATGTGAAATGCATGGATTTATCAAATTTAATCCACATACTTGCAATGATTGTCCCTGTGCTTTGTTAATGGTTATTGCAAAGGCTAGTATTACAGGAAACTGTATACATTTGAATTCAAATGGAGTATCCGTTGGTATCATAGGAATGTGTGGTGGTAGTAGTTCCCCTAGGGTTTTCCATTTAAAATGGTTGCCTCAATTATGTTATTCATTAATTTTTTTACTGATAGCCTAGTCCCATTGCATAGCCGCGGTGGATTTATATTTCGTAGGATGATTGGGGAACCAATATTCAAAGATAAAATATGCGGTGGCATTACAGGTAGATCGAATGAATTTAAAAATTCTATTGGATAATTAACTGATTCATCGTGATTGACAACAGTATCTATGGATTTTTATGTTGTTTCTTCATCAGGTATTTTATTTTGAATTGTGCAGTTCAAATCAAATTCACATCAATGTTTTTGGCTGCCAATATAGCACGCTCACTAACCCATTGATTATTTTTATAATCCTGCGATAAATTAGGAAAAACTTTGGCAATCAATTCATCAGTGGATTTTACAATGTGACAAAAGGTTTCTGGTAATGAAATAAAGTGTGTGGATTCATCCATTTCCATTTTACCATTCCCAATATCTAACAATTGTTTTGCAAATCGTTCAGAAGATTCATCTTGTAATTGAACGCGCTTTTTGGTCTTTAAAGATATTTTCTCCACATACAGCCATAACACTGATAATTTGAGACATGCATTCAATTCATCTGCAGGTGATGAACATGGTATAACTGGTAGAGTTTGTCGAAAATCACCAGCTAGCAAAATGAGTGCACCACCAAAGAGCTGCTCATTTCCTCTCAAATCTTTTAATGTGCGATTGAGTGCTTCCAATGATTTTTTGTGTGCCATGGTGCATTCATCCCATATTATAAGCTGACATGATCTTAGTACTTCTCCGATTCCAGAATATTTGGAGTTTCAATTGCCTGCATATTTAATGGCAATTTCAGTGCTGAATGTGCTGTTCGACTACCATCCAAAAGAGTTGCTGCAATATCAGATGATGCAATAGCAGCAACTAGAACCCCAACTCTGATTTTTAAAAAAAATTTCAAAAATCTTCCTGGGGATATACTTAATAATTTCCCAAATTTCCACGGCGATTGGATGTATGGTTTTTGAATCTATCCAGAACAGACAGACACACATTCTTTACAGACACACATCTTTATATATATAGATGATTAGCAACAATTTAATAGAAAATATGTAAATTTTATTATTGCTAAACCTTCCTTCAACTAAGAAGATTTTATATTTTGAAGAGAAAAAATAAATAAAAAATAAAAAATTAATTCAATTTCTTCAAAATAAAAAATATATTAATCAACAACAATTAATTATTTCATAAGAAGATTTTAGTTTTGTTTTAAAAAGTTAATTCTATGAGTAAATTTCATGAGTAAAAATTTAATTTTTCAATTTATTCATGGTTACACTCTTGACAAATATTACTAATTAAATGTTATTTTAATAACATATCTACATATAAACCTGAAACATCAAAATGAATTTGAAATAATTGAAATTTTAGTCTTCTTAAAACCTTCATCAAAAACTAAGGAGATATAGATTAATTTAGAACATATATTTTATTGGTAATTGTTTAAAAACACTTGCACTAAAGTAATATTTATAAAAAATAAATTTTATTTTGATATTTTTGGGATATTTGTTTGGAAGCACCTAGAACCCCCCTCCCCAACTCTGATTTTTAAAAAAATTTTCAAAAACCTTTTCAGGGATATACTTAATAATTTCCCAAATTCCCATGGCGATTGGATGTATGGTTTTTGAATCTATCGAGTACAGACAGGCAGGCACACATTCATTTTTATATATATATATATCAAAGTTCTGTAGTAAAAGTAAATATCCTAAATTTTAAGGATTAGATTATAGAGTGTCACTTTTATCACTCAGATGGGTTAGCTATTTTTGTTTATGTGTTTTTGTTTTTTCATGAACTTTAAATTGATAACAAAAAAAATGTGATAACTAAGAAATACAATTTTATTAATGAACTTTAAAATGATTCTGTTTTGATTTTTGATTCCCTTTTCAGAAAAATGTGGCCAAAAATCATTTACACATACAATATTGAAATATTTAAAATTACAAGACTGGTATATTCAGCTGTGCGATTTCAGCAGCCAAAACAAAAACGAGTGATTGTGTGGAATATGTGCTGGACGACATGCTACAGGAACATGACTGAAGATCATAGACACCAACCGCAAAATGTGTCCTCTACGGTGAGGTGAAGACCACCCAGCAAATTACAGAGGAATAAGGATTCAAGGATATACTATTAGAAATGGAAATATTTGTAGAGAATATAAAGCTAAGAATGTTAAATTAAAATAACTGAGGTTGATTGGTTTTCTACAGTTGGAATGGAAGGAATAAGGGAATGGGGTAATGATTTATGGAAAAGGATACAAGAACCAGTGTGTGCTGTGTAGTCTGGATGGTCTAATAGATAAGTGATGAAATCACGTGTGAGGAAATGTGATCGTTTTGTGAAGAGGGTTTTCATTTGTAGGGTATCAATGTTATTGTCATGAGGAAATATGTCAAGTTCGTCTCTATGGTTATGTTGGCCATTTGCATTCCACAAAATGATAGTAAGAGGCTTTGAGCTTATCATGGAATATTGAATGCGAATTGGGAAAGGACTCAGGTAAGGAGGGAAGAAATAAGCAGTGTGCTTTCTTTTAGCTTGAATAAGAAGGATGATAAGATATTATTGATGTTTACTGGATTTGGAACATGATTTAATATGGGAAGCTAATAAGTGGAATTGTATCAAGGAATGTTAGTTGGGGTTAGGACCCATCTTGGGGTACTAGGGATAGTGTCAACTTTTAATGATGTGTTTGAGTTGGTTGGTTTACTATGGAAGAAGTCTGGATTGGAATTGGGTGTTGACTCTGTGGTGGTAGTTTCACACATAGGGGTAGATGAGAAGGAGGAATGTCCTGACTAGAATGTTGAGGTTAGTTTTGGTGAGTACAGGCTGAAGTCGAGCCTGATGATTTCCTATTATGTTTAAATATGATGGTCAATTTTCCTGTTGAGGAGGATTGATGGTTGATGAAATTGATGGTTAGGGTTCAGTGGTGAAAAGCTGATCTTTATGTTCTTCATGAAGGATTTTCGAAGGATCTAAACGGTCTATTTTAACTTCATGAGAGTTTTGACATAGATTTTTTGAAGCCACATTCAACTATCTCTGACTTTGAAGATCATTATGTACATGCATCATATCAATCAGACCATCCAGACTACACAGCACATACTGGTTCTTGTATCCTTATCCAAAAATCCTTCCCCCATTCCCTTATTCCTTCCATTCCAACTAGAAATTTAATCAACCTCAGTTATTATAATTTGACATTCTTTAGCTGTATATTCCCTAAAAATATTTCCATTTCTAATAATATCCTTAAATCCTACAAATAATTCCTTTTCTGATAATATCCTTGAATCCTTACTACAATTCCTAGAATCTCGCTTTATAGTAGGAGGAGACTACAACGCTAAACACTAATGACCGATCATCAAACTCCCATGACAGCATCCTATCCTGAGTCTTTACATCCAATAGATAATTTCATCATTTTATCTATAAACCTTACCTATTGGCCAACATCCCCCAAAAAACGAGAATATATCCTTGATATATTTATCACTTCCCAGATATTATCATCCCAAATCACAATAAAATCCCAACATGACCTTTATACTCACCCTTCCTTTGAATAAAGGACGAGTAGACCGGGACAATTTTCGATATGATTTGGAAATTAAAATTCGACTTCAAAGTTCCACTTAAAACAAAACAATAGCATTACTGATAACACCTCGAAAAGAAAAAATTACAATTCTCTACAAAGTATCCATTCTCATGGCAATGATTTTTCACTGTCCTGCTGGACTTAAGATGGAACTAAAACTTCTAAATAATTTTTTTTTGGTGAATTTGAACGTACACCGATCCTTTAAAGTTGGTTCATACAGCCTAGTTTCGAAAAATATTTTTGTTATTTTTTTATAGCTACAAAAAGGCTTATAAGCTCATAAATTTCACTTGTCCCTACCTATAGTGAGATTTCAAGGAAGTTATTTAAGTATTTATTTTTAAAAAACTTATGTTTTTATTTTCTAGAGTATGAGACCATATATTGGAGAATAAAGTAACATGCTTTTAAACTAATTATTGCTATCTACAGAGTAATTCGTGAGGTTATCTTCATAAGTCATGTGTTTGGTAGACATTTTTTGGTGTATTTTCTAAGATTTTCATTAACCCAGGGTAAGTTTTCTTCCTTGTACTTTTTCTTACTCACGACCGTCACGCGTTTTTGAAATGATTCGTATTTTTTAAAAGCTTCTGGACTCCATATTTGATTATTTTTAGATGTACACAACTGATTAGTAAAACTAGCCGTTTAGGTATGGCTCTGAGGATGCAATAAACATTAAATTACGGAAAGTTCCTCGCGACCGTCACACTTTTTTTTTTTAAATAATAATTTTTTTGGGGACATATTAGATAATTTTATTAAACAAAACAAAAGTTGTTTAAAAAATACAATTTTTTATTCATTAAAATATTCTTATAATTTATGGGCCAATAAAATTACCAGGATATAGGCTGAGGCCTAACAGAGAATTATACAGACAAATGGATGACCTGGAAACGGACATTAGGTTGAGGAGACTACGTTTTTACAGTCATATGGTCAAGATGAACCAGAGCAGAATAAATAGGGAGATCTTAGGGAAAATGTGGGGATAATAAAGGGGTTGGGGGGTACATTGGGCAGATGAAGAAATAAATGGGGAAATTGGGGATTTCAAGTCAAGACTGTTTTGATAGGAATAGATATAGGGAAACTAAGGGAAATAAAGGTCCTTGTAGGTACCAGGGAGGTGAGGGGGAGGAGAGTATGGAGCGATGAAGAAAGAAGAATGCAGTCTCAAAGAATGAAGAAGAGGTGGAAGGAGAGGAAGAGGGGGGGATGTGTGGGGAGAATTGGAAGGAAATGATATTCACATGGTCTATAAGGCCGTTTTGTGTAAAAAAAAAATTCTTATAAAATTAAAATCAAAATTTATAACTTAAAAAACAAAACAATACAAAGTGATATTCTGTTCTATAAATCACGAAGAAAGAAAAAAGCTTTGAACCTTACTGTAAACTAAGTATTTCTCGATTCCTACCGAACCCTAATTCATGAAGTTCCAGAAAATATAAGAATCCAGGGCATCTGTGAGATTCGAAATCACTAAGAAAGTATATTACCGAATCATATGCAGCTGGTGCAGAAAAGCTGAAAATTTCAACTAAATGTGGAAAAACTAAACACATGTTTTGGTCCTAATGATTACTTTACGCTTTGAATTCCGTTTTTCGAATATAATGATCTGTGAAATTCATTCCTCAAGATATATGCCAAAATATTTATTTAGGGTATTTTTAATTACATAAAGTATTCATATGTTAACTCATTATTTGTTCCAAAAATCATTTTTTGTCGGTTTATTATTTTAACTAAAGTTATATCCTGGACTTAAAAATGTTTTAAATTTCATAGATATTCTTACTATGCTTTGAAAGAGTTTGTTTTAGGATTTTTTTTTTCTGTTTATTAATTATAGAACAACATATATAGCTATTTTAAATAATATTTCACACACAGGTTCATTTTTTAAATATTATTAATATTCTAAAATATATGTCAAATTTTGTTGGCCTTTTTTCTGTTGGTTTTTTGACTTTTGGGGATATATTAGAACAGTAGCTGACTGGGAGTTGGGTCCTCAGAGCCCTTCCTCCCCCACTACTACAACAGCTGGTAGTTTACTAATCATCCACCCACTATTGTTAATCGTATTTTTCAAATTACAATCAACCTATACAACCGAAAATGAATCTTTTTGCATAATTGTGTTCAATTAACTTAAGACTAAGTGGCTATAAACTTTTTTTTTTTTCTTTTTTAAATTAACAATTCACCAGATCATTTTTTTTAAACCTAAAATAATTGACAAAAAGATTCGGAAACGGTGGTGTGAATTTAATGGTTTTTTTATCCGTTGACAGATCTAATATTGATGATTCCATTCACAAATGAGAGCCAAAATAAATTTGCCCAAAAAGTGCTGCCATCTCTTGAAAAAAAATCTTACTAAAATTCGGGATATTTAGCCTTAATTGATAACTTTTGCTATAAAATATAAGAAAATACTTGCCATACTAATCATATATATATAATAATTCTTCTAATTTAAAAACCAACAATATCACAACAAATAAAATATAACTGATTACATCCCACAAGCCACTAACTAGCAGCACATCTAAACCACAGGCATAACAATTACCTTAGTTCCAAAACGTCCTGCTCTTGCTACTCGATGGAGGTAGGTATCTGAATCTTCTGGCATATCATAGTTAAATACAATGTTAACCCTTTCAATATCCATTCCTCTTCCAAACAGGTTGGTAGCAACAAGAATTCTCTATAAAAAAAAAAAAAAAACATATAAAAATATATTGAATAAAATAATATAAAAATGTTTAATACTTAATGTTTAGTAGCTAAATGGAGAGAGAATTCAAAGAATTTATAAACACTTTTTGGTAACATTACTAGGTTTACTAAAAATAAATGAAATTTAGCACCAAAATAGACAAAAGCTTTTGAGTTTGAAAAATAGGATTCATTTAAATGATATTGCTAAAATAAAACTATTAATGCTAAGATAGAAGGTTAAACAAAATTAAGAAATAAAAAATCAATAGAATTTATGAATTCTAATGGAAGAAATCATAGAACCGAACATAGTGGCGGCCATCAAGGAAGGAAGGTTGCGGACATGTCCAACGGATGCTGGACGAGAGGCTGCGGAAGAGGATGACGAATGACAGATAAACTCCAATGGTCATCTCTTCTGCGTGAGGCCAAGGCCCATCTAGGGCTGTAGAGCCAAGCAATAAAAATAAATAAATGAAAGAAATATCAAAAAGCTATTCTGAAATTGTTGGTAAATAGATTATTTTTTTAAACCTATTAGAATGATAACTGGAAAATATACAGGATTAGGTAGTCTCATTTTCACAACTTCTAGTATTTCATCAAATATATATGAAGATTTATTTGAATGGTCAATCCAAAAGGAGCACATTCATATTTTTTTTCACTTTTATATTTTGGTTCACAATTAAACAGAGCAAACAAACACTACAACATTTGGCATTGCCCACATTGAGACGAGAGTCTCAGCAAGCTCGTTACAGAAAGTCGTGGGTTCGAATCCCACCTGAGAGGGTTAAAAATTATTTAGAGGCGGACCCATGAAATGAATCTTAGCCATCCCACCATAGCTAGAATAGGTTGGTAGCCTGCAATATACCCATCCTTCCTGCCCTAGTTGGAGTACAGAAGGACTTAGAGCCCCAACAAACCGCAATCATTCCATACTATCTCCTCTAGATCCTTTCTCGAGTACTTGAGAAATTAAATTTTTAAAGCTTTCCTAATTGCAGCACAAACCGAATAGTAATTATTTAATCATTCATCACAAACATGAAAGAACTGTAGTAGGATATGGATGAAACTTTAATCACAAGACAAGGAACATGATTCATTTATAGGAGGAGGCTCAAAAGAAACTAAAGATAATTTATTTTACATTATGTCACTAGAGAGAAGCTCAATGTTAATGTATATCAATTAATGGCCTTATATTTACCATTAATAATTACATTAAATACAACAGAATGAAATATTTGGCTTTTAAACTATGATTATACTCCTTATATTACGTGTACAACAAATACTATACCTTCTGAAAATCTTTGAACTCTTGGTACTTGGCAAGTCTCTCTTCTTGACTCATAGCTCTATGAATAGCTACAGCTGGGAAATTTTGGTCACATAACAGTTGAGCCAAAGCCATACATCTCTGAACTGATTTTACAAATATCACCACCTGCCAAACGAGGTAATATTTGTTGTTATTATGATTATAATTACTATTTTATTTTTTTTAATGAAGCATTATTTGGAAAAACATAGATCATAGATATGTCTATCTATTACATTAGTATCATATTAGTCTACTTTTCTGATAAGGACAATGTCAGAAAAAATTTTTGATCTGAGAAACACCAACTGAGCTAGTATGTCTTAAAAAATGTAGGTAAAATGTTAATTTTTTCATTCAAATCAGTACAGCTCCTAAACAATAGGTCCTAGCGACAAATGTTATACCACAAAAAATATTATCCATTAAATTTCTGTTAAAGAAATTCATCTTCGATGACAGTCACAAACACAGATCCGAATTCACAGAATTACTATCTTCACTTTAAACATTTTTAGGAGAGCAATATTATATTTCTCTTCAGAATATTATTACTTCTTTCTTTAACAGAAATATTAGTACATATTCGACAGTTGACTAACATTTAGCATAATGAATAATCAAGAAACAATATTTAAAGAACAAAGAGAGTCAATTTAAGGAGATAGTCACTTTTTCAAATAAAAACTGACTAGGGGATCTTCCAGGCAGTCACCAATTTTAATTGCTTTGGTGTGATTATACATTTAAAAAATCTATACGTACTCTGGAGATCTGTTCAATGGGCTAAGGTCCTAAGAGACCTGAGAAAAAAAATAAAACAGTGAAAATACTTCATTTTCAGTAAAAACATTGAGATTTTTTTGCAGATAACTTTAGTTCTAAAGCACATAAGACGACTTGAGTTAAAGAAAATCATGTAATCAGGACCCTTTAAATACCATCCAATGATGGTTTAAATCAGTTAAAAAGTACTGGAATATGAGCAGTTGTTTTAAATAACAAAACAATTGGAGGGATACCTCCACTGAAATTTTAGGTAATAAAATTTTTATTTTTAGATTTATGATAGAATTGGACTTTCGGGGGTTTTCAGAGATGCTAAAGACAAATCTGACATCAGTTGGGAATAATAACAATTCAGAACACTCGTCTCAAAGAAGTATAGTATAAATCTATATAAAATTCAATGGACGATTGATACCACTCTTAAATTTAATTATTGCATCTTAAAATTAATTATGCACTGGACCACTATCGGGCATAAAATGTAATATCATAATTGCTATATTTAATGATTGTATAAAAGAATGAACAAACTATAATTTCTTTTACTAACATTGATATACTTATTATTTTTATTAGTATACAAATAATAATAGCATTTTGCTGGATCTGAAAGAAAAAAACATTACAAAGTCATTACAATATTATTTAAGGCTAGGTGGGAAAAAAAAAAGGGCTTGTGCTAGAATAATGAAATATGGTAACCTGATTAAATTCTAAGATGTCAAGCAGATCAAACAGTTTCTTATTTTTTTCATTTTCTTTAAGCTTAACATAGTGTTGCTGAAGGCCATGCAGGGTCAGCTTGGCTTCGTCATCTACATAAACTTCCATTGGCTAAAATTAAAAACAAGAATAAAAAATAAAAATAATTGAATGAATTATTATCTAAGAGAGATCTAATAGGACACTAATAAACAATAAGATAAACACAATTGAAATAAATACACAAAATAATGATAGTAAGGCGCAGTGCACACTGTAGAAACATGGAAACGAAGTTGCATGAAGCTGAAAGATAGGATTAACGTAGGTTGTTGCACACAGCGTTTCATGAAACGGGGTTTCAAAAACCAGGTTTCTAAAAGCGCTGTGTGCACCAACCTACTTTAATCCTATCTTTCAGTTTCAAGCAACTTTGTTTCCAAATTTCTTGAAACGCATTTCTAGAAACTGGTTCCTCTAGTGTGCACTGCGACTAAGACTACAAAATCAATAGCCTACCTTCAGTCTCTCATTTGAGAAGAGAAAATAAATCTTATTCTGCTAAAACTTATTGTCGCAACTAATTAGGGGAAAGCTGAATTTTTGCTGTGTGTTAGTACATAAATAATACACTAAAAAACCACAAAGTCCTGGCCCCCACCCCTTCAGCAACATTACAAGAACATAACTCTGGTTATCTGCCGACAGCTCAAAAACTAATGATGTTAGGGGTGTTCTTTTTCATATTTTACTCCTAACAATATTACAAACAAATTATGTTATAAACACTTATAATGTAGATAGCTAGGGAGAGAGGGGGTATAAGTCGTATGTTGTTAGTTGTTAGATATCAGAACTTGGAAAACGTTACTTTTAGCACATATATACATTAAAAAGATAATCAAATTTGCAAAAATTTCATTTTATTCCTTTCTTTCCCATATCATAATTTTAGAGCTGTGGGGGAGGGAAAAATAAAAGATTTTTTACTTCAGGTAAGTCGCAGTTCTCTGGAATAACAGGTTTGTCGGTACTCATTTGGCTATAACTCCGAAACTATTTGTCCGATTCAAAGTTCTCTTTTTTCATCTGAAAGCTGGTTAAATTTACTATAAAACACATATATTAAATTTTGATCAAGCCTCATGAACACACATGTCAGCACACTGAGTACCCCATACTGTTTTGGAATTCATTTTTTTTTTTTTTGGTACATTTATCGCCTTAACACCAAAACTACTTGTCCGATCCAAAATATATTTCATTTATCTCAAAGCTGATTAAATTTGCTATCAGATCCTATATATGAAATTTTGATTAAATTTCATGATATACCTATGGCAGCCTATTGAACATGTCAAACTTGTCACATCTTGCCAAAACATACACTTTTAGCATTTTGACGTGGGTATTTCATTGACTTTGATCAGAATTTCTAATAGTAAATTTAACTAGCTTTTTAATGGAAAAAAAACAATTTCGAATCGAAGAAATATTTCCGGAGTAATAGCAATAAATGTGCCGAAAAAAACTAGGATTTCACAACAGTCCAAATTCTCAGCCTTCTGCCGAGGGTGTTTTAAGGAATTTGATCATAATTTAGTATATCAGGGCTAATAGTAAATTTCACCAGCTTTCAGATGGAAAAAATAAATTTTGAATCGAAGAAATAGTTCCAGAGTTATAGTGATAAATGTACCAAAAAAAAACAAGGTTTTCACAACAGTACAGGTTTACTAACATTCTGCCGTGGGTGTTTTATGGGACTTGATCAAATTTATTATATGAGATCAAATAGTAAATTTAACCAGCTTTCAGATGAAAAAAGAGAAATTTGAATCGGACAAATAGTTTCAGAGTTATAGCCAAATGAGTACCGACAAACCTGTTATTCCAGAGAACTGCGACTTACCTCAAGTAAAAAATCTTCTATTTTTCCCTCCCCACAGCTCTAAAATTATGATATGGGAAAGAAAGGAATAAAATGAAATTTTTTGCAAATTTGCTTTTTTATGTATATATGTGCTAAAAGTAACGTTTTCCGAGTTCCGATATCTAAAATCTAACAACATACGACTTATACCCCCTCTCTCCTCTAAATCCGAAGAAATTGTGAGGACTTTTTATCACATTTAGAGCTAAGTATGGTGAACAATTTCCAGCAGTCAGATCTTTTTATTTTTGGAGTTGAATCTTCGATGCTAATTTCTGTACTATATCAGTGATACAAGTAAACTATAAAATTTTATGGCAAAAAAATGCACTTCGGAAGTAATAATCTAAAAATAAACGTTATTACATTGTTGCTCCATTTCAATTGAATGACTATTCATGATCATAAACAGCAGCATATGCAGTAGTTCGCCTAGGCACAGCCCTCCTAGGACCACTACTCTTTCAACGCTCTCAATGAAGGTATCATTTTAATATTAAGTGTTATGAGACACACCATTTTAAAGCCATTCGTATTATCTATAAGTATTATCTTTGACTTCCCGGAAGACCCCAGGCATATAATATTCAGATGCAAAAAGCTCGAAAAAATTAGGTCTGAATTAAAATTTAATTTTAATCCTCAAGAAGAAATAGAATACTTAAAAGAACTGGACAGGGATAAAGTAGTTAAATTGATTGAAGTTTTAGATAAATTAAAAGCTAAATTATAATTAAAAAAGAAAGAAGAACAAAGAAACCAATCATAACAAGAATAATGAAACTAAATTGAACTTGATTTGGATTTGGCAACAAATCTTAAAACCAGAAAAAAAAAAAAAAAAAAAAGTTTTGTTTAACACATTTCTTTCCAAGATGTAATAATAAAAATTTATAATATGTTGAAGTTACTTTTTGTTTTTTGTGGTGACAGTTTTCTGTATATGATTAAGTATAATGGCGAAACTAAGCTATCTACATTATAAGTGTATACAACACAATTTGTTTATAATATTGTTAGGAGTAAAATATTAAAAAGAACACCACCATAACATCATTAGTTTTCGAGCTGTCGGCATATAACCAGTTCTGTTCGTGTAATGTTGCTGAAGGGGTGGGGGGTCAGGACTTTGTGGTTTTTTAGTGTATACTTTATGTACTAACACACTGCAAAAATTCAGTGCTTTCCCCTAATTAGTTGCGACACAAAACCTTTATTGATTGAGCTAAATCTAGTAAACATAGAAACCTAATCAATTTTTTTTTTTATTATTATCTAATGATTTAAGAGGTAAAAATTAATATTGTAGGAAATGTATACAAAAACTATAAAATAAAATTATAGACAATCAAGAAATTCTGGATTTTCAAACAGCTATCAGTAATATCAAAATAACTATGGCAAAGGTTAAATTGATCACCATGATGGGTAAAAGCATTTTTAAACAAAGCTATTAGAATTAAAACAACAAACATGGGTGAAAGAAAAGATCTAGATCAATTCTTGAATAATAAAAAGGATTGAAATATAAATATAGGTCCTTTATATCAAAACATAGGCCATGATAAACAGGGCAAATAAAACCTAATACTTACATCTTGCATGAATTTCTTACAAACTGGCCTAATATCTTTACTTAGAGTGGCACTGAACATCATGACTTGCTTGCTATGTGGGGTATTCCTAAAAATTTCTTGAACATCACGCCTCATGTCTGTAAATCAATTTATTTTTTCAATTAATAAAATTATAATACTGTAATAAATAAATAGGATTGGTATTGATATAATAATGATTAAAATAGACTTAACAGGCAAAATAAAAAATAATTAAATAAATAAATTATTTAGGGGGATCCACTCAAGAAACCCTTATATTTTTAGAAAACCAGAGTTAATTAAAAGATTGTAAAATTTATATTTCCCCTGATTATAGATAATTAATAAAACATTTTATTGAAATTAAAACACTCACAACCAACTGTTTTATATCATTAAATGGTAAAACTGAACTCAGCACTTCTTAACTTTTAGATATAGGTAGTATATGAATTAATTAATGACCAGTGAAACTGTTATGTACAGAGCCATTATGCCAAATAGATGTTCTCAAAAAAAAAAAAAAAAAAAAAAAAAAATTATAAACCTATTAAACATAAGATAATTGTTACTTTTGGCTGCAGTACACAATCAGAACTCCCCTTTTTATCATAGCTGACACTTTAAACAGTTTGGTCCCACAAACCATATTAACCTTTTAATAACTTTTCTGAACTTGGAAGATTTTGCTTAGTATTTTCTTACCATATTGAAAACTTTACAAGGTGTATTTAAAAAATCCAAATTGTTATTGAAAATCTGGAGTTAATTGTTAATGATAATGAAGTAACTTGTTTATTTCATACTTAAATAAAATTTTTTGAATCTAATTATAACTGAATTTCACACAACCATTAATAGGTATGACTTACCTAACTGCTCAAGCATCTTGTCACACTCATCTAACACAAAGTGTTTAAGGTTTTTCAAATTCAGTTTTTTATTCTTCACTAAAGCTAAAATTCGTCCAGGAGTACCAACTACGATATGAGGACAGTTATTTTTTAAAACTTCTTCATCCTTCTGAATAGGTAAACCACCAAAAAATACAGCAACCTTTCAAAATAATAAAGAAAAATTAATCAATATAGTATATTATTCAACTCATCCAAGATATTGTAACTATTTTTTCATCTAACGGGCAGTTGAATGATGAAGTAAATTAGTCCTAATTATATAATAATCTAAAAATATTTATTCACCAAGTTGAATAATAAACTAAACAAACAAAATTGATTAAGCTACCAGAGTGAAGTGAAATTTATTAAATTGATTCCCATACTTATTTTTCATTATTTTATTTTTTTATGTTTTCTTTCACTCTAAGTGGATTTGCTTACAGTGGATTCCCACTAATCCATTCTAGTTAGAATTTGGAGATCTTAGATATTATATTTTTGGACTGTTATCATTCTTGGAAAATGAGTCATAGTCTCTAGCTACAAGGCATAATTTTGTTCCATTTCCAAAAAACTTTTGAAATTTGTTTCAAAAATTATTTTTTTAGTAATATATGATTATATACTAAGAAACACATTAATACATACGACATACACATATTTACAAAATTTAAAAGTATAATATTTATAAATATTAATCTGAATATCAGAAGACTGTGTCAGGAATAAACAAATAAGAAGAAAGCTGGAAGTAATGGAGCTTAAGCTAAAATCCTTCCTCGAGAACTGACAGCTAAAATTGCTTGGTCACGTGTGTCGAATGGAGGAGCAAACAGCCACAGAAGGCAATGAAATCTCAACTCAACAAATCAAAAGGAGGGCATGAGGTCACCCTGTAATTTCCTACATGGAATATATATGGAAAATTGTTCATAAAAACAATAATTTTAGACATGTAAATAATTATACATGAATGTAATATTGTAAATCAAAATTTTTCTAGTTGAAATTTTTTTAAAAATATATTTAAACATAAACATAGTTTTATTTATGTTCAAAATACTAATCTCACAGATAACATACTAATCCCTCTGAATAGGTAAACCACCAAAAAATAAAACAACCTTTCAAAATAATAAAGTAATAAATAGGCCGTCACTGTTTCGGCATCCTTAGGAGCGCCTTTATATTTTATCTTAAATCTCCTAAGGAATGCACGCCTCCACGTGGTACGGCTGGATAACTCTACTCCCGATAAAAGGCTAGGGATAGAGGAACCAAAGCGAAACCCTCTGGAGCTAACAACTCTAGTTGTACTTCGTCGGGGTAACCCGACCCAAAACTAATTTCTAACAATATCATGAGGAGAGCTTCACAGGAAAAACAATACCCTGAAGACAAAGTCGGGCGATCGGATTCCAGGGTGCCCGACAGTGAGAAGCGAAGAGGTGGTGAATCGGAGCACCACAACAACCAACAACAGAATTTCAAGTCAAAACGAAAATATTATATAGGAACATAAATTCGCGGAAAACTAAGACAACTTACACCCGAAATACGCAGATTGAATATATCCATAATGGCATTACAAGAGACCAGGTTCACAGACTCAGAAATAATAGACTTCGAAGGATACAGAATACTTAAAGGAAAGCCAGGAAAGAAAATTATGAAAAACCTACCGCACCAAGGGACAGCCTTCTTAATAGACAAGAAATTTCTAAACACAGTAACAGACTTCAAGAGCACCAACTCCAGGTTATCAATCCTCACGACGAAAGCTACTAACAAAAAATACACGCTAATAAATGCTCACGCACCCATAAACGAAGATAACAGGAAGGATCCGGAGAAGGTGGAGGACTTCTGGAAAGGTCTGGAGGATGAGATAAATAAAATATCTAAAAACAATGTAAAAATACTACTGGGAGACTTTAACGCACAAATAGGACAAGAAAACAAATATAAGAAAATAGTGGGAGAATACCCGGCACATAAAAGGACAAATAGGAACGGAGAAAGACTGATCCAACTTTGTCAAAACGCGGGTTTAAAACTCATGTCCACATGCTACAGAGCAAAACCCAGCAAAAAGAAAACATGGGTATCACCAAACTAGACCATGTCTCATGGGAGAGTTCCAACTAGACCATGTAGCGATTTCCGGGAGATACCAAAAGGAAATTCAGAACGTCAGAGTAAAAAGAGCCATAAATGTAACATCAGACCACTTCCCTTCACAAATAAAGATGAAACTGGTACCAGCAAAAAAGATACAGCACATAGAAAAACCTAAAACAAAGAAAATAGACAAAGAAATCCTAGTCGGAGAAAAAACACAGGAATACCGAGAAAGATTAAAACCCCCACAAAATTGGGAAGAAGCTACAAAGAACATGACGGATCTTGCAGAAGAAATAGCACCACAGGGAATATATAAGAGAAAGGAATGGTGGGACATAGATTGCGGAGATGCATTAAAGAAAAGATTGGACGCACGGAAAAACTGGAACCAAAACAAAACTATCGAAAACTATCAAAGGTATATCATCGAGAGGAAAATGACACACCAAATACTAAGAAGGAAAAAAAGAGAATTTCTCAACAGGCACCTAGAGGAAATGGAGGAAAGTTTTAGAAAAAACGACACTAGGCTATTTTATAAAGCTTTTAAACAAAAAGTCAAAGGCTACACACCCCCAGGACTAGTACTAAAAAGAAAGGACGGGACACTGGCTCAAACAAATGAAGAAAATTGTAACATACTGGCAGACTATTTCGAGAAATTACTGAACTGCGATGAACCCAAAGAAAGAATAATTACACATGACAACACCCCCTTAGAGGTAAAATCGGAACCACCTGACGGTGAAGAAATAGAGGATATAATTGCAACACTAAAAAAATAACAAAGCATCAGGAGAGGACGGAGTACTGGCAGAAATGTGGAAATTGACAAGTGATGAATTCAGGAAGAAAATCACAGAGCTAATGATGGACATCTGGATAAAAGAGAAAATTCCCAGGGAATGGAAAAGTGCCCTAATACATCCATTGCATAAGAAGGGAACAGAAACAGACCCTAATAACTATTGAGGAATTTCCCTACTACCCGTTAGCTTCAAAATTTTCTCCAAAACACTACTCAACAGATTGAACCCTCAAATAGAACCTAAAATCGGAGAATATCAAGGAGGCTTCAGAAAGGGAAGATCGTGCCAAGAACAAATCCTAAGCATAAAATTGCTGATAAAATACTACAAGACAAAACCCAAAAAAAAAACCTATACATCTCGTTTGTTGACTTTAAGAAAGCTTACGACTCAGTGGATAGAAGATCGTTACTGGAAATACTAAAAGAATACGGAGTAGATCAAAAGACTCGAAAACTAATATAACTTACACTAATGGACACCGAATCCAAGGTAAGATTTAGAGGGATCAGCAGCAAACCTTTCCAAATAAAAACAGGACTTAGACAAGGAGACGGCCTCTCCGCAACATTGTTCAACGTTGTATTGGATAAAATAATGAAAGAACTATGGAAAGTTAATAATACGGGTGTGATTATAGGGACCAAGAACAACCATGTCAAAGTAAGATGCCTTGCCTACGCAGACGATCTTGCCCTTTTAGCGGAAACGGAAGAAGAAGCGATCGAACAAATAAACATCCTGACAGAAATTTCGGAAAAAAAAAAAAAAAAACAGGTCTACATATCTCTTACGAAAAAAAAACAGAACTAATGACTACCGACCCAGACTTAAAAAAAAAAAAAAAATCAGTGGAAACCAAATACGGAACAATAAAAGTAACAAACAAATTTAAGTACCTAGGTGAGACTATATGTAGCAACGGTTTGGAAAAAGAATGTATAAAAGAAAGAATAACTAAACTACAGAAACTATCTTTTGCAACCACTAACGTTTACAACAAAAAAAACCCTGTCCACAAAAGCAAAAATAAGACACTACAACACTGTCGTTAAACCTGTGATTTTATACGGGACAGAAACCACTTGCATTCCTAGTCTGGAAGAATTACTAAGGATTGAACGGAGAATTCTGAGAAGGATCTATGGCCCCAAAAAGACTCAAGAAGGATACAGGCTTAGACCCAACCAGGAAATCTATAAAGATACAAAGGACATAGAAACGGAAATCCGCATTAGAAGACTGAAATTCTATGGACATATGATAAGAATGGTCCTGGAAAGACTAAATAAGCAAATATTTCAGAAAATCCGTGGATATAAAAGTTCAGGAGGATATATGAAACAGATGAAAGAAGAAACGGAAAGATTAGGTATAACGGACCAGGACTGTCAGGACAGAGAAAGATATAGAAACAGACTTAAGGAATTGAAGGTTGTTGTGGGCAGAAGAAGTTCAAAAAAGGGAGTAGCGTGGACAGAAGAAAGAAAAAAAGAGACACGGAGAAATAATGAAAGAAAATTGGAAGGAAAGAAAAAACAAGAGAGGAGGCAAAAATTGATATTCGCATGGTCTCCAAGGCCGTTTAGTGAAAAAAAAAAAGAGTAATAAATAACAATTAATTAATATCTATATTATTATATAAAAGGACAAGCCATTTTTTGTTTATGATCACTAACCACGAAAACTACTGAACCAATCTCTACCAAATTTTGACCACATCATCTTTACAGTACCAGGATGGTTTAGCAATAATAAAATCTACTGATTTTCCACTAATTCATTATTAAAAAGCGAAAATGTGAGGATAACAGGGAAGTTTGAAAATTGACCAATAGGTAGCGAGCACCATTCTGAAGAGGTTACAAAGGTACAGTGTTATATAGAAGTAGAATTTTATAATGAAATTTACTTATATTCAATTAAATTATTAATATATCTTTAAATAAGTAGTGTGGCATGAGGATCCCAGAGAGGTTTAAAAATCTCACCAATATATGGTGAGCGCAATTCTGCAATAGTGTTTAAAATGGTAAGACTACTGAGCCCATCTGCTCCAAAGTTTAACTACACCATATTTATAGTTCTAGAAAGGTTTAGCATTGATAAAAAATATTAACATTTACAATAGAAATTTAAATGTACATGGTTAAGTTGCAGAAACGAGGTTTGCCACACTTCATATACATTTATGGCTAAGAAATTTCAATCCCACCAGATGAAATCTAAAAAATTATTTTTACCCAATTAAAACTTTTATTTTACCAAATCAAAATGTTATTTTGCTGTTTTATACTGTTTGAAAATATCATCCATGAGTCCTAAACTTTAAGTTCTGATTTTCGTTAGTCTCAATTCATCTGGCTTACTAGCTCATACATTAAAATTAAAAATTGGTTGTATAATTATGCTTTTAAACTAAATAGACCAAATAATTATCTAATTAGTGCAATTTTAACCAGGCTAAAAATCACTGCTATGCATGAAAATATCATTGCAGATATAATGCTATATTGCATGCTTCAATACAAATTTTTATCAATAAAAAATAAAACATCAATTTAATATTATATAAAATTATGCTAGCTACTAATAGCATGCACCGATTGTTCCAGCTAATTAGTTAAATTGTTTTTCTTTATAGCAATTTTTATACCCTCTAATATTAATATATATTGGCATAATTATTATATTGTGCCATAGTGTTCAACCACAATTAACTAAACATTAAGTTTCATTGAGGACTTGCATTTTAATTGGTGAATGTGTATGTATACTAGACTGAATATAGAAACCGGGAAAATAAAATTTAATGTCTATAACATGCACTGATAAATTGGAAGGGTGGTTAGGTTTTTACACTATTAGTGTAAAGCATAATTATACAACCAATTTTTAATTTTAATATATGAGTTCGTAAGCCAGATGGACTATAACCCTCTTATACAAATATGATCTCATGATTGAAAATTGACGGTGGATAAATTAAAAAAGGGCCTGAAGTTCTTCCACCAGAACTGACAAAACTTTATCTGTGGGAAATTTTTTGAAATATTTGTGGATTTCACATCGCATACCGAAGGTAACTAACTACTTTGAATAAAATAGTTACTTAGTCATTTTTTTAAATTATATATCCAATGGTATGAAAAGGAACATTTCATGTGAAACAACCTAATGAATACTGATTACTTGATAAAAATAGAGGACGAGGTATTTAGAACAAAATTATAAAGATGAACCTAAAATATATAATTACTATGTCATCGTTTCGAGAAGAACTGAATAAAAAATGAATCATGGTGTGGACATGGGTCTTTTGAATCAGGGCTTAGTCTGAGCTAAGTCAAGCATGAATCTACACAGAACAGACATGAGCCAAAAATTAGTAGATTCAAAGAGTCCCAGTGCATACTAGGCTTTAGTTATTCGTTGTTTCTTAGAAATGTTTTTTAAAGGGATAAACTTAAAAATAGTCAAAACTTCCATTTACTTTATAATCAAGAAATTTTAAGCATAACTGCAGAATTGGTAATGCAGACTTCTTCCCCCTTTAAGATTTGGTTATATGGTCCAGGATAGGCATTCTAATTTCAAGGGTGTCAATTACTTTGTGATTGGTGTAGCCAGGCTTAAATTACGATACCAGAAACCCTGAAAACTCTTATCCAATAATACAGAGGAAGCTATATTATCCAGCACTGATTAAACATCAAAACTTTATCATTATCTAAGACACATTCCCAAGTTCAAATAAATTAACTGCAGGAAAAAATCATTAACTAAAAAGTTTTTAAATTAAAAAATGAAAAATTAACTTTAATCTAATAAATAAATAAACTTAAGGAATAATAGAAAGGCACAGTGACATGTTACTGTTGCCTGGCTACATAAATTTTGAGCACACTTAATCAAATTAATGGGCACTGGATGGCAGAGCGAGTTAGGGTGAGAGACAACGTGTTCGGTACAAAAGATCGTGGGTTCGAATCCCATGAAAGGAATCTTGACTATTTGTCCATGGTTAGAATAGATTGGTAACCTGTAGGATAACCCGTCCTTCCTGCTCTAGTTAGAGTAGATAAGGACGTTAAGCTCAATTAAAATAAATAAATTTAATAAAAGAGACTTAAATGTATAAAAAATAATAAAATTAAAATAGATTTGTATATACAAAAACATAAAAAGACAATGTACAAGAAGCTACATAACCATAGGAGTAGAAGAGGGAGGTAATTTAAAAATTTTGAACAATAAATTAAATAATACTATATAAACATTGATCAAAAATAAAATGAATAAATACAAACAGGAACTTATAAATATAAATATATATATAAAATATATATATATATATATATATATATATATATATATATATATATATATATATATATATATATATATATATATATATATATATATATAGATATATATATATATATAGATATATATATATATATATATATATATATATATATATATATATATATATATATATATATATACATATATATATACATACATACATATATATATATTTTTTTTTTTTTTTTCCTCTTATGGTAACCCCATAAAAGGACCGTTTATTAATGTTGTTTTACATGTTCCATGCCATTACAGGCATACTACATGTATGGTATGTGTTATATTATATTATTTTACATATGAGTGATTGTATTTACCAACAGTTTATTTGTGTGTTGTTACAATAATGTAATGAATTTTGAAATTTTATGAACTTTGTGTGGTTGTAAAAAAAAGAATGTTTATTTAAAAATATAATTGTTGGTTGATGAAAAGAAAAAAAAAAAAATTTAGAAGGCATAAAATTAAAAAAAAAATAATAATAAAGAGCAAATAAACAATTAATATTTAAACAAAAAAAATAAATAAAACTTAATAAGCACATAGGTTCGTCAGCAAATCGAATCGAAATCGATATCTTTGATGAATTTGATAAAATCATTTCTGAATTTAGTAAAAAGTATATGTTCTGTCTCAGGCCATGAACCATTTTTTAAAATTATACTTTGCATTAATTTGTACCTTGTCTGTCAAATAATTTACAATCATAAAGAATATGCCTAAAATTTTGGATTTGGCCGTCATCGTCACATGTGTCAGTTAGTATGATATTAAAGCGTTTTAGGTAGGATTTAGTGTTGCCGTGTTCTGTGAGAAATTGTGTCAATTTATAATTGTTACTATGTAGCTGTTTGTGATTATGTAGTGTTATTTTTGGAATGTATTTGTGTAGGCTTGGTGATTTGCTTGAGTTTTGCCATGAAATGTTCCATTTATTCACCAAATCTTTTGTAATCAACGCCCTAAGATGTGAGATCGGAGCCTTGCTGTAAGAAGGCGGTAGCTGACTCCTAGCTGCCTCTTTGGCTAATCGGTCAGCTCTTTCGTTGCCCTCGTCACCAGCATGCCCTTTCACCCATTTTAGCCTAACAGATTCTTTTAAGGTCATTAATTTGAGAATATTTTTCCTGATTTCCTCCGTCAGTGGGTCATGTATGTTTATGTTACTTAAAGAGTGAAGAACGTTCATGTTGTCTGTGTGAATGATTATGTTAGAGAGAGAATGTGAGGGGTTTGCAAACAGATATTCAAGCGATTTTGATACAGCTAGTTTCTCGGCTTGATTGTTTGAACACCACGGAGCAAGTTTGTATTGCTCTTCCATTATGTTTCCTTGCCTATCACTATAGAACCAAGCGCAGCCTACGTTATCTTCATCCTTGCTACCGTCCGTGTATATATCTGTGATGTCTATGTTATTTGTTTTCTTTTGGTATTGGATATGTATATATGAACAGGGGTGAAGCCATAATTTAGAGTTAATGGGGAGTTCAATATCGTTATGTGTTATATGTCTGAAGTCAGTTTGTAGTTTTTTAATGTTGAACAATTCTATTTTTTCCTCTATTTTTAAATTGATTGGTAATAGTCCAGCAAGAAGGATAGCTGCCTCAAAGGATAGCGTTTTATACCCTTTACATATTTTTATTGCTATGAGTCTTTGTAACCTTTTAAGTTTGTTAAGGTTTCTTTTCTTGTTCATATATATATATACATATATATACATATATACATATATACATATATACATATATATATATTTGGAAAATGGCTAAACTGGTATTAATTTCCAAAAAAGATCCTGGCTCAATAAGACCACTAAGTATGTTACCTGCGTTGGGAAAAATATTGGAAAGAATTGTTAAAAAATCGATTAATGCACTTTTTATCGACAAACGAAATACTTAGTAAAAATCAGTTCGCTTTTCGACCGCAGACAGGAACAGATGACGCCTTGCATGCTTTAACAGAACAAATCAGTACGACTTTAGACCAAAAAAGACATTTGCTAGTTGTAAGTTTGGATATTAAAGGTGCATTCGACAACGCTTGGTGGACAGCGATTTTAACAAATCTTAAGACATACAATTGTCCAAAAAATCTTTATCTGACCATACAAAATTATTTTGAAAAAAGGCGATTGGTTATACAAACTAATTCATTTACCATTGATAAAAGGTTGAGTATGGGGACTCCTCAAGGATCTAGTTTATCACCAATCCTGTGGAATATATTAATTAATACAATTTTTCTAATTGAATTGCCAATCGACACTAAATTAATCGTTTATGCCGATGACGTCCTGGTACTAGTAAAACGTCGGAACATAGACGAACTCGAAGCTTCTACTAATCTTGTTTTATCTAGACTAACAAGGTGGGCTTCTCTTAATAAACTGAACTTTAACTCACAAAAGACAGAATATATAATATTCTCTCGAAAACGGACAATACCAAAACTAAATATACGATTAAATTCATTACAAATAAACCAACGTGACACATTAAAATATTTAGGAGTACTGTACGATCGAAAAATGAACTGGAAACGACACATAGATAATGTTTACAACCAGGCTTTGCAAACCACTAACAGACTATCACTGACAGCTAGGATCTCTAGGGGTCTCAAATCAGAGGTCCTCAAGACGATATATCACGGAGCTATTTTGCCTAAACTTCTTTACGCGGCACACGTTTGGCATAAGGGCGTTCGACTGAAATTGAATCTTGCAAAACTCCGTAGAATTCAAAGGCTCATAGCAATAAAAATCTCGAAAGCATTCCATACAATATCTTATGAAGCTGCTTGCGTATTAGCAGGTATTCTTCCAATTGACTTAAAAATACATGAAGTAACAGAACTATTTAACATAAAAAAACGACGACTTACTGACTATAATAACATTATTCAAGAAAGAATTGACCTCCCATACAATTGTAAATATTGGATTCATCCAGCAATACAAGCACAAATGTTGGCAAACAAAAAAACAGATAGTCAAACTCGGACAGTTATATTTACAGATGGCAGCAAGAATGACGATCACGTGGGGTGTGCTTGGTTACTTGAAGATATAAATGATAGGCTCATAGAGTCTCAATACAGGTTAGGAAAGGAGTGTTCTAATAACCAAGCGGAGAAGTTAGCAGTACTTAAGGCCACCGAATACTTACTTGAGAACTCAACACATACCAACACACACATAACTATTTATACGGACAATATGAACGTAATACACTCAATTCAAAACTCAAATATTCATGACAGACTTACTGAGGAAACTAGAATAAACTTGACTAAACTCTATAGCCAACACAAGAAAATAATCAATGTTGTTTGGATTAAGGGTCATTCAGGAGTAGAAGGCAATGAGAGAGCTGACGCTTTGGCAAAGTTAGCGGCTTACAGTGACCTTCCAGTATCATTTGATAAGGTCCCTATCTCTTTTATAAAAGGAGATATAAGAAAGGACTCTATAATTAAATGGAACAATAAGTGGACCGCTTCTGAAAAATCTCCTAGCCTTCATCGATTCGTTCCCAATATCACACCGCAAAATTATAGACGTATACTAAGCACCGACTACAAGCTGACCCAAATACTTTCAGAACACGGACAAACCAAACAATACTTGAAACGCTTCAACATACTAAACAATGACA
Organism: Euschistus heros; assembly: GCA_003667255.2. Taxonomy (NCBI): domain Eukaryota; kingdom Metazoa; phylum Arthropoda; class Insecta; order Hemiptera; family Pentatomidae; genus Euschistus; species Euschistus heros. The sequence goes on along the minus strand of RCWM02000348.1, from coordinate 600,700 downwards.
GGTGTCCTCATGATAGAGAGGTTCATAATTTCCGACATTTAATATATGACTGTAAAGGACTTGACAACATTAGGGCAGGACTGATACAGAACATTATACTAAAACACGGAAATTGGCCAGAAACAGAACAGAGACTTATGACCACATTTAAATCTGATTTTGTACAATTTATTAAACAAATAGACTTTAACAAACTGACTGATGAATGTAGGAAGGCAGTATAATGATGCTTTAGTAGGCAGCATCTTGTTGTGCTTTAGTTTATTTTTTATTTATTTTTATTATTTATGGAATTATTATTTTGTAGAAAATTGTATTAACGTTACTTTCTTTAGGTTTCTTATTATTTAATTGTTTCATTTTGTTTGATTTTTTTGTTTTTTGTTTTATTTTGTTTTTCTGATTGTACACAAGAGACAATAAGATCAAATTGAATTAATAAAAATGTAAACCAATGAACTTGGTAATACGTGTAGTATGCCTAAAAACAGGCATGGCGCATGTAAATACGCTAAATAAATTCTCCTCTTATGGGGTTACCATAAGAGGAAAAGAAAGAAAAAAAAAAAAAAAAAAAAAAAATATATATATATATATATATATATATATATATATACATATATATATATATATATATATACATATATACATACATATATATATATATATATACATATATACATACATATATATATATACA